>VZTF01003183.1:153524-195263 GCA_013397755.1 Cnemophilus loriae
CTGGCCCAGGCGAGAAAGCGCCCAGCGGGGCCGGGGTCACCGGGCTGGGGGTGGGGAATGCTAGTTTGGCCATGCCCGGCGTTCCGTCCGGCCGCCGAGCAGCTGCTGGCAGGGACCCGGAACGTGCAGGCTCCATTGCTTTGGGGTTAACGGGAGACCCGGAACGTGCAGGCTCCTTTGCTTTGGGGTTAACGGGAGACCCGGAACGTGCAGGCTCCTTTGCTTTGGGGTTAATGGGAGCCGCAGCCGGGGCAAAAGCAGCACCGTGTTGTAGCTGTGAAATAAGTGTAATTTATCTGTGGAAAACCCCTGCTTTCTTGGGGAAAAAACTCACTTGGTATTTTTTTAGGTTGTCGTTTAAATGTCTGAAGAAGGAAGTGAACCCAGGAAAGTGGAAGTTGCCCTGAGAGACTTCTCAGTGTGATTCAGGTAATGGGATCTGTTGGGATTGACTGTGGTATTGACCTTAAAATCTTGTGTTTTGTATGTTCAGTTGCCTGTTTCTTACACTCAGGAAACCGATACTGACATTTTTCATTTATGACGAACTTGTGTCATGAAGCAGTGACTTCTACATTTTCTGTTATGTGCTGGACGTGTAAAAATACTCCTCTGTGAGATGGAATCCTCTGTTTAAAATTCCTCCAGAATGATGTTTGTTGTGCAATACATCCCTTGGCTGGGGAAGGTGAATCATAGAATTCTGGAATGCTTTGGGTGGAAAAGAACTTTAAACAACATTTAATTGCAGTCCTCCTGCCAGGGGCAGGGACACCTTCCACTGTCCCAGGGTGCTCCAAGCGCTGTCCAGCCGGGCCTTGGGCACTGCCAGGGATCCAGGGGTGGCACTGGATGGGCTTTAAGGTCCCTTCCCACCCAAACCTGTGATCGTTCTCTGCTCTGTGTGCTGCAGCTGCTCAGTGACAAACCATCCCACGTGCCTGATCCAGTGGTTGAAAAGGTCACAGGTTTCAGTTCCAGGTTTCCTTTGACCCTTAAATGCTTCCATGTGTGCAGGATGCTGCTCCAGAGGTGTCTGCCTTAGGCCTTTTCCTTGACCATATTATCCTGTTAAATCCTCTTTGTGTTTCTGCTTGTTCCCATCATCATACACGGGATTCTTTTCTTGTTCTGGGGCTGTTTGGGACATCCCAAATCTGCTCCTGGGGTCGTGGTGAGTCCCAAGGGATCAGCTCCCTGCTCCCAGGTTGGGCTGCCAGAGTTGGTTCCTGGCAGTTCCAGAATCCTGTGCTTAAGGGGACACATCCAGGACCTCCTTTGAGCTCCATGGGACGCCCTCATTGTTCACTGCAGTTTCTGTGGTGGTGAATGCAGCAGCCCTGCCAGTATTGTCCCAAACTCCCTGGCCTTGGAGCAGGCTGGGGGTTTTGGAGCAGTGAATGGCTTTATTTGTTGGCTGTGTTGCAGCTGATGCAGTCAGGCCTCTGGTTTATCCCAGGACCCAACAGCAGTGCATGTTTTAGGGAGTGCTGGATGCTGGAGGGGATTTAGGAAGGAGCCAAATGCAAGAAAAAGGGCTTTTGCAGCAGCAGAAAAGCATCACTTCCACCGGTTCAGTTACATCACACACGGCACAGGTGAGCTGGGAGCGAGGACTTGCAGTCCTGTGCAGCCCTGGGTGGATGCTATGAGTTGTGCAGCCCTGGGTGGATGTTAGCAGCTGTGCAGCCCTGGGTGGATGTTAGCAGCTGTGCAGCCCTGTGCAGCCCTGGGTGGATGTTAGCAGCTGTGCAGCCCTGGGTGGATGCTATGAGTTGTGCAGTCCTGTGCAGCCCTGGGTGGATGTTGGCAGCTGTGCAGCCCTTTGAGCCAAGGTGGATGTTATCAGTTATGTGTTGTGGAAGCTGGGACAGCTTTTGAAGAGGGAAGGAACCACGTCTGGAAGTTTGAAGCGAGGCCTCGGGGCTGGGTTGGTGCCTGAACCACCGTGAGCTCCACACTCAGCCTGGCTGCGTGGGCTGCTCTGGGAGAGCTTTAGAGAGCCTAAAGAGGGATTCAGATAAGGTGATTCAGGTGGTAAGGATTTGAATCCATAATATTTTTATTAAGTTAATTGTTTTCCCGTTGGTACCAGGGAGAAGAAACCATGATTCTGTTGTCTCTGGTTTAGTGTTTAAACAGATTTCTACTGATGAACTGTGCCTAAAATTAAATCGTTTCATGGGCCTTTCCCAGTCCTGCAAGCTTTAAGGACTGAAGTATTTTAATGTCTCAGTGGTGCTTAAGTAATACAGATTTATTAAAAAACTTACATAATGAAGACTTTTAGACAGCCTAGATCTGGAAGAAACAGTAGGAGACCTTAAAATTCCACAGCAGATAGCACGTTATATTTGGCCAGGTGTTTCTGTGGAAACAAAGGGAATTATGACAGCAGGTGCCAGTTCATCACTAAATTTTAAAGGAGTTAGATGTCAAAGGATGTGTTGTGGTTACAAAACACAAAATCATAGCAACTTAGGTAGTTACTGACTGACTGCAAGGTGAGGGATTTTTCAGTCTTTGTCAGTGCAACTTTTAACTTTATTTGGGTCAAAAGTTGGACTCAGTGGTCTTGGGTGACCAAGAGCCTCAGTGGTTCTGTGTTTGAGGAGGTGGGGGAGCAGGGGGTGTCCTGGCATGACGCAAACAGGGAGGGAGCTGAGGCCCTAACTTAATTTTTTTAAAATTTATTTTTTAAAACAGAAAGGGGCAAAACTAAGGGATAAAAACTCTTAGTTGTACAGAAAGCAATGGCAAGTGTCATCAGGTAGACTTTTACTTCTGGCTTATTTTGTTCTTGTAGAAAGAAACCCCTTTGCTTGTGACCGCAGCTGGTGGGACCTTGGGAGTGTGCAATGACAGGTGATGAGGAATCCCCTCCGCAGGGATCTCCTGGGTGAGGGCGCTGGGTGTTCCCTCAGTCAGGTCCTGGGCTTCCTGCGAGGTGTTCTTTGTTTACTTTTTAATGGAATGATGCCATCCAAGGCAATCCCGAGGCAGCAGGGAGGCGCTGAGGAGTAGTTTGGGTGCAGCCAGGCTTTTGAAGGAGGTGATATGTGTGTCTGGCAGCTCAGACAAAGTTTGAGTTATCAGGCCTGTGTAGGTGCTCAGTTCCCGTTGCCTGGGGCAGTGGCAGAGAGACTTAAAAATGCAAATTAATGGCAATTTCTGGTTCTGTACTCCTGTGCCCTTTCACTAATACCTAACACTTCACAAACTTAGAATTATTTTATTTTGGACCTGTGAAGCTGGTGAGGAAGACTTCACATTGTAAGTTAATGTAGGAGCTGAAGTTAATGAATTAAAACTGGGCAAGCTGTTTTATCCTGAATGCAGTTGTGATGGGGAAAGCAGCTCATGCTTCCAGGTGCTTCTCACTGGAATTTCCCTCCTCGCCAGGTGTGCCAGGGGAGCTCTGTGAGAGCTCTGAGCTCTGCTGGGGCTGCTTTGGCTCCTGGCAGGGCTGCCAGGTGTGTGGTACCTGCTCGTGCTCCACCTCCCAGTCTGGGTTAATGGGGGAGAGGGCGAGAATGCAGCTCAAAACCATTCCTAATAATGAATATTCAGCTGCAGAGGCAGTTCCAGAGTTGTCTCCTGTGCTCTGTGAGCAGTGCTGGGGCCTGCGGGGTAAGGTGGAGAGGGAAGGCTTTGCCAGGTTCACTTGGAAGCACAGAGTGCTCAGGAATCCCCTCCACTGGTACAAAAGAGAGTCTTCCCGAGAGAGAGGGGTAAGCTCTTAATTAGGCTATTTCCAACTTCTTACTGCTTGAAAATCCTCCTGTAATATTTCATTTATCTTACCCAACAGGAGCATTGCTTTATTTAAGGAAACAATTTCAGCTGCTGGATCTGCTCTTGTTTGCAGGCTCGTGGTGAATCCCATGTACAGACATTAACTTCAGCCTCCAGACCAACAGGCAGGTTGTAAAAACCCATTTCTACTCCTCAGGCTTTGGGTCAATAAAGGAAGATGAGAGTTTGGCTCTCTGGGTACTGCAGAAGAGCGTTTTTGTGTTGTGGGCACAGAGTGTCCTGCCTGCTCTGCACCCTGGCTGTGTTTGCTGGAGAACAGACCTGACTGTGCCAGGATCTGTGCTGAGACACTCAGTGCTGTCCTTCAGAGCCTGCAGAGCTCCTGGGCCCAGGCTGAACGATTCCCTGGGGACTGAAAGTGGATATATAGAGCTGTGAGCTTAAAATAACACCTTGGCAACGGGCTGGAACCGCCAGTGCCACTGTCACCCTCACCATTCTTAGCCTGACCTGGAAGCTCCTCAGGGCTGGGACTTCTCTCTGTTCTGGGCACTCAGCTGACATTCACAGAAGTGAAGTGACAGAAACTCAGGTGGTTTGGAACTCTCCTGGATTTGAATTCGTTCTGTTTTGTCTGGAGAGAACCTGGAGCTTCTTTTTAAAACAGTGTTGAAAGTTTTGGAAGGCTTTCAAAGAACCCTCTGATTAAATGTTGTTACTTGTTCCGTCTTTGTTTCACTTGAGTCCAGTACAATCTTGATCACTTTCTGACCAGGTGGGCAGCTGAGGTCGTTGGGCTCACCCTGGGGCTTAGACCAGGAGGTTTCCATGGAATCACAGAATCATTTTGGTTGTAAAAATCCTCTGAGTCCAGCCTGTGCCCGATGCCCACCTTGTCCCCAGCCCAGAGCACTCAGTGCCACCTCCAGGCCTTCCTCGGACCCCTCCAGGGGTGGGGACTCCAAACCTCCCTGGGCAGCCCCTGCCAAGGCCTGACCACCCTTTCCAGGCAGAAATTCCTCCTCATGTCCAACCTGGCCCTGCCCTGGCCCAGCCTGAGGCCGTTTCCCCTTGTCCTGTCCCTGTTCCCTGGGAGCAGAGCCCGACCCCCCCCGGCTGCCCCCTCCTGTCAGGGAGTTGTGCAGAGCCGCAAGGTCCCCCCGGAGCCTCCTTTTCTCCAGGCTGAGCCCCTTTCCCAGCTCCCTCAGCCGCTCCTGGGGCTCCAGCCCCTTCCCAGCTCCGTTCCCTGCCCTGGACACGCTCCAGCCCCTCCAGGTCTCTCTTGTCAGGAGGGGCCCAGAGCTGCCCCCAGCACTGGAGGTGCCCCAGCAGTGCCAGCACAGGGGACGGGCACTGCCCTGGCCCTGCTGCCCCCCCAGGGCTGGCACAGCCCAGAGGCCAGTGGCCTCTAGCCCACCTGGGCACCCCTGGGCTCGTGTCCAGCCGCTGGCACAGCACCCCCAGGGCCTTTCCCAGCTTTCCAGCCCCTCTGTCCCAGTCTGGAGCCCTCCATGGGGTTGGTGTGACCCCAGTGCAGGACCCAGCACTTGGCCTTGTTGCCTCTCACCCCACTGGCCCCAGCCCATGGACCCAGCCTGTCCTGATCCCTCTGCAGAGCTTCCTGCCTCCAGCAGATCCACATCCCACCCCACGGGGCTGTCCGTGAGCTCACCGAGGGTGGTGCCCTCGATCTCTGTGTCCAGATCATCCATGAAGGAGTCGAACAGGACTGCCCCAGCCCTGAGCCCACTGGTGCCCATTCCCAGCTGGATGTGCCTCCGTGCCCAGCTCTCCCCGGGCCCAGGTTTATCCCAGCCGGGAGTGTCCCTGTCCCTCAGTGATTTTCCACCCCAGTAACTGGAGGCACTGAGGCCTCTCTGGGGCTGTGCTGCCACATGCAGTGTCCTGCATGAACAAAGCAGATGGCTTCTTGTGCCTTGGAAAAACCTCACAGCTCCAGCAGAAATGGCAAAGCATGGAGGAGGGAAAGCTTTATGTTTCAATACTGTTTTTTTCCTGAAACTACTGGATTGCCTGTTCATTTTTAATGAAGCTTCCTGCATTATTTGGGCAGATTTCTGCAGAATCTTCCAGAGCAGCTTTGGATCCACTGGATTTATGGAGGCAAAAAAAGGAACCTTTGACTTGTTTAGAATTTCACTGCAGAAGTTACAGTCTATTCCCTGGCTCTTGGCCAACAGGGTTTTTCTTTACGCCCTCCTAGGCTGGAGTCAGTTTTGGTTTCTAAAGATCTTGCACGATCATCTGAGCCCAGGCCATGGAAAACATCAGCGAGAGACCCAAACCTTTGGGTTTGGGGGAAGCTGCTGCTGGAAGGTCTCTGGTTCCCAGAGATGCTCCTGTACTGGTTGGACATGCAGAAATAACATTTTAGAGTATTTTTCACACTTTTGTGCACAGTTGGTTTTGCTTCAGTTACTTGTCCTATAAATGATGGGAACAGAGTTTAAAATGTTGATGAAGATAAATTAGAAGAATTGTCAGAAGTGGTTAAAATGTGCTCTAAAAGATGTTGCCAGTCTGCTTGAATAAGTGTGAAAGGTTTATCTTTTCTCTTCCAGGGGTCAGATGTGTCCCCCTGCAATCACTTCTAGGTCACTCCTTTTCCTAGGAAAAGGCACAGGGGAACAAAGGAGTATTTGTGATTAATTATGTTTGACTGCTGAGGAAGGGGGTTCGGAATATGAGCCAGGAGAGGGTGGAGAACAAAGAAATGAGTAAAAGCGTCAGATATTTTGGATACACAGAGGGATAGGAGGGGATTGAATCAGTCGTTGTGGGGTCCTTGTTCAAATTAGGAAAGAAAAGGAAAAATACTTTGTATTTTTATTGAAATCTGAGATGAACAAATATAAGCACCTTTATATCATACGTAAGTTCAATTTTATACTTTAACAAAACATTTATGACAGTTCAGAAGTTATTTTAAATGATTTCAATCAAGTGTCAGGTGAAGCCAGACAAGTTCGGAAGCCCAAAGCAAGAAAGTGCCAAAGCAGATGGACACCAGTAAGTTTTTCTGCCAGCACAGGTATGCCCTCCATTTTTATTCTATATTTTTATCCCAGTTATGTTATAGATTAAAGTTACATTTTTAATAGTGAATGAACTGACAGGGGAGGAAAACTTTTCCTTGAAGCACCAGGAATGATTGTTCCTTCTAATCAGAAAAATGGCAGAAAGTCACTGAACCTCCTTCCCTGTGTCGAGCACAGCCCAGATCAGCCCGTGCCCCAAACTGGTTTTCTGATTTATTTGAATTATGAGTTATTTCTGACTATAAATAGGTGTGGGCACAATTTTATCCTCATGCAGCAACTGCAGTTTAATCAGTGACATCAGATGTTATTTCTGCTAATGACATGGAACACCAAGAATCTGAACCCAGTCAGATTTAATAACTGGTAAATGAACTTTTCTTCCTCTGTTCCTGCCTTTGGCTGATGAGGCTGAGGCTCAGTACAAACCGATGTGTGGAAACAGTTACCAGACCCTAAAGGTCAGAATCTCCTTTGGAGCGTTCCTTAAAGGTGGAAATAGAGAATAAAACAAAATTAACGTTAAACCAAACACATGTGTGGCTGATGAAGTGGTTTCCTGAGCACAGAGCTGTGCTGTGGAGCTGTCCTTGGGCCGTTACCTACAGCTGATGAGCTCCAAGAAGAGCGAAACCTGCTAAGCAAGGTCCTGTAGTATTGGCCTGAAGCCGGGAGCACGGGGAGGGGCGAGGCAGGGCTCAGCCGGCAGGGTCTCTCTGGGCTCCCGGGGGCTCCCTGCAGCCAGGGATGTGCAAATCTCACCTGCCTGAGCTGGGGCTGCACAGAGCTCTGACAGGGACAGCCCTGGCACAGAGCAGTGCGAGAGTAACAGGGACAGACAAAAGGTATCAGACAAGAGGAACTAGAAAAATGTGAGTTTATTGAAGATATTTGAGATGGTGGCTGAGTGTAGAATTTTCCACGTTAATTGGTGTGGAATTTATAAATTGGCTTTGCATTTAACTCTGCCAGGGGGTGCTCCTGAGGCCATACAAGTGTTGTATCTGTTGAAAGGGGGAGGAGGTGAAAGGATGAAGGGCAATGATAAAATTTTGGAAGTTTACGTCAGACATACTCAGCTGCAGTTTTCCAAGGTACTGCATAGTTTTCTGATTTCAGTTGAACATTGCTTTTCAATAAGAGTTTCCAAATAACTGGACCTCCCATCCCTGGCAGTGTCCAAGGCCAGGCTGGACGGGGCTTGGAGCACCCTGGGGCAGTGGAAGGTGTCCCTGCCCATGGCAGGGGTGGCACTGGATGGGCTTTGAGGTCCCTCCAACCCAAACCATTCTGGGATTCTGTATTTGAGTGGTTTCCCCTCCATGTGCCCATGGAATGCGAGCAGCCACCTCAGGAATTCTTGGCTGCCACATCATTCCAGCCCATGTTGTGTTTCCTGGCACTTTGCTCATGGATTGTGCTACAAATGTTTAAAAAACAAGGAACCAGCAAACAAACAAACAGATCCCACCCAATCCCCACTAAAACCCAAACCCAGCCTCCCCACCCCCTTCAAAGAACCCAACCCAACAAACCAAACCAGCTCAGGCCAAGCTGCTGTTTCCCTTGCCTCTTTTGGGAGCTGAGCACTGTAATTTGCATCCCAAACATAGTTGCAGGTCTTGTGGGTTTGGTTCATTCCTGTTTTGAACTTGAGAAAGACTCCACATCTTCCTTCTTCCCAGCCTCACACCGAGGGATCCTTCTGGATCTGATGGTTCAGGGATAAAAACAGGTTTGTCAATTCTTCTGATAGAACCTAATTTCCACCACTTTTCCAAATATCTGGCAGTGATGGGGAGTTGGGCTCTGCTCCCAGAGGACAGAGACAGGAGAAGAGATGTCCTCGAGCTGTGCCAGGGCAGGGTCAGTTTGGATATTGGGAACAATTCCTTCATGGAAAGGGCGGTCCAGCCCTGGCACAGCTGCCCAGGCAGGGGTGGAGTCCCCATCCCTGGAGCGATTTCAAAGCCCTGAGGATGTGACACGTGGGGACAGGGGTCAGTGGTGGCTTTGGCAGTGCTGGGGGATGGTTGGACTCGATGGCTCCGAGGGCTTTTCCAGCCTGAACAATTCTGTGTTTCCATTCCTGGATTCTCTCTCACCTCTGTTCAGAACGTGTGGCCCTGCCCAGACAAATCATTCCCGAGGTGTTTCCCCCTCTCAGGATGGAGCAGGAAAGCAGCAGCAGGGTCAGCTCATGAGTCCAAGCAGTGCCTTTGGTGGGTTTGGTGAGCAGGTCCAGGCCTGAGCTGGTCCCCCAGGGAAAAGCACAAACCTTCCTCTCCTTTTGAGCCAGGCAGGAGACTGGAGGAGATGCTGAGGCTGCATCAGGAGTCCTGGGAGGAGGACCTGGGGAAGGGGCTCAGCCTGGAGAAAAGGAGGCTCAGGAGGGACCTTGTGGCTCTGCACACCTCCCTGACAGGAGGGGGCAGCCGGGGGGGGTCGGGCTCTGCTCCCAGGGAACAGGGACAGGACAAGGGGAAACGGCCTCAGGCTGGGCCAGGGCAGGGTCAGGCTGGACATCAGGAGGAATTTCTGCCTGGAAAGGGGGGTCAGGCCTTGGCAGGGGCTGCCCAGGGAGGTTTGGAGTCCCCATCCCTGGAGGTGTCCAAGGAAGGCCTGGATGTGGCACTGAGTGCTCTGGGCTGGGGACAAGGTGGGGGTTGGGCACAGGTTGGACTCGGTGGTCTGCGAGGGCTTTTCCAGCTGAAGGATTCCGTGATAATGGAGAGAGCAGATCCTTTGTTCAGGTCTCATTTCAAGGCAACTTGAAAGAGCTCAGTCACTCGTTTTCCCTGCGGAGGGCACAGAGGGTGACACTGAACTCCTCTGAAATGTCATTGTGTCTGACCTTTTTGTCTGGGAATTCTGTGTGGGAGCGCTGGGTGCGGTGTCCAGGCACTGGGAATGACCTCTGGAGCTCCCATCCTGGCACACGCAGGGGCCTCTCTGTGCCAGGCTGACCAGGGAAGCTGTGGCTGCCCCTGGATCCCTGGCAGTGCCCAAGGCCAGGCTGGATGGGGCTGGGAGCTCCCTGGGACAGTGGAAGGTGTTTCTGCCCATGGTAGGGGTGGCACTGGGTGGGCTTTAGGGTCCCTTCCCACCCAACCCTGTCTGGGATTCCATGAATGAGGAATCTCTAGGGAAGGAGGTGGAAGTCATGGCACTGTTAGGTGCTTTGTGGGAAATGAGATGGGATTGGAAGCTCGTGTGCCCAAACCCCTGGACTTTTACAACTCATGAAAAACGCCACTGAGGCTTTTTCCTGTTAAAAAAAAATATAATAAAGACACAGCAGCACATTGGTTCTGAGTCTATGGCTTTCTGAAGTAGGAAAAATAAAGGAAATACAATGTATTTTCTGGTCAGAGCCCATGCGCTTTTTGGAAAAGGAAGAGGCTTTGGTGCGTTCCAAGCTGTGGGATTCCAGCAGGAATTCGGGAACAGCCGGAGCACCGCTGAGGGATGTTCCTCGGGGATGTGTGCGAGTGCCAAGGCACGACTTTCCTGGTGCTCCTGGTGACATTTGAGGCTGCTGCAGCCTGGGCTGAGGAGGCTGAGCCAGCCGCCTCCCGTAGAGCTGGATGGAATTGTAGAAGAATTGTTTGGGATTTTTGTCTTTTTTTGGGTTTAGACACATAAAACCTGTATTTAATGGTTTGTAAATCGTAAGTTGGTGAATTTGGTAACCAAAGAATAATGTGGTAATTAATTATAAATTAGATTTTACACTGATGCTGAATTAACTTGCTTTTTTTTGCTGCAGTGGACTGAAATTTGGCATCTTTTAGGAATAAATAGTGAAATAAGCCCTGAGAGCTCCTGAATTGTCCCTGTGCCCTTTACCTCAGGGTACAAGCTCCTCCATGGTGCTGTCACTCCTTTAATCTGTTTTCCTGGGAAGGAGAGGCCTCTGTCACCAAACTGTTTTTATTTCCAACTCAATTAGTTTTATGTTCTTTACTTCCCTGACAAATCCCATTTGACCTCAGGTGTCGGGAGTCAGAGTTAAATGAATTTTAACAGGTTTTGTTTAAAGCCAACATTCCCCCCCCCACCCCAAACCCAACATCCGCACAAATCCTGGGAGGTCTTTTCCAACCTAAAGGATTCTGTGATCCTGCAGGGAAGAGGGGAGAGGAATGGGATGAGCTTGTTCCTCCTGATCCCCAAAGTCTCTAACGTGCAAAATCTCCACCTCTTTGGCTCAGCTGCTCCTGAGAGGCCTGACTTGCTCTGTGTTTTGCAAACAAAACCCCTTGGAACACAAAGGAATTCTTTATGGGATGTTTCCCCATGTGTTAATGCATCTCTGAGCTTTTCAAACTAAAGCAATTAAAGTGTTCAGAATTAATGTTTCCTGTGCTGTGCCCTGCTTTTGAAGGTGTTAACAAGCCTGAAGTGTGTGTGTGTAATGGGATAATGCTGAGAGGTGTCTGTCTGTGTCCTGGAATTCCCAGTCCCCAACCAGAATCAGACTGTTCCCACTGAGGGGCAGAATCCCGTTGCTCACAGCAAGTTGCTCTTGTAGCAGGAATTCTGACACAAGCAGTGTTTGCCATTTTTGTCTCCAGAATGATCGAGGAGAGTGGGAAGAGGAGGAGGACCATGGCAGAGAAGAGGCAGCTGTTCATGGAAATGAGTAAGTAGGAAATCTGGAGACATAATGTCATTTATTCCTCACTGAGAGCTTCGCTGGGACAGCTGCACCAGATCATCCCCATCCTGTCCCGCAAGCCCCATGCAGGGAAAAGCATCCGGGCTGCTCCTGGGGGCTGCTCAGGAGGAGAATGCCAAGGGGAGTCGCAACTGCCTGGGAGGGTCATTTATCCCTCAGTTTTGGAAAGCTCCTTTCTTAGGGAATGTTCACATCTATCATCTATGCCAATACCTAGAGTTCGTGGACAACTATTAAAACAAATAATGACAACAGACAGAGCACCTTCGGCCTTAAAAAAGATAAAAAATGGCCTTGCAATGCTGGTGTGACTCAAGAAATGGTTTGGGGGTTGATTTGTGCAGGATTGTCCTCTGGAAAAGAATTGTTGAGGATTTTGCATGACATCACCTTATCCTGCTGTCCTGCCAGGACACAGGGCTGAGGAGAATTCCTGGACTAGGCCAGCATGTCCTTAATTCCACTTACAGACTGAGGGACCTCTGACTTAAAACTGCATCTTTTTACTGGTTTGTTTCCAGAGTAGCATTATTATGGAATCATGGAGTGGTCTGGGTGGGAAGGGACCTCAAAGCCCATCCAGTGCCACCCCTGCCAGGGCAGGGACACCTTCCACTGCCCCAGGGTGCTCCCAGCCCCAGTGTCCAGCCTGGCCTTGGGCACTGCCAGGGATCCAGGGGCAGCCACAGCTTCTCTGGGCACCCTGTGCCAGGGCCTCCCCACCCTCCCAGGGAACAATTCCTTCCCAATATCCCATCCATCCCTGCCCTCTGGCAGTGGGAAGCCATTCCCTGTGTTCTGTCCCTCCATCCCTTGTCAACAGTCTCTCTCCAGCTCTCCTGCCAACTCCTCCGGGTACTGGAAGGCTGCAGTTAGGGCTCCCCAGAGCTTTCTCTTCTCCAGGCTGAACAATCCCAGCTCTCCCAGCCTTTCCTCCCAGCAGAGCTGCTCCATCCCTCTGATTCCCCTGGTGCCTCCTCTGGGCTCTCTGCAGCAGCTCCACGTCCTTGTGCTGTTGGCCCCAGGGCTGGGGCAGCTCTGCAGGTGGGGTCTCACCTGAGCACAGGGGCAGAATCCTCCCGTGTTGCTGTGTGGGGATGTGTGTGAGGAGACACTCGAGCCTTTTTCCAAGTCTTCCTCTCAAGAGCATCAGATGAAGTGGATGCTGCAGAGGGAAGCAAAGCCCCAAACCTTTGGTTTGTTGCAGGAGCCCAGAACTTCGACGTGATCCGGCTCTCCACGTACAGAACCGCCTGCAAGCTGCGCTTCGTGCAGAAGAGGTGCAACCGTGAGTGGTGTCCAGCCTCATCCCCACACCCTGCTCCTGCATGGCTGCTTCAAACACTGCACCCAGCCCGTTTGGAGTGTAGAGGGAGCATTGACCAGGCCCTGTCAGCTGTTATCGAAACAGACATCTAAGATATAATTAAATATGTAATTAAAGAGAGGTAGCGATCCCTGCCCGATACTCTGTGATACCTTCACGTTTATTCTTTAATGTTTAGAAAACGCGAAGTGCAAGGGCAGCTGTGGTGTTTCATTGCCCTCACAGCTGGGTGCAGATAGTCTCCAGCTGTGTGAGGGGCTGTTCCCTCTTGGGGAACCCCAGAGCACCCACAGTGAGCAGGGACGGTCCCTGCCTGGAGCTGTCTGTGTGGGGACACGTGTGACATTAGTGACCGTGGAGAGCTCTGTCAGTTTGTGCCACGCTGGGCAGTGCAGGTTCTCTCCTTCTCTGCCGTGGGCTCTGACCCTGGACAGCTCCCAGGGCACAGGTGAATCCCAGGTGAGCAGGATGCACCTTGTGCTCTGCCCCTGCTGAGCTGGGCACAGCAAAGAGCTGAGCAGGACAACGTGTGGGAGGAGATCCATAATCCCAGGGCACGGGAGCTGCTGCGTGGGCTGGGGAGGAGGAGGAGGCCAGGAGATGGGCTGGGGAGGAGGAGGAGGAGGCCAGGAGAAGGGCTGGGGAGGAGGAGGAGGAGGCCAGGAGATGGGCTGGGGAGGAGGAGGAGGAGGCCAGGAGATGGGCTGGGGAGGAGGAGGAGGAGGCCAGGAGATGGGCTGGGGAGGCCAGCAGAGGGCCTGAGGTGCCCAGGAGGACACGTGTCCCTGCCGTGTCCCTGGGCTCTGGTGGCCGTACCCCGGGTCCCTTTTCTGGGGGTGGCTCAGTCCTGGACACAGCGTTAGTTCCTGGCTGTAGTTCCAGGTTTAGGATTAAAACTGGTTTACAGCAGAGAGCATAAAGGAATGCCAATTACAGAGCTCTGCGCAGGGCACTGGTGCCCCACAAGAGCCCTGGGCAGCCTTTGCCACCCCTGGGTTGGGATGGGGCTGTGCAGCTCTGGGCTCTCTCGGGTCACAGGCTGCTCCAGAGGGGTGGGTAGAGCTTGGCTTTGGTCCTTGTGGGGGTTTTATGTGAGAAATACTAAGCAAGTTTAATGTGAGAAAGGCACAAGCTCTGACTGCAGACCCTCCTGTGGGGAGGTCAGCAGTGAAGGTCACAGTGTCCCTGCTCTGGGTGCTGGGTCATGTTCAGTTTGGGTGGCTGCTGATCCCTAGATGTCTTCTCCACTCTCCTGCAAACCTTAAAGTTTGGAAGCATTTCAAAATATTCTTTAATGTGGTTCTGCAGATCACTTACTGTGGTTTGGAAAAGGATTTCTCTACGTTATTAACACTCCTTAGATACAGCAGGGAAATTCAGGGAAATGCTTTGGAGCCCCAGACCTGTGTTTGTAACACATACTCTGGGTTTGGGAACTGGATCAACTGGAAACAGTGAGAGTTGAACTGGAATATCAAGTTCCTCCTTCAGTGCTCTACGAGTCAGCATGAGGGTGTTCAAAGTTGCTGTAAAAAGTTGGTCGTGGATTTAGAGTATCATCAGATCCCAGAATGGTTTGGGTGGGAAGGGACCTTAAAGCCAATCCCATCCCACCCCTGCCATGGGCAGGGACACCTCCCACGGTCCCAGGCTGCTCCAAGCCCCAGTGTCCAGCCTGGCCGTGGGCACTGCCAGGGATCCAGGGGCAGCCACAGGTTCCCTGGGCACCCTGTGCCAGGGCCTGCCTACCCTCCCAGGGAGGAATTCTGGCTGGTGGCTTTCAGTGTGTCACTCTGCTCAAACACTGCATGCTCGGGGGGAGGGCTCTGCTCCTTCAGGAACTGTTTCTGACAGAGAGCCAGGTGTTGAAGGTTGGAATCAAAGCCACCTGAGGCATGTGGGCACAGCTCTGTCCCTTTGGAGCTGTGAGGATGAACTCAGAGGCTCTCACTTTGTGCACAGTGACTGTTCTGCCAAAGGAGAGCCAGCACAGCGTTCTCAGGCAGTGCCACCACAGTGGGCTTGCATGCCTTGCAGAACAGAAGTTAATTGTTTTTCCCTTTGTTTTTAGTTCACCTTGTTGATATCTGGAATATGATTGAAGCCTTCCGAGATAATGGCCTTAACACTTTGGAGCATAACACAGAGATCAGCGTGTCCCGGCTAGAAACAATCATTTCATCCATCTACTACCAGCTAAACAAACGCCTTCCTTCTACTCACCAGATCAGTGTAGAGCAATCCATCAGCCTCCTCCTCAACTTCATGATAGCAGCATATGACAGGCCAGTACTGCCTCCTGTGTCCTTGCCCTGGGCTGCTCTGAGCGTGGGTGTGGCCGCCCTCCGTGTGCTGCTGGGGGTGCTGGGGCTGGGGCTGCACACCCCCACCCCCGTGTATCTGATAGCAGGGTGCCTGCAGCGGTGCTGGCTGTCAAACCTGCTGTCTGAGGGGAGCTGGAGCCTCCTGGGGCTGCTGGGAGCCCTGTTCTGAGCTGGGCCTGGGGTGAAACTGTGCTGGGACCTCCTGGGGGCATAGCAGTGGTTGAAAAGTGAAGGTGTTTTGTTGAATCTCGCTCAAAAAGACCCTTTTTGAACTCAGCCTTGTTTGGACAGCCAGTTTGCAGCCCTCTCTAATGTGCTGTGACCCCATAAAGCTGATTCTCATTTCCTGGCTGGAAGCAGCTGCATTTCTTGCTCAGGGTTCTGTCCAGGCATCTCCTCGTGTCCAGTTTTATGAGTTTCTCTCACAGCCTCTCTCTGCAGAGTTTGCTCTGCTGATTGTGAGTAGCTGAGCCCCTCTGTGTTCTCTGAGCAGTAACTGCAGGTCCTTTGCTGTGCTTGGCATTTCTTACTTTTGGTCTTGCCTTTCTCCAAATCAGCTTTGTTTTCAGTGGGATTTGGCTGCTGCTTCTGCCCCACAGAGGGGATTTACCCAAGGCAGTCCGCAGCACTGAGTGTGCCAAAGAGTTGTTCTGTTTGTGATGTCCAGACTTTGCCACCAAACAGAAGCTGGGTGTGTCCCTCAGAAATCCAGACGTGAGGACAAATAAAACCAGCACGAAGCTCAGAGCAGGTTTTGTGCCAGCAGAACCCAGGGGAGTTTTGTTCAGTCCCGGTTTGAAGTCAGTTGAGACAAGTTGTAAGGCTTGGCTGAGGGTTTGGTTACTCTCAGACAGCTCAACTAAAAAATACAGGATTTAAACCCAGGAATGGTCACGTCTGGAGGAGCTGCCTCAGAAGATCAAGGCTTTAGTTAGAGGTAGATTTTTGTGCCCTACTTTCCCCCAGCCCTGCGAGCTCTGCCTGGTCTGGACCCCAGCAGCACCCGGATCCCAGCACGGTGCAGCAGCTGCTCTGCCTCCCTGTGTGCCTGGCACTGGATGTGGGATGTGGGAGAGCAGAGGCAGAGCAGGGCTGAGGCTCCCTCTCCAGGAGCTCAGCAGCACGGCAGGCAGGGATTTTATAAAAATCCATGCTGAAACTGCATCCCTGGGCTGCCTCTGTGCTGCTGGAATTGCATCTCTGTGCTGCTGGAGTGCAGAGCCACAGAGCTCTCACAGAGGGTGCTGCTGGCACCGTCAGAGCCTTTAACATTCCCCTTGACAGGTCCAATCCCAGAATCCTGGGATGGTTTGGGTGGGAAGGGACTGTAACAATTATCCAGTGCCACCCCCTGCCATGGGCAGGGACACCTCCCACTGTCCCAGGGTGCTCCAAGCCCTGTCCAGCCTGGCCTTGGGCACTGCCAGGGGTGGGGCAGCCACAGCTTCCCTGGGCAATGCCTACAGCTCAGCAAGCTCTGGTGCCTTTCCTGGGAATTCTGCCTGCCTGGGTGTCAGGTCTGGCACAGCTGGAATGCTGCAGTGGGCTCTGGCAGGGCCAGCAGAGGAGGGGGAGTTGCCCTGGAGCTGTGCCTGGGCTGGGTCAGGAGCTGGCTGGAGCTGGGGTCAGGAGCCGTGGCAGATCCACATGGACAGCCCTGCTGTGGGATCTGCTGCACAGCCCTGGCTGGGAGGATGTCGAGGAGGAGGAAGGAGCCTCACAGGCCTGGCCTGATTTAAACCAGTCCCCAGTTCTGCTTCCAGTCCTGGTTGTTACAGGAGATTCAAGATCATATGGAAGGTTTTGGCTTTTTTCCTTCTGGTAGGAATTCAGATGGAATGGCACTGGCACAGAGGGTTGGGCAAGTTCCTCAGAAACTGCTCCTCTGGCAGAGTGCCAGGAGGAGTTTGGGGTTTTGGGTGATTTATGAACACAGTGTCAGTGGGGGCAGGCCCAGGGTCTGGGGGCACCAGGAGAGAGCTTTTCAAGGACAGGTCGTGTCCTGAGAGGAGACACTGATGGCTTTGGGCACTGTTTTTTCTGGAAATCAATTCAAAACGGACCCTTCCTTTGATATAAAACGAATGTCTGTTAAAGAGTAAAAGGGGAGGGGGCTGAGACTGACTTAGGGAGGTTTGAATTGCCAAGTGAGGTTTGGTCTGGTTTGATCCCCCAGTGTGGGCAGCAGGGAGGGAGGATTCTGCCTCTGTGCTCGGGTGAGACCCCACCTGCAGAGCTGCCCCAGCCCTGGGGCCAACAGCACAAGGGCGTGGAGCTGCTGGAGAGAGCCCAGAGGAGGCCACAGAGCTGCTCCCAGGGCTGGAGCCCCTCTGGAGCCAGGCTGGGAGAGCTGGGGGTGCTCACCTGGAGAAGAGAAGGATCCAGGGAGAGCTCAGAGCCCCTTCCAGGGCCTAAAGGGGCTCCAGGAGAGCTGGAGAGGGACCTGGGACAAGGAATGGAGGGACAGGACCCAGGGAATGGCTTCCCACTGCCACAGGGCAGGGAGAGATGGGATATTGGGAAGGAATTGTTCCCTGGGAGGGTGGGGAGGCCCTGGCACAGGGTGCCCAGAGAAGCTGTGGCTGCCCCTGGATCCCTGGCAGTGCCCAAGGCCAGGCTGGACACTGGGGCTTGGAGCACCCTGGGACAGTGGGAGGTGTCCCTGCCCCTGGCAGAGGGTGGCACTGGATGGGTTTTGAGGTCCCTTCCCACTCAAACCATTCTGGGTCCTGTCCCTCCAGGCCCTTGTCCAAAGTCCCTCTCCAGCTCTCAGAGACTGCCTTCAGGAGAATTCTGGTTTTCCAGGTCTCCCCACACTCATCCTGTGCTTTCCCCATCATTGTATTTTCCATGCCAGTACAAATTCCCTGTCCAGCACATTTAGTTACAGTTACCTGCAATGACAGCAGGTACTGAAGGTGTTTATTGTTGTTATTCCCGTTATTGTGGTTCCCTCCCCGGGCAGTAGGGCTGTTCGTGCCCGTGCTCCCTGTGGGAATTGCTCACGTGCGCTTCTCCCCGCAGCGAGGGCCACGGCAAGCTGACGGTGTTCTCGGTGAAAGCCATGCTGGCCACCATGTGCGGGGGCAAGATCCTGGACAAGCTCAGATGTGAGTACTCCCGAGGAACCCAGGCGTTTGTGGAATGTTTCCTTTCCTGTGTTTGTTGTATTGAGTTCTGGGGTTGTTTTTTTTTTTTTTTGCTGATTCTGTGATCTTTACACTGAGAATCCCAGAATTCCCAAGTCATTGAGGCTGGAAAATCCCTCCCAGCCCATCGAGTCCAAGCTGTGCCCAATCCCCACCTTGTCCCCAGAGCACTGAGTGCCATGTCCAGGCCTTCCTGGGACACCTCCAGGGATGTTTTGTTCCATGTTCCAGCTCCTGGTTATCCCAAGCCTGGGACTGAGGAGACTTCCCAATTCCATTTCTTTGGTTTGAAGCTCTTGGGCACTTCTTTAAATGGAAAACTTGAGGGCTGATTTTCCCATAGGGATGTCACAGTTGTCACCATTTCACTGCTTTGAGGATGTTGGAGGCTCCTGTGAATCTTCTGCTTCCCCTGAGGCTCTCTGCACCTTCTCACTGTAATTCCAGCCTCTGAGGTAGAATCTTGGAGTGGTTTGGGTTGGAAGGGACCTTAAAGCCCATCCAGTGCCACTTCCTGCCATGGGCAGGGACACCTCCCACTGTGCCAGGGTGCTCCAAGCCCTGGCCCTTCCCCTGAGCCCTGCTGACTCCTGGGCTCAGTTCCTTTCCCCTTTGAGCAGGTTCCCACCTGTCTCCAGCAGTTCTGGGGTGGTGGAACTGACCCATGATCCAAACCCCAAATCCTGCTGGACAAGGACATGGAGCAGATTCCTCAGCCTGGAGAGAAAACTGGTGGTGAAAGAGTGTTCTGTAAAATCCTGAGCAAGATGGGGAATTGCAAACAGCTGCTCCTTCCCCTTCCAGCTGCTGCCTTCCCCTTCCAGGACAGGAACCCAAGGGCAGCCACTGGAATGAGCAGTGACAGATGGAGAAGCAGAGACCAATTCTGCTTTAACTTTCCCAGAGGATGTGGTGGGTATCAAACACCCTCAGCCCTAGGCTGCTCCTGGAGCCCCTCCCACTGAAGGCAGATCCATCAGAGGCTGCTGAGTGCCCAGGGATCTCAGGGAGGGAGGAACGTGCCGGGAATGTGCCTGCCCTGCCCGGGCCATCTGCTCTGGGGAGGAACAGCCTTCTGATCTCTCTGCCTCAGCTGCTCCCTGATTTCTTCCCAGCACTATGACTGTGCTGCCTTGGTTTTCCCCTTTCTTTCTCACTTGTCTCCCTGATTCCTGACCCACTTCACCCCCAAAATCTCCTTGTCTGGAAGGATCCCACCCCAGCCTCCCTTCCCTGGAGCACGAGGCTCTCTGGAAGTGCTGGGAGTTGTATTTTTAATGTTTTCTCACCCCGCAATCCGTGTGAGTGATGGGAGCTTGGTCTCTGCCCTTGCTGGGGACAGGATGATGTCCCAGGAGTGTCCCCATGTCCAGTGGCACAGATGGGCTGGGAGAGCTTCAGTGGGGCCCTTCCCTGGCTCTGGAATTTCCTGGGACGTGCCCTCCTTGCAGAGCAGCTCCTTGTGGTGCTGTGCAAGGCAGGATCACGGGATCCCAGGACCTTTGAGGTTGGAAAAGCCCTCCCAGCCCATCCCGTCCAAGCTGTGCCCCATCCCCACCTTGTCCCCAGCCCAGAGCACTCAGTGCCATGTCCAGGAATCCCTTGGACACCTCCAGGGATGGGGACTCCAAACCTCCAAGGCCTGACCACTCTTTCCATGCAGAAATCCCTCCTGATGTCCAGCCTGACCCTGGCCTGGCACGGCCTGAGGCCGTTTCCCCTCTCATCCTGTCACCAGTTGGCCTTTGAAAGGATATAATTATATCCTGTTCTTTATAATTTCCAGTTTCCCTGCTAATTCCCCATGTGGAGGTTTCCCACTTTGACAATAAATCCACTTTTTCAACTGCAAGACAAACGGTGGTGGGGTTTGGAGGGGTTTTTAATTTACCCTTGGCACAGCCCGGGCTGTTCTCTCCCATTTTCAGTTGATTTCCATACCTTTAATTTCTCTCTCTTTAGGATCACTGGACTCCTGCTGCCTGCTCAGCTCAGCTGAATGTCCTGAGCACACCCAGGAGCTTTCAGCCCATTTTCAATACAATTGTGTTGTGTCCCTGTCGTGTCCTACCCAGCCCACCTTGCCAGGTTCATTGCAGCCCTTCAGCTCTTGTGCAGAGGCTGCTTCTGCAGGGATTCTGCTCCAGAATGGATTCGGATTCTGGAATTCTGGTTCTCTAATTTTAGTTGTTTCCATTGTTTTGATTTTGTGTACATTTTCATCCTGACTTTTTTCCACATCCAGTTTCCAGGTTAAATCTAATTTTTCTGGCTTGCTTATTTTTCTAAAATACAGAAATACACAATTTTAATTTTTCTTTCTTTTTTCCCCCATTTCTCCTAATGCATTTTATTTTATAACATTATTCAGGAGACCTTCAGTTCAAGCTGCTCTGTTTAGTCAGTGGTACAAATGCCAGGTAGCTTTATCCCTCTTAACTGAGGCATTGCAAGCTTCTTCCTGAGCTCATTCTTTCAGGAAATTGGGATAATTTCTCCAGTTTACTAGAAATGTGCCTTTCTGAAAGTGTCTTTTTTTCTGAAGCTGGTTTTGATCACTGAAGTGAAGGTTATTTTCTGCCAGCATGGGCTTTTTGATGTTTAATTACTGATGGTGCCTGAAATAACAGCAGAGGATTCAGTGCTGCTGAGGAGGTCTGGGATCTGTCACATCTTGGGGAATTCTAGGTCTTGTTGACAGTGGTGCAATCTCCCTTTCGAGAGTGCCCTGGCTCTGGCAGTGCATCAGAGCCCAGCTGGCTGCTTGGGAGATCTGTTTTCCGAGGAGATTTTGGATCCCAGGACAGTTCTGTTTCCTGGGACATCGTTCTCCTGTCGTGCTCTCTGCATCCCTGCCCCTGGGATTTGCCTTGGCTGGGACACGAGAGCTGTGGGCTGGGAGCTGGGGGAGTTGAGCTCTCGGGGGGATCAGGGACTCCCGAGGCTCAGGGGGCTTTGTCCTTCCAGAGGGAGGAGCAGGGACAGGGAGCGGAACCCTGGAGCACCGCCCTCCTCTCCTCCCGTCCTTACAAACATCAAAGAACGTCTGCTCAGCCCCTTTTGCTTTTGGGAACACATTTGTCCCCACAGAGCTGCTTGGGAAGTGGAACTCCTCTCATCACAAACGTTCTCAGAATCCCGGAATGGTTTGGGCTGCAAGGGACCTTAAATCCCCCCCCATTCCCCCCCTGCCAGGGGCAGGGACCCCTCCCACTGTCCCAGGGTGCTCCAAGCCCTGTCCAGCCTGGCCTTGGGCACTGCCAGGGATCCAGGGGCAGCCACAGCTGCTCTGGGCACCCTGTGCCAGGGCCTCCCCACCCTCCCAGGGAACAATTCCTTCCCAATATCTCAGATCACAAATGGGATCTGATTCCCCTTCCCACCTGCACACCTGTGCTGCACCTGGGGATGGGGTCAGTGCCCTCGGCTTCCAACAGCTCCTGGCGAAGCTGGGAAGGGGCTGGAGCCCCAGGAGCGGCTGAGGGAGCTGGGAAAGGGGCTCAGCCTGGAGAAAAGGAGGCTCCGGGGGGACCTTGTGGCTCTGCACAACTCCCTGACAGGAGGGGGCAGCCGGGGGGGGTCGGGCTCTGCTCCCAGGGAACAGGGACAGGACAAGGGGAAACGGCCTCAGGCTGGGCCAGGGCAGGGCCAGGTTGGACATGAGGAGGAATTTCTGCCTGGAAAGGGTGGTCAGGCCTTGGCAGGGGCTGCCCAGGGAGGTTTGGAGTCCCCATCCCTGGAGGTGTCTGAGGAAGGGCTGGAGGTGGCACTGAGTGCTCTGGGCTGGGGACAAGGTGGGGATCAGACATAGCTTGGACTCGATGGCCATGGAGGGCTTTTCCAGCCCCAGGGATCCTGGGATGTTGTGCTCCTGCCATCCCCACACCCTCGGTGTGCACCACATTTCCCTGGAGTTCTGCCGGGTTTGGCTCTGTCATTGTTACAACTTTTCCATTCTTGGAGCCTCCTCTGATGGGTTTCTGCAGTTTCAGTTTCAAGGTGTGTTCCTGTGGAGTTCTCCTGCTTCTGCTCCCTCACTGTCCCGGTTCCTGCACTGCCAGGAGCTTTCCTCTAGACTGGGTGAGATGGGGTGGAGGAAATAGGGAGGCTTTTGGCACATGGGAATACTTGCATCGGTAAATCCCATCTCGATAGCGGTGATCAGAGCTGACGGTCAGAGCAAAGCACAAGGAAACACCTCGGGGTGCAAAGGGACGGGCCTTTTCCCGTAGTGAACCCGCATTTACTGGGGGGTTTTATTGTATTTTCTTACAGATATTTTCTCTCAGATCTCAGATTCCAACGGGCTGATGATTTTCACCAAGTTCGACCAGTTCCTGAGGGAGGTGCTGAAGCTGCCCACGGCCGTGTTCGAGGGCCCCTCCTTCGGCTACACGGAGCACTCGGTGCGCACCTGCTTCCCCCAGCAGGTCAGCACTTGGGCTTTGCGATTCCCGGGGCGTCGAGGCTGGGGGTCACTGGGGCCCTCTGTACAACCCCAGCACTTTGGAACAGTCCAGAATAAGCAATTACAGGATTTTCTGTCATTTCAGTTGATTCCTCTCCTTGAAGGGCCGCCCCTGTTCCCCGTCAGAACAGCAGCAATGACCCATTTCTTTTCCAAAACATAAAACATGCCATTTTTACTATTTTCCCTTGATTTTTCAAAGCTTTTTCACTGTGTTAAGACAAATAGTTTCAACAAGTCACTTCCTGGATCTGTTCAAAATAAACACCTTCTGTACACCAGTTTATTTTTAAATCCATTGCAGTTGTATTTTAATTGTTCCAATGATTTGCTTCTCATTTGAGGTAATGTAAATGATATAAATAATCCTTAAATCAACTGTAAACATGAACTTGATTGATCTTAGGCCTAAAATTAAATGTTGAGACTCTGGGCATGATGATGCTTCAGAAGAAACATTTCTGCAGTATTTGATGTAAAATTTATAGTGACTAAATATAAGTTAATTAGCAATTAGCATATTTGGAATATGACACAGTAGGAAACAGCCTTTGATTTCGGAATCAATGAGGCTCCAGATTTACATTTGATGTTGGGGAGGAATTGTTCCCTGGGAGGGTGGGGAGGCCCTGGCACAGGGTGCCCAGAGAAGCTGTGGCTGCCCCTGGATCCCTGGCGGTGCCCAAGTCCAGGCTGGATGAGGCTTGGAGCAGCCTGGGACAGTGGAAGGTGTCCCTGCCCACGGTAGGGGTGGCACTGGATGAGCTTTAAGGTCCATTCCCACTCTAACCATTCCCTGATTCCATGACTATGACAGCACAGGAAATATTCCTGGCAGGCACAGGTTGTGTCCCAGAGAAGTTTTAAGGCTGGAGAAGCCCCAGCTGTGTAGAATGGATGTTTTTCTCTGCAACCCAGTGCTCCCTGTGTTCTCCCTGCAGAAGAAGGTGATGCTGAACATGTTCCTGGACACGCTGATGGCTGACCCTCCTCCCCAGTGCCTTGTGTGGCTGCCCCTCATGCACAGACTGGCCCATGTTGAAAATGGTAATTGGAATATTTTCCTGTTGGGAATAGAGCAGGGCTCTGCTCACACGTGGAAATGCTCTGTCCTTGCTCAGGGAACCAGCACCTCGTGCCTTCATCAGTCCTGTCCCAGAGCATTCCAGACCTGACTGGGGACAGAGTGTCCTGGGAATGTGG
The DNA here is from genome assembly GCA_013397755.1 of Cnemophilus loriae. Lineage (NCBI taxonomy): Eukaryota > Metazoa > Chordata > Aves > Passeriformes > Corvidae > Cnemophilus > Cnemophilus loriae. The sequence continues at coordinate 177,492 of VZTF01003183.1, forward strand.
GATGGGGACTGGCTGTGTATGAAAGCAGCAGCAGTGCAAAACCGCTGGATTTTAGTGTTACAGCACTTAGTGGAAGAAAAGCTACATTCTCTGGATGTTCCTGAGTCTGAGGAGCAGCTGAGGGAGCTGGGAAAGGGGCTCAGCCTGCAGAAAAGGAGGCTCCGGGGGGACCTTGTGGCTCTGCACAACTCCCTGACAGGAGGGGGCAGCCGGGGGGGGTCGGGCTCTGCTCCCAGGGAACAGGGACAGGACAAGGGGAAACGGCCTCAGGCTGGGCCAGGGCAGGGTCAGGCTGGACATCAGGAGGAATTTCTGCCTGGAAAGGGTGGTCAGGCCTTGGCAGGGGCTGCCCAGGGAGGTTTGGAGTCCCCACCCCTGGAGGTGTCCAAGGAAGGCCTGGATGTGGCACTCAGTGCCCGGGGCTGGGGACAAGGTGGGGATTTGGATGCAGCTTGGACTTGATGGTCTGGGAAGGATTTTCCAGCCTCAGTGCTCCTGGGATTTTTAATTAGTTTTGATGGTGGCAATTTCCTGGTGTCCAGTGTTATGGGAAATCATGCCCAGAAGGTGAGGAGGTTGATCTGGTTGAAATGTTAGGTGAACTCCAGGGAAAAGGGGATTATGTACATTTGATCCTGGCATTCCCTGGCAGCAGCCAGGAGCAGGAGGGGACCAGGTTGGCTGCTCCCCTTCACTGGGCTGTTTCCCATCTAAAGCTAAACTTTGGCCCTTGCAGAAAAATTAAAACAAACAAACAAACAAAACCCACGAAAAAACCCCCTCAAACAAAAACCTGAACAAACCAACCCCACAAAACCCAAGAAAATGACAGCAACAGAAGATAAGAACTACGAATAAAAAACCAACAAAACAACAAAAAACCGAAACAGACAAAAAGCCCAAATCATGAAAAAACAAAACAAACTCCCTGCAGCCACCCCAAACAGCTCTCATCTCTTTTGTTCCCATCTTGCTGGTCCCTGATCTAATAATCCCTGATCCTGGCTGTTCCAGTCTTGTCCTTATCCATCATTTTGAGGCCGTGCCTCGAGCAGGGCAGCGAGTGCTGTCCCTGTTCCTGTTGTGCCTCATGGTTTCTGTTATCAGGACGTTGTTATTGCTTCCCCACACCAGGATATCAGGGTTTGGATTCCGTGCTGCTTCTGCTCCCTTTTATCAGCAGGAATCTCTGCTGCCTGCCCAGAGCCAGGGAGGAGAAGGGACAGTTCTGCAAAGGTGGGGGAGGACTTTCCATGGAGCCAGGCTGGGAGAGCTGGGGGTGCTCACCTGGAGAAGAGAAGGGTCCAGGGAGAGCTCAGAGCCCCTTGCAGGGCCTAAAGGGGCTCCAGGAGAGCTGGAGAGAGACTGGGAACAAGGGATGGAGGGACAGGACAGGGGGAATGGCTTCCCAGTGCCAGAGGGCAGGGATGGATGGGATATTGGGAAGGAATTGTTCCCTGGGAGGGTGGGGAGGCCCTGGTTCTGTTTCATCTCTCACATTTCAGGATGTGTTTGCTATGGGAAGGTCTCATCTCTGTCCTCTCATGCTCACATTCTTCTTTGGTCTCTTCCAAAGACTTCAGTGGAGCAGGTCTGGGGTTGTCCATCCCTGGGTAGGACAGGGAAGAAGCATTTATTGATGTTTGTTTTAGCCCACCCCTGATGGTGCCCCTGCAGGTCAGACCAGCCTGAGTTCTCTGGATGTTCAGATTCAGAGGAACATTGGGAATTTCTCACTGGAAGCTGTGGAGGTGCAGGGGGGAGGAGCAAGGGGTGAGAGGGGTTTTGGAGCAGGAATTGGCCTTTCTGAAGAGGTGACTCTGGGGCCCAGGGATTTCCTTGGGAGAATCCAGCCAAATCCACCTGGATGATGCAGCTTTGCTGCTTCCCTGCCACTCCCACCTCTGCTCAGCTTTGTTAGGCTTCCCTGGGGAATTCTGAGTGTGCCCAGGGAGGGAGACATCTGAAGAAGGAATATTGTCAGAACATGTCAGATGGAGCTGCTATGTTACCATCAGCTTCATCTTAGGGTTAATGGTACCCAAATTCCCACTCTGCGCTCAAAATCCTGCCCGGAATAACGACTGCTGAAGAACCTGGGGGTGGTGTGGAAGCTCCAGTGAAATGGGATGTTCCAGGTTTGCCTAAAAATTCACTAAAAACTTTTTGTTTCTTTGTTTTCTTCCCTGCCTGCAAGTCTTCCACCCAGTGGAGTGCTCGTACTGCCACTGTGAGAGCATGATGGGCTTCCGGTACCGGTGCCAGCAGTGCCACAACTACCAGCTGTGCCAGAACTGCTTCTGGCGGGGCCACGCCAGCGGCCCCCACAGCAACCAGCACCAGATGAAGGAGCACTCCTCATGGGTGAGGGCATTTCCCCTGGGTGAGGGCATTTCCCCTGGGTAAGGGCTTCTTCCTGGGTAAGGATGTTCCTCCTGTGTAGGAATGTTCCTTCTAGGTGAGGATGTTCCTCCTGGGTGAGAGCATTGCTCCTGGGTAAGGATGTTCCTCCTGGGTGAGAGCATTGCTCCTGGGTGAGGATGTTCCTCCTGGGGGAGGGCATTGCTCCTGGGTGAGGATGTTCCTCCTGAGTGAGAGCATTGCTCCTGGGTAAGGATGTTCCTCCTGTGTAGGAATGTTCCTCCTGTGTAGGAATGTTCCTCCTAGGGGAGGGCATTGCTCCTGGGTGAGGATGTTCCTCCTGAGTGAGAGCATTGCTCCCAGGTAAGGATGTTCCTCCTGGGGGAGGGCATTGCTCCTGGGTGAGGGCATTGCTCCTGGGTGAGGATGTTCCTCCTGGGGGAGGGCATTGCTCCTGGGTAGGAATGTTCCTCCTGTGTAGGAATGTTCCTCCTGGGGGAGGGCATTGCTCCTGGGTGAGGATGTTCCTCCTGGGGGAGGGCATTGCTCCTGGGTGAGGATGTTCCTCCTGGGGGAGGGCATTGCTCCTGGGTGAGGATGTTCCTCCTGGGGGAGGGCATTGCTCCTGGGTGAGGATGTTCCTCCTGGGGGAGGGCATTGCTCCTGGGTGAGGATGTTCCTCCTGGGGGAGGGCATTGCTCCTGGGTGAGGATGTTCCTCCTGGGGGAGGGCATTGCTCCTGGGTGAGGATGTTCCTCCTGGGTAGGAATGTTCCTCCTGGGGGAGGGCATTGCTCCTGGGTGAGGATGTTCCTCCTGTGTAGGAATGTTCCTCCTGGGGGAGGGCATTGTTCCTGGGTGAGGATGTTCCTCCTGGGTAGCTGGGGCTGCAGCAGCCTCTCCGGGCTGATTCCCTCGGGAGTGTTCAGGGTCTGGAGCAGAACTGCTCCGTGAGGCTTTTCCAGTTCTTCAAATACCAAAGGGTAGAAACAGGGGAATTGGACTGGGTTTATTGTTAACTCCTGCCTGGGATAAACCTGGGCCCAGGGAGAGCTGGGCACGGAGGCACATCCAGCTGGGAATGGGCACCAGTGGGCTCAGGGCTGGGGCAGTCCTGTTCGACTCCTTCATGGATGATCTGGACACAGAGATCGAGGGCACCACCCTCGGTGAGCTCACGGACAGCCCCGTGGGGTGGGATGTGGATCTGCTGGAGGCAGGAAGCTCTGCAGAGGGATCAGGACAGGCTGGGTCCATGGGCTGGGGCCAGTGGGGTGAGAGGCAACAAGGCCAAGTACCAGGTCCAGCCCCTGGGTCACCACAACCCCCTGGAATGTTCCAGGCTGGGGCAGAGGGCCCTGGCACAGCTGCCCAGGGAGGTTTGGAGTCCCCACCCCTGGAGGTGTCCAAGGAAAGGCTGGAGGTGGCACTCAGTGCCCTGGGCTGGGGACAAGGTGGGCACTGGGCACAGGTTGGACTCGGTGATCCTTGTCCAGCCTCAGGGATTCCAGGATTCTGGAGTTACACATAATGTTGATTTGTTGCAGTGCCTGTCCTGCCCAGAAAGCCAAACCAGTGACCACATTCTGTGCTTGGACAGGACCTTTATCCAGTGGCATCCTTAAAGACAGAGTTACTGTGACAATACTGCATTTTTCTCTTATCCTCCTGCCAGTTGTAAATATATGCCTGGAAAACTTTAAATTAAAAAGCTGTATAGAAATGATCTGAGCAGTAGCGTGCAGTTTGATGGGGGGATGATAATCACAGCTCAAGAAATAATAGACAGTTTTATGGAGAAAAACCTGTTTTGTGGCAAAAGATTAAGCCCAACCTTTCACTTATTCGAAGAGAAGTTCAGATGATGATAGGATTATAATTAATAGTTATCTTCATAAGGAAGAGCCATTATAACATTACTGTTTAATTTAGAAAATTGGGCTGAATACCAGGCAGGAGTTGGGAGGCAAAGGAAAGTTCTATTGTCCTTTTTATAACCCAGGGGATAATAAACTTCTGGAATGTTTAATCCCAGCTAACAGTAGGTTATTATTCCCCTAAATGCATATAAATCCAGGCTGGGATTTTTAATATAAAGAGAGGTCTAGATGACAGAAACATGGAATGGTTTGGGTGGGAAGGGACCTCAGAGCCCATCCAGTGCCACCCCTGCCACGGGCAGGGGCACTTCCCACCATCCCAGGCGGCTCCAAGCCGTGTCCAGCCTGGCCTGGGGCATTCCAGGGTAGCTCCAGCTCCACTCCAGTGTTTCCCTCTGCAGCCTCTGGCCTGGGCTGGCAGCGAGTCGGGCTGGGGAGGCTGTGCCCCATCCTGGCTCCAGGATCTGGGGATTTGTCACCTCACTGGGATCCACTGTTGGCTTTTGGGGCAGTTGGTTCTGACTGGGCCGTACAGAATGAGTGGATTTTAAGATAAAATATGAACTGGAGGAGGGGAAGTTACAAGGGACCTGCAAGAGCCTAAAGGGGCTCCAGGAGAGCTGGAGAGGGACTGGGGACAAGGGATGGAGGGACAGGACCCAGGGAATGGCTGCCCAGTGCCAGAGGGCAGGGATGGATGGGATATTGGGCAGGAATTGTTCCCTGGGAGGGTGAGGAGGCCCTGGCACAGGGTGCCCAGGGCAGCTGTGGCTGCCCCTGGATCCCTGGCAGTGCCCAAGGCCAGGCTGGACACTGGGGCTGGGAGCAGCCTGGGACAGGGGAAGGTGTCCCTGCCTTGATGAAAGGGTTTGTAGGACACGGGGCTCTCTCCTGCGAACCCAGCATGGAAGAGGAACCTTTGGGAGAGAGATCTCTTACATATTATTTCCTTTTAATCTTTTTTTTTTTTTTTTTTAAACTTCCCTAAGTCTTGCAAGTTAATTTTGTGGAAATTGAAATTGAATCTTAATTTTTAAAAATATCCCTTATTTTGTGTTTGGCCTGCGTTGGTGGTTCAGTGACCCCTGGTGAGTTCCCTGTGCAGTAACTGCTGGGGTGAAAGCCCAGGGGCAGCAGGGAGGGGCTGCTGCTCTCCTGCAGTGAAACAAGAAATGTTCTTTCCTGGCTTTTCAGTGCATCCAGGACTAATTCAGTCTTGCCTGGTGGATTATCAAAGTTTTGGAGCCTTACGACCCAGAATGAGCTTAATAATAAATATCTCCATAGCTATGATCCATATCCCTATTAATAACATTATTGTTTATATAAATATTAATATATTATTACTCACATACTTATTATAGCTTTTTTTTCCTGAAACTCTGAGGTACCTTTGATAATTTTTTGCTACACTTAGTGATATTTTATATCTATATTTTACATCTATATTTTACACTTAGAGATATTTTATATGTATCTATTTAATATAGTGATGAACTATATTAAAATCTGTAACCAGATTAACTATATTAAAATCACCATAGTGGTTTTATATGGATAAGTTCAGCTAAAAAACCTGTTTTTAAGGAGGTTTTTTGCTGCATGAACCCGCTGCTTGCTGGGGCCTGTTTGGAGGGATGAAAGCCTTGAAACACTTCCCAGATTTTTGCTTCGGGGCCGTTTCAATTTTGGTTTCGTTGAAGAGCCTCAGAGAGGGACTGTGAGTCACGTACACACAGCAGGACCCAGAACCCAGCGGCCGCTGCTGGAGCCCGAGGATTAGTCAGGGTTTGGGCTGCTTTGTGGCACTTTAACAACCTGCCACTCTAAATTCCGGGCTGGAATATCCAGGGCATCCCGAGCTTGTCCCTGGGGTGCGATCTGGGGGGGTTGTCAGCTGTTGGAGGGTCAGGCCCCTCCCCGCTATAAATACTGGATTTATTATAAATTTGGGATTTCCGCCCGCCTTCCCCGTGCCTTTGGGCACGCATCACCAAACCCAGGCCGCGTCCGCCGACACCCCCGGCTCCGTCGGGAGGCGTTTCCATGGAACGATAACGGGATCTGGAGCGAGCGCAGCGCTCCCGTCTCCTCGCCGCTGTCAGAGCTGCTGAGGAGATGCTGCTCACGGGCCCGATCTCCCCGTTGTGCCTCGTTCCATTTCCCGTTCGGGCGGCCCCGCGGAGCCGTCCGCGCCCAGCCCGGCCCGGGCACCGGCCCGTCCCCGCACGTTCCCGGCCGTGTGCGGACGCGTCACGAGGGAGCGGCTTGCGAGTGACCTGGAAATGGGACTGGAGCGGGGCAGTTCCCAGCAGAGGGCACGCACACACCGGGAACGGGGCTCCACAGCCCCGGAACGTCCAGGCTGGGAAACGGGGGCTGGAAAGGGCCTGGGGGGGCTGTGCCAGCGGCTGGACACGAGCCCAGGGGGGCCCAGGGGGGCTANCATCAGGAGGAATTTCTGCCTGGAAAGGGTGGTCAGGCCTTGGCAGGGGCTGCCCAGGGAGGTTTGGAGTCCCCATCCCTGGAGGGGTTTAGAAGAATTCTTGATTCCCTAAACCCTCACAAGAAATGGTGGCAAACCTTTCCCATGAGTTTTATTATTCCATGCAGGAGGAGAAAGAAGCAGAAACCATTTATTTGAATGTTGATTGATAGATGTGAGCAGAAGGTGAGTGTCCTTCACTGATGGCTGTAGATATGGAGAAGGCTGTGAGTTTGCTGAAGAAGGGATCTGAAAAAGCTGGTAAAATTTATAAAAATCACAGAATCCTCGATTCACTTGGGTTGGAAAAGCCCTGTGAGACCATTGAGTCCAACCATCCCCCAGCACTGCCAAGGCCACCACTGACCATAGCCCCAAGTGCCACATCCACGGGGCTTTTAAACCCCTCCAGGGATGGGGAATGCACCCCTGCCCTGGGCAGCTGTGCCAGGGCTAGACAGTCCTTTCCAGGAAGGAATTGTTCCCAATATCCAGCCTGAGCCTGCCCTGGTGCAGCTCTGCTGGGAGCAGGAGCTCTGCAGGGAGCTCGGAGCTGTCCCCGCTGCCCTCGGCACTGCAGGGTCCTGCTGGGGCCGGAGTGACACAGGAGTGTCCCAGAGCACTGGGAACAGTGCAGAGGAGAAACCTGGCACGGCTGCCTGGCACTGGGACAGGCGGGGAGGGGGAAGGAGCTGCTGTGTGCCTGAACATCTTGGGGGAAGCCCAGTGCCAGCAGTGCCGGTGCCCAGGAGGGTCACGGGGGCCTCGTGTCTGTTCCATTTCTGTGCCTGACTTTGTTTGGCTCGTCAGCCACGGAGACATCCCAGAGATGTTCCTGATTGTTAATTAGCGTTTAATCATGGCATCCCAGAATGGTTTGGGTGGGAAGGGACCTCAAAGCCCATCCAGTGCCACCCCTGCCATGGCCAGGGACACCTCCCACTGTCCCAGGCTGCTCCGAGCCCCAGTGTCCAGCCTGGCCTTGGGCACTGCCAGGGATCCAGGGGCAGCCACAGCTGCTCTGGGAATTCCATCCCAGCCCCTCCCCACCCTCCCAGGGAACAATTCCTTCCCAATATCCCATCTCTCCCTGCCCTCTGGCAGTGGGAAGCCATTCCCTGTGTCCTGCCACTCCAGGTCTGATGAGTCCCTCAAAGCTGAGGGAGAGAAATTAATAAATTCAGAGAGAAATAAATGTGGACATTTTCAGCAGGTGAAGAATTAATTTAGGAAAAGTAGGATTTTACTTTTGGAATAATCACATCTGTGTGCATAGTTTAAATTCTCTGTGGGGTCAGTAAGTGATATAAAATCAAATTGTGATTTTCAGAGGGTTTCAGAGTAATTAAAGGGTGGGTTGGAATGAGATGAGCTTTAAGGTCCCTTCCAGCACAAACCATTTCAGGATCTGGTGACACTGGGAAGGTCAAGTGCCCATTCCCTGGTGTCCAAAGGCTGTTGGATGAGTTGTTCTGCAGAACCTTCACACGATTCTGCTGCTTCACACAATGGAGCTCTGGGCTGATAAATAAAAATCCCAGACCCTGAAAATAATTAGGCTGCACCTCCAGGGCAGGGTCAGGTTGGACATCAGGAGGAATTTATTCCATTGGTAGGAAATGGTGCTAATTTTCAGTAATTGCCAGGTACTGATATTTGCTGTAACTCCTGTCCTGGGGAGCCCAGGCTCCTGTTTGAACCAATGTTAATCTGAATTTTAATTTGAATGTCCCTGGAGAATTGGTCCCAGTTCCACTTTGGAATGTTGTACAGGAGCAGTAATGAATTCCACAGGAGTGATTAGCCAGAGGTTACACTTTTCCTGGGGTGTCAGTGAGTGAGAGCAGCAAAAGGAGCTGCCAGCTTATGGCAGAGCTCCCATAACCGTGGAATCATGGAGTTATTAGGGTTGGAAAAGACCATCACCAGGCCTCCCACATCACTGGTGGGAGCTTGGTGGGTGCAATGTCATTTTCAGACTTAATTTTGTAAGTCAGTATGGGATTTTAACCCTGTTTTATGGTCATGACTTGTGGCAGGTCCCCATTCCTGTGGGTGTGGCAGCACTTGTCACCAGCATTCCTGCCAGCATTCCCAGGGATCCGGGATCCTTGGTTCTGGGAGGTCATTTAGCACAACTGAGGGAAGATGTGAAAGGAGAGGAAGTCACTCCTGCCTGTCCCAGCACTGTGTCCCACCTTGGCTTTGCCTGTAATGGACAGAAAATTGGGAAGTGACTCTGTTCCTCTGCCCTCCCCTCAAAATGCCCCCTCTGTGCTCAGAGAGTGAGTGTAAAAATCCCTTAATGGGATGGGATGGCCCCTGGGCTTAATTCCTGAGAGAACCCTCAGGTAATTGGTTTATTTCCTAATCTTACATAATTTTGTTAAAACTTTCAATTTTCAATATTAGAGCACTTAAAAGCCTCCCAGAACTCGTTCCCCAGTGCAGTGCCTGCCCTGATTTCCCAGGAATGGTGGAACATGCCGGGATATTTCTGCATGTCCTGCCCTTTTCTACGCTGCTGTTATTTTTCACACCTCCCTCTGACCGCACCCTGCCCTTCCCAAGGCTCACCTGGCTCCTGTCGTTGTTCCCCACCCCAGAAATCCCCGGCCAAGAAGCTGAGCCACGCCATCAGCAAATCCCTGGGCTGCGTGCCCAGCAGGGACCCGCCCCGGCCGCTGTTCCCGGAGCAGCCCGAGAAGCCCCTGGACCTCGCCCACATCGTGTGAGTACCCCTGAACCCCCTCCTCAGCCCTGGGCTCGGGGTGAGGGGCAGGGAGCAGCCCTGGGCTCGGGGTGAGGGGCAGGGAGCAGCCCGGGGTGAGGGGCAGGGAGCAGCCCAGGGTGAGGGGTGAGGGGCAGGGAGCAGCCCTGGGCTCGGAATGACGATTTTTCAACGCTGCGTTATAAATGTTTCTCTGGAAAAGCATTTGAAGGCTGTGGTTGTGTGAAGGGTCTCCCCTAGCGAGGGAAGAGCTGCAGGAGGTGTTTGATGCAGCTGGAGCCAGGCTTGGCCGTGTCCTGCCTGCAGCTCTGGCACCTCCCTGTCCCCACCAGTGCCACCTCTCACTCACCCCTGTGTTGGATCAGGTTCTATTTTCTCATTTATTATAAATTAAATTATATAAACACAACCTTGTCAGACACATTGCAGGGACCAGCTCCTGGTGCTGCCTGGGGCCTTGGCTTCACATCCATGTCCTCTCTGAGGTTCAAGCTCTGTGGCATTATTGTCCCCCTGGTGTTGTGACCTCACTGTGGAACTGGTGGGGTGGTTTGAATGGAATACCACTGCACTGGTGGTGGTTTGAGCAGCCTGAGGTCACTCTGCCTCCCCAGTTTGTCAGTTTTCACCTTGACAGTAAAAACTGAGAGAAAAAAACCCAAACAAACTGAAATCAGTCTCCAAATAAATCTTAGTGTTGTACAGAGGCTGGAGAAAAACTCTTCCCATCTGTAGGTGAGAGTGAGGAGGAGCAGCATCGGGATCTAATTCCAGAAAAATGGAGCTCTCCCATTTCCATGAGTGTGGAGCCATTTGCAGTCTGAGAGTGAGGGGAGTTGATGCTCCTCTGGCTTTATTTGACGTCATGAGCACCAAATTCTTCTGGGAGTGGTTCCTCTGTCCCAGTCCCTGAATTGGGAACCAGGGTGTTGTGCCGGGGATGTCCCCTGCCCTGTGCCCGCCCCGCGTCAGGCTGTGCTGCTCTGGCCCTTCCCAGACCCCGAGGGTTCCATTGACTGCCTCTTCTGCTCGCTCCTTTAACAGCGTGGCATTCCTTAAGGAAAAGCTGGAGGCTAAATTGCCAAAATACTGGAAAGGTGAGACCCGCAGAGCTTTTCGTAGTGTGGCTTCCTGGTGTGAGCAGCGTAGAGCTCCAGCCCCGCACCAGTAGCTGCCGCGCTGGGCTCGTCCCAGCCCAGCTTGGAGCTGATTCCTGCTTTGCTCTGTGCTTGTTCCCTCCAGTTCTTGCCTCCCTGAGGATTCCCCACCTGTACCAGCGCTTGCTTTGGTGCCGTGCAGTGAGGGATTGATCTGAGTCCATGGAATATAAATTCTGTTCTGGTTTCCTTGGGGTGATTGCACTCAAACGGGAAAGAATTCAGGGGTCAGTCATGCTGCTGCTGAGTTCAGAGCTGGAGTCGGTTCTCCTGAGGAATTCATCCACTTCTCCAAGCAAATGGCTCATCAGACCCCAAAACAGGGCTGCCCATTGTCCACAGCATGGCCTTTTCCTTCCCCACACTTCGTGGCCTTTTCCTTCCCAATCCATCGTCGCCTTTCCCTTCCCAGCTGGCCCTGCCTGTTCCCGTTCCCAGGGGCTGTTGGATGAGGGGGCAGCTGGGCAGGCGCCAGGGGCTGGAGGATGCTCAGGGCGGGATCCCGGGAGCACAGCAGGAGGGGATGGCCCTGGGGACGTGCAGGTGCGGGTGGGGACAGGGCTGGGCATCCCTGCAGGGACAGGGACAGGGATGGACAGCTCCTGCAGGGACATGGGGACAGGGCTGGACAGCTCCTGCGGGGACTGGGACAGGGCTGGGCATCCCTGCAGGGACATGGGGACAGGGCTGGACACCTTCTGCAGGGACATGGGGACAGGGCTGGACACCTCCTGCAGGGACAGGGACAGGGCTGGACAGCTCCTGCGGGGACTGGGACAGGGCTGGACACCTTCTGCAGGGACATGGGGACAGGGCTGGGCATCCCTGCAGGGACAGGGACAGGGCTGGACACCTCCTGCAGGGACTGGGATGGCTGCCCGGATGCTCCTGGCAGCAGCTTGGCAGCTCAGAGACATCTGCTCTGTGATGACAGCTTTAATTAAATGTAAAAAACAATGCCCTAAAAAGCCAAAGGATTGGGAAATAGGGCCTGATGGTCCAAGGACAACTCTGGGAACACCAGACACTGACCTGGTGCAGAAATACTGGAAGCAGGTGATTTCTATCCAACACCAAATCACATGGAAATCAAAGGGACACAGGACAAAAAGGACCCACTGGGGTTTATATAAGAGACATGAGGCCTTTGGGGCTTCTGTGACAGCACTGAAACAACCAAAATAACAGTAAACCCCCCTCACGTGGTTTTTAAGTGTGGGAGGGGCTGTCATCAGTGGAGATTTTTTGATGGAACTCCTCTCCAAGCAGGAATTGCTCCGGGCTCCGGGGAGTCACTCTTGGGGTGTCAGGGAGCAGGGGTTGATTGTATTTGATTCGTGTAAAGGAGGAGCAACATCAGCACCTACAAATAAATGCTGGGGGAGAGACTCTGGAAAAGCTGAGATCTGCTTCAGCTGAGTAAATAAAGAATGAAAATATTGATAACTGGGGGCAGTTTAACAATACTTGGCCAAAGGTTCCAGGGAAAACAAGGCTTGGAAGGGAAAAGAACCAGCTGTGCTCTTTGAGAGGGAGGAAACACAACAATTGGTAGCAAAGAATGTAAACAATGGGTTAGAAGTTGTGGGTGAGTCTTCTCCAGGCTGTGGTTTGGCAGAGGGGCAGCGATTGTGCAATGAGCTGGTGGCGAGGGACTCACCTTCCCCAGGGGCTGGAGCGTGTCCAGGGCAGGGAACAGAGCTGGGAAGGGGCTGGAGCCCCAGGAGCGGCTGAGGGAGCTGGGAAAGGGGCTCAGCCTGGAGAAAAGGAGGCTCCGGGGGGACCTTGTGGCTCTGCACAACTCCCTGACAGGAGGGGGCAGCCGGGGGAGTCGGGCTCTGCTCCCAGGGAACAGGGACAGGACAAGGGGAAACGGCCTCAGGCTGGGCCAGGGGAGGGTCAGGTTGGACATCAGGAGGAAATTCTGCCTGGAAAGGGTGGTCAGGCCTTGGCAGGGGCTGCCCAGGGAGGTTTGGAGTCCCCATCTCTGGAGGTGTCCGAGGAAGGCCTGGAGGTGGCACTGAGTGCTCTGGGCTGGGGACAAGGTGGGGGTCGGGCACAGGTTGGACTCGATGGTGTTGGGGATCTTTTCCGTCCCCGGTGACTCTGGGGTTCTGTGGGGTGACCCAGCAGGATGCTGGATTGCCCTGTCTGTGTTTTCAGTCCCAGCTGCACTGTGAGGTAATTTCCCAGTTTGGACTGTGCTGGTGGCTGATGTGTCTGGGAGCACTGGAGAGGTCCCGGGGCCCTGGGAGCAGATCCAGGTGATGTCACTGCCTGGGGACACGGGGGACGAGGTCACCTGGGGCAAACCGTGACCCAGCTGGTGGGGAGTGAGAGCTGAGCAGGGAGAGCTGCCTGGCTGGGCTGCCAATGAAGAGGGGCCCGGTGGATCAGCTCTAGGGTCACTTGGGCAGGGTCACCCTCGGCCAGAGCGTCCTTTCTGTGGGGCTCATTTGCATTAATGACGTGGGGGTGTTGCCATCACGTGTTAATTATGAGCATTGGAAGATTGAGAAAACAATTAACAAAGCCCCAGCCAGGCAGGAGATGGGGAGGACTCTGTGGCAGGGGGGGTTGGAACGAGATCAGCTCTAGGGTCCCTTCCAAGCCAAACCAGTCTGGGATTCCTTGATTCCATGAAAATTGTTTATCTCCTTGGCCTCGATGTAGCTGCAAAAGGAAGAGGCTTTCAAACAGAGCCCTGCAGGGTTCTGTGTCATTAACACTCATTTCCACAAGGAGGAAAACGTATAAAACAGAGCGGAATGAGAAAATATTGGGAATGAAGCCAATTGAAGGGAAAATGCACCGGGCAGAATGGCTCAACAGCAAATTTTGGAGGTCATGGTCTGCAGGTGGCTGAATGTGCTTTTTCGGGGTGATTTTGTAACCAAGGATGGTGACAAGAGCCAGGAGGATGAACGGGAGAGGCTCCCTTTGGTGGTGGGATCCTGGCTGGAAAACCCTGTGGGAGGACCAAAGGGCTTGAGAAGGCCAAGGGAGATGGTTCAGGGACTGGAAATAGGTTTGGGAATGTGGGCAGCTGTCCAGCCAAGGACTGCGAGAATGCAGGTGTAACCCCTGGGGGTGAAGGAATGGTTGGATATCTCTGAAAATACCAGTCCTAGAGAAATTAAACATAATCCCAGGGATCTTTGGCAGATGGGCTTAACAAAGGACACAGAGCAGGAGCTGAAGGGAGACACCTTCAGAATAAAGAATATGAAATGTGAAAATCAGAGAATCCCAGGATGGTTTGGGTGGGAAGGGACCTCAAAGCCCATCCAGTCCCACCCCCTGCCATGGGCAGGGACATCTTCCACTATGCCAGGTTGCTCCAAGCCCCAATGTCCAACCTGGCCTGGAACACTGCCAGGGATCCAGGGGCAGCCACAGCTTCCCTGGGCAACGGAACAAGATGTGTGTTTTTAATAGCAAATGTAAGGAAATAATTGTTAGAATCGATTACCCAAGTGGTGCTGGAATTTCCACCACTGAACTTTTAACACCAGGACAAGAGTGTTTTTTAATCCACTCAGAATTCCAGTCAGGCTGATGCTCCCTGTGTGATGGAAGCTCCTTTATCTCAGTGTTTCTCACTGCTTTAGGAGATATGAAAAGTGCAGACAGAAATGTTAATGGAGCCTCAGAGTCAGGGATTTTGCTGGATCCACTGCTGGAGCTCTGGACGTACATCCCTGAGGGGATCAGGGATTTGCTTCACTCACGTTTCCAAGAATAAGTGCGTGTTTCTGAAGCCACCTTCACCTGCATTCCTGCAGCCAGGCTGGGTGAGGAATAGCAAAAATGGAAATTCTTCCATTTCCTGCTGGTTTGGTGCATTCTGCATTCCCTGATCTCCCTGCATCCTCCTCCAGCTTGGAGCTTTGGAGCTGTGCTCTGCTCCCAGGAAACAGGGACAAGACAAGGGGAAACGGCCTCAGGCTGGGCCAGGGCAGGGTCAGGCTGGACATCAGGAGGAATTTCTGCCTGGAAAGGGTGGTCAGGCCTTGGCAGGGGCTGCCCAGGGAGGTTTGGAGTCCCCATCCCTGGAGGTGTCTGAGGAAGGCCTGGAGGTGGCACTGAGTGCTCTGGGCTGGGGACAAGGTGGGGATCGGGCACAGGTTGGATTTGATGGGCTGGGAGGGCTTTTCCAGCCTCAGGGATCCTGTGTCCAGGTGGGAGTTTCCTCGCTGTTGGAGAGTAATTCCATGCAAATCATATTTGGGTTTAGGTGTCAGTTCCCTGAATACAACTCACAGGCTGCCTTTTTTCTGGAATGACAGAGTGTGGGATGGAGAATGGTGATCCCTGTTTGTTGTGTATATTTGGTAAAGCAGAGATGGTGCTGGCATGGATCACTTTTCCTGGGATATGACATGGTCCTTTTCCCCTGGCTCTGGACGCACCAAACGCAAACTTCTGACATTAAATCCTTAATTTTAAAGTGTTACGGAGGTGACACCAGCCTATGGCAGGGATAGATGGGATATTGGGCAGGAATTGTTCCCTGGGAGGGTGGGGAGGCCCTGGCACAGGGTGCCCAGAGAAGCTGTGGCTGCCCCTGGATCCCAGCAGTGTCCAAGGCCAGGCTGGACATTGGGGCTTGGGGCAGCCTGGGACAGGGGAAGGTGTTCCTGCCCATGGCAGGAGCAACCCGTGGATTTGGTTTTTCCACTGTTCCCCTGCGGAGCAGGAGCTGGGAGCTGGGAGCAGGAGCTGGGAGCAGGAGCTGGGAACTGGGAGCAGGAGCTGGGAACTGGGAGCAGGAGCAGGAGCAGGAACAGGAACTGGGATCTGGAGCAGGAACAGGAACTGGGATCTGGAGCAGGAGCTGCTGTTCCTGCTGTGCTGCAGCTGCCCTGATTGTCCCTGCCAGAACAGAACTTGGCTGCATTTTGAGCTCCTTTCATGTGTTTCCATGGCAGGCGCTGGGTACGTGCACAGGGGAGGGATCGCTGCTGGTGGCAGGCTGGGGGAGGGCTGGCTGGGATCTTGGGGTATTGGGATACTGGGATATTGGGATATTGAGATATTGGGGTATTGGGATACTGGGATATTGTGGTATTGGGATACTGGGATATTGGGATATTGAGATATTGGGATGTTGTGGTTTTAGGATACTGGGATATTGTGGTATTGGGATACTGGGATATTGGGATATTGAGATATTGGGGTATTGGGATACTGGGATATTGTGGTATTGGGGTATTGGGATACTGGGATATTGGGATACTGGGATATTGAGATATTGGGATGTTGGGATACTGGGATATTGGGATGTTGGGATACTGGGATATTGGGGTATTGGGATACTGGGATATTGTGGTATTGGGATACTGGGATATTGGGGTATCACCTAGCAGAAGGAACAGGGACCCCCAGTGCTGGGGGTTCATTCTGGCGGGGTTTGTTTCGAATTTATTTTGAATTCTTGTTTATTCACCCATCTTGCCACGATCCTCTCGTGGTGCCACCAGGCTGCTCCCAGCAGCTCCCTGGCAGTGGTGTCACGCAGTGAGGGACTGTGACATCGCCCAGTTACAGGCCATGGCCAATATTGATTTAATGCCCATTAACACCCTCTGATAGCTGTTCTTCCATCCATGGGGCTGGGAACAACCCTGTTACCCAGGGCCAGAGCACAGAGCACTGGACTGAATCCCTTTTGTACTTCAGAAGGAGCCGAGCCCTGGGTTTCTCCTTAGGCTGAAGCCAAACAAATTCCAGTTAGGAATCTTCTCCTTCTGATCGAGATAGAGATGGAATAAACAACCAAGGGAAGTTGTTGTAACTTTTCCTCTTTGATGCCATAAATCCATTTGATGCCCGTGGAAGGGGGCTGGAGCTAGATGGGTCTTCAAGGTCCCCTCCAACCCAGCCCTTTCTGAGACTGGGTGATTCTGTTACTCAAACGTCTCGAAACTGGGCTTTAGACAAACCTAAAGAACTTCTCAGAGCTGGAGGAAGAGGGTGGGATTTAGGTTTTTATTTGGTTGGTTTGTGTGTGCCAGAGGCCACATTTCATGGTGCAATAATCTCTATTATAGTGGCAATTTATGAATCATTTATTAATTTACTGGAAGTAATCCTTCCCTGTGAGCCTGGGGAGGCCCTGGCACAGAATTCCCAGAGAAGCTGTGGCTGCCCCTGGATCCCTGGCAGTGCCCAAGGCCAGGCTGGAGCAGCCTGGGACAGTGGAAGGAGTCCCTGCCCATGGCAGGGGTGGCACTGGATGGGTTCAAGAGAACCCCGATATTCCTCCCCCAAACCCCAGCATTTCCAGCTCTCTTTGGTGTGGTTCCATTTCTCTTGATGAATATTGGGTTTGGAAGAGTAAGTTTTGTACTTTTATTTTTTATTTTACTTTATTTTTTATTTTATTTTATACTTTATTATTTTATATTGATTTATTCAAGGGGAAGAATGGAGTGAAATATAAACTGGTGGTCAGTCACAGGTTGGACTCGATGAGCTTGGGGGTCTTTTCCAACCTAAGTCATTCTGTGATCCTCTTTTCCTTTGTTTGTTTGTTTCTTTGTTTGTTTGTTAAAGAACTTCTCGTAGGCGGTTGTGGGCTGGTGCCTCCTTCCTCCAACAGAGCAACATGGAGTAGATTTTAAAAATGTATTTTAAAAAATAATAAAACTTAAAAGTCATGAAAATTAAAACTAAAAAAAAAAAAAAAATTAAAAGTTGAGAAAATAATTTAAAACCCAATAATATTTTAAAAATATTTCAAGAACCCCTTTGTTGCCGGCCGGTTCGCCCCCGGAGCAGCCCGAAGGCATTTTCCGGGATGCGCTGCCGGCGCCCGGGAGATGCGCGGTCACGTGGCGGCCCCGTTGCCATGGGGACGGCGCGGTGACGAGCGCGCATCCTTCGGGATGGAGCCGCGGGCCGGGATGAGCGGGCACCGGGCGGCCGCCGCCGCGCAGGTTGGTGCTCCCGGCCCGGCCCTGCCCCGGCACCGCGCGGGGAGGCTCCGGGGCTCCTCCGCTTCGTCCCGGTCCGGGTCGGGTCGCGGCAGCTGCGGGACCTGCGAGGGGGTGCGGGAGCGGGGCCGGCCCGGAGCGGGGTCTGGCTGCTGGGAACAGCCCTGGAACAGCTCCCGGAGCCACGGCAGCCGCTCCCAGAGCTCTGTAGGATCGGCTCC
>VZTF01003183.1:202261-223353 GCA_013397755.1 Cnemophilus loriae
ACCCCACCCTGGGCATCCCTGGCAGCGCTGTCCGAACGCTCCTGGAGCTCTGGCAGCCTCGGGGCCGTGCCCATTCCCTGGGGAGCCTGGGCAGTGCCCAGCACCCTCTGGGGGAAGAACCTTCCCTGATCTCCATCCCAAACCCCTGGCACAGCTCCGGCCGTTCCCTGGGTCCTGTCCCTGTCCCGGTCCCGGAGGAGCTGCAGCCCGTGGTGAGGTCTGTTTTCCCGAGGTGAATCCGATTTGTGTCCTCAGTTTGTTCATTCTTTGGGAAAGGGTTATTCCACCCCCGCTTCTCCACCCTCTGGTGTGAATTTTACTGTTCATTATCAGCTCTCCCATTTTTCAATATGTTTCTCCTCTCCTTTCCTGGGCTGCCTCGGTGCCTCCCAAGGAACAGGGATTGATCCTTATCCTGCGCCCTGGGAGCGCGGGAGGAGGGAGAGGCAGCGGAAGATGTTATTTAGATTGGAATAATAAATAAAGAGCCGTAGGTAGGGGTTTGTTATGCAATATACCCTGCACAATGGAAGCTCTGCCTTCATTTCCACCTCCTCCGTGATCGTTTATGAGTGCTTGGAGGATAAGGGCTCATCCAGCAAAAAACAGGAAGAGAATGTCCCTCAGTGCAGGGAATGTGTTCAGGAGGGGGAACGCTGGACAGGGAGTGCTCGGTGCTGGCACGAGCTGAGGGGTCCCAAAGCTCCTGGGGACCCAACCACATCGACTTCCACAGGTGTTCCAGGGAATTCCTGAGCTCTTCAGCAAGGGGAGTGTTCAGGTGGTGGATTTAGATGGGATATTGGGCAGGAATTGTTCCCTGGGAGGGTGAGGAGGCCCTGGCACAGGGTGCCCAGAGAAGCTGTGGCTGCCCCTGGATCCCAAGGCCAGGTTGGACACTGGGCTTGGAGCAGCCTGGGGCAGTGGGAGGTGTCCCTGCCCTGGCAGGGGTGGCACTGGAGGAGCTTTGAGGTCCCTTCCAGCCCAAACCACTCCATGATTCCCTGATTCCATGGTTCTGGGATAGTTCATCCCCACCTTAGGCTGCCTGGAGAGGTGGTGGAGTTTCCATCCTTGGAGACAGGAGGATCCTGGTCAGGCGTCTGCTGTGGCTCGGGCAGCTCGGGCAGCCAGGGTGGGCAAGGTGCGCTCCAGAGGTCCCTTCCAGCCACCAGCACTGCGTCACCTGCAATTCCCAACTGCGGGAAGCAGAAATTCCAAAATCATCCTTTACATCGTGGTTTTCTGCTCCCTGTTCCTCCCACTGACCGTTCCTGCTGCTGACCGTTCCTCCCGCTGACCATTCCTCCCGCTGACCATTCCTCTCTCTGACCGTTCCTCCCGCTGACTGTTCCTGCTGCTGACCGTTCCTCCCGCTGACCATTCCTCCCTCTGACCATTCCTCTCTCTGACCGTTCTCCTGCTGACCGTTCTCCTGCTGACCGTTCCTCCTGCTGACCATTCCTCCCTCTGACCATTCCTCTCTCTGACCGTTCCTCCCACTGACCATTCCCCCCACTGACTGTTCCTCCTGCCTGGATCATTGGGATTCTTGGTGAGGTTATCAAGGCACAAAAATCTCTCCTCGGTAGCTGAATCCAGAATATTTTTCACTTAAATATTCATTTAAATAGTGAAAAACAGATTTAAATTTTTTCAGGTGTTTCCAGGTTATTTTTTCGTGACTCTCAGGAGCGTCTCAGATGGGCAAACCCGGTCCTGTCCCTTTTTTGTGTCCCTTTGAAAGCAGAGGTTTTGGGGCTGAGGTTGAGCTGCACCGCAGGGCCCAGGCTCAAACAGATCCTTCTGCTCCAGGGCTCCCGTGTGTGTTGATTTCATGAATAATTCAGGTTTTATCCTCATGGTCCCCTGAGCCAGGCACGTTTCTATCGTGGTTGTACCAGCAAACACGGGGCCATCCTGACAGATGTTTCCAAAAGATATTCCCCAAAAATAGATCAATGGCCTCAAGAAATCCCCCGGCCTGGGAGAGGCTCCGTTGGGTGTAACCAGAACGTGGAATCACAGAATTGTTGGAAAAGACCTCCAAGATCATTGAGTCCAACCTTTGATCTGCACCCTGGAATCTTTTAACCACATGTTGCTGGGGTTTTTCCTTTGCCTTTATCCCTGTTGGTAAGGGTTGAGCTGGAAAACTGGGGACCCTGGTGGTCACAGAACCGGGAGGAGCTGTGGAAACGTCCAGTAACAACACTAAAAGCAGATTGCAAACGGGGAATTGCATCCATTGTCTCATGAAAAGGAGTCACATAAAATACTGAGAGGTGTTTCTGTGTTTAGGGAATTCATGGATCTCTCCCGAAGGAAAATCCCAGCTAATGGGACAGAAATGGGGCTGGAAAATTCAGTTTTGGCTGCAAGAGCTGCTGCTCGTGGGAGGTGCTTGTCTCAGAGCCACACGTGGGGGTTGTGGAGGGAATGCTGGGGAGAGTTTGGCCGTGGAGATGGGACTGGAGCATTCCTTGTGCTCAGCCAGGGAGAAGTGACTCGGGAGCTAAGGGGGCAGGGAGAGCAGTGTTAATGAACTGCTCGTTCCCATGGGATGGAATTCCACGTGCTCTGGCAAAGTGAGGGGCTCATCCCAGTTCCCATGGGATGGAATTCCACGTGCTCTGGCAAAGTGAGGGGCTCATCCCAGTTCCCATGGGATGGAATTCCACGTGCTCTGGCAAAGTGAGGGGCTCATCCCAGTTCCCATGGGATGGAATTCCACGTGCTCTGGCAAAGTGAGGGGCTCTTCCTCCCGTTCCTGCTCCTCTGTCCTGCAGAGAGCTCCTCCTCCAGTGAAGCCTTACAGCCAAATCATTTTGTGGTGAAACGTTGTGTTTGGAGGAACATTAAACGTGCAGTGTAATTATTTCAGGGCAGATCTGCCCTGAGTGAGGAGGGGAAGTGGTTTTCCCTCAAATCCTGCCTGGAGAAGGAGGCAGGAATTCCTACAGGGAACACGTCCTCTGTGATTTCAGGTGTTTGCCATCCAGGGGGTTTGTTCAGTGGCTGGTTGATTCTCTGCATGACTGGGCTCTGAAGAGTGTGGAATGAAATAAGCTGGGGGTCTGAAGGCCATTCCTGGTGTCTGGAGGAGGAGCAGGATCCGTGTGGCTGCACTGGGAATGTCGGGAGGCACAGGCTGGGGACGGGTCAAACCCTCTGAGGTGTCCTGTGCAGCAGCTCCTGGTGCTGCTCCTTCCTGACGCTGCCACAGCACCCAGGGATGGGCTTTTCCCAACTGCTGGGTGGTTTCCTTGGTTTTTCTGTCTCTGAGAGGATCCCTGTGTGTGCTGGGTGGTTTCCTTGGTTTTTCTGTCTCTCACAGGATCCCTGTGTGTGCTGGGTTGTTTCCTTGGTTTTTCTGTCTCTGAGAGGATCCCTGTNCTGCTCCTTCCTGACGCTGCCACAGCACCCAGGGATGGGCTTTTCCCAACTGCTGGGTTGTTTCCTTGCTGTTTTTCTGTCTCTCACAGGATCCCTGTGTGTGCTGGGTTGTTTCCTTGCTGGTTTTCTGTCTCTCACAGGATCCCTGTCAGTGCTGGGTTGTTTCCTTGCTGGTTTTCTGTCTCTGACAGGATCCCTGGGTGTGCTAGGTTGTTTCCTTGCTGGTTTTCTGTCTCTGACAGGATCCCTGTCAGTGCTGGGTTGTTTCCTTGCTGGTTTTCTGTCTCTCACAGGATCCCTGTCTCTTGCAGCCCCCCCCGGCCCGTGAGTAACATGAACGAGGCCATGGTGACCCACGTGTCCTCCGGAGCGCCCACGCCAACCAAAAGGTACGGGAGCCTCGGGCTGGGGTTATTCCTGGGGCAGGGATGGAATGCTCGGTGTTTCTGCCCTCCTGACAATCCCAAATCTGGCCCTGCAGAGCAGGTGCAGCTCTCCTGAGGGAGGATCCTGTGCAGGAACTGTGTTCTCTCCAAAGAGTGATTTTTGTTTATTGAGTTGATGCTGTTACCTGGCTGTGACTGAGGAAATACCTGCAGAGGTTTTGGCTTTCCTTTAACTGGAATTGACCTTCCGAGCTGGGAAAGGCTGGTTTGGTGTCACGGGCTGCTCCTCTTGCCAGGGGGGATCCTGTCCTGCAGTGCCACCACTCGCGATGGTCCCACGCCCTCACCTCACCCAGCTCCACTGCCAGAGCTCCTGGGAGAGGTGTCTGGGCTGGAGCTGAGTTTGGGGTTGCGTTTTGTGTGTAAATCTTGGTGTGGATCAGGTCTATAAGTGAGCAGGGAACCCCCTGAATGGAGAATTTCACTTTCCGTGTTAAGGTGGCTCAGGGGCAGCAGCGAGGTGCAGACTGTGCCCAGCAGAGCTGGGAATGAATGAATAAATAAATAAATATTCCTGCAGAGGATAAGGAGCTGAGCTGGCATTGCTTCAGTGGCCAGGGGGGCTCCAGAGGCAAGGCAGAGCCCACATTTCCAGCAGCACCAGGCAGAACTGAGATCCACGCATTTTCCTTCTGCTTCCCTTGACAAAACGGGTCACGTCTGTGGGTTCAAACTGCCTGCACTGATTCTCCCCAGATCTCTCTGTAAATCCTTCCATGGGGTTTCTGCCAGCACTGCTCCATGGGCAGTGGCTGTGGGGGTTCCTGGCACTGGGGGCTCTCAGGATGCTCCTGGACAAGGAGTCAGAGAACCTTTCCCAGGCTGCCTGTCCCATGAGAGGTGGGAACAGAGTCCTGGGAGGTCCCTGCCAGCCCAGGCTGTGCTGTGATCCAGGAGGAATTTCTGCCTGGAAAGGGTGGTCAGGCCTTGGCAGGGGCTGCCCAGGGAGGCTTGGAGTCCCCATCCCTGGAGGTGTCCAAGGAATTCCTGGATGTGGCACTCAGTGCCCTGGGCTGGGGACAAGGTGGGGATGGGGCACAGCTGGGACTGGATGGGCTGGGAGGGCTTTTCCAGCCTCAGAGATCCTGGGATTTTGGGATTCTGACTGCTGGGGGTGCCCTGGATCCCTGTTTGTGCCATTTCCAGGCTCAGTGACTCCCTGTGACCCTCTGTGGCCCCGGAGCAGGTGGGAGCAGCCCTGGGGAGCCAGGAGTGACACGGGAAGGACAATCCCTGGCTCCTGCCCCAGCTTGCAGGAGGCTCCGTGTGTCTCCCAGCGCGTTCCCACCCGTTCCTTGGGATTGGATTTGCCGGTGTTTTGGACAGCGCTGGCTGGAGCCTGGATACGCTGTGGGGCCATCCATCACCTGCGCTGCTGGGTGCAGCACGTGGCTCTGCCCCCTCGGATCCTCCTTCCCTTCCAGCCTGGGGAACGTGCAGGTGGCAGCACTCGATGACAGAGGGAGGTGAGGAGGGGAAGGGGCTCTTCCCCTCGGAAATGCCGAGTGTCCCTGCTCTGGCAGCTCCCACACCCCTGATTACAGTGTTTCCCCAAGATTTATTGCAGCTTCTCCTGCCCCAGGTCAGTCCCTGATGCAGGGGCTCATCACTGACTGGATTGAAGGGGTTCATTTCCCGTGCTGGAGGCTCTGGCACATCCTGGCAGCTGGAATTGCAGCTGGAGGGGGTTGGGAGCTGCATTTCAATGTCTGGAGCTGCTCAAAGTGGCCACTTCTCCTGTGGCTTCTGCCTGAAAGCCAGATTTGTTCCTAAAATTGTAATATATTTTCTATACCGTGAGAAATGATGGATGAAAATGTGAAAAGTTGTGGCTTCGCCTGTGTGGGGACACAGAATTCATCGTGAGGACCGGAAGGACTGGGCTCAACCCATCCCTGAGTGTCCTCAGTGCTGAAAACCACTGGAAGGACATCAGCAAAGCACAGCAGAGGCTCCCAGAAATCTCCTGGATCTGTGTGATTGATAGTGGGAGCCAGAGGTCGTGTCCTGCCTAAACTCCTTCCCTTCTGAGGAGCATTTTGAATTGTTTATACCTCCATCAAATGTTCTTCCTTTGTGCTGTGAGACTCCAGCTCCCACCAGGACACCAATCCAAGAGGATTTGCATTCTTTCCCCAACATATGGAGCAAATATGGATCAGTTTGTCTGAAGGCACTTTTGGAAGGAGGAGTGAATGGACACCTCCACGGGAATTCACTGGGAAAGAGAACTGCTCCTGCAATCTGCCAACTGCACCAGGCACTGCTGGGAGAGCTCAGAGCCCCTTCCAGGGCCTAAAGGGGCGCCAGGAGAGCTGGAGAGGGACCTGGGACAAGGGATGGAGGGACAGGACACAGGGAACGGCTTCCCACTGCCAGCGGGCAGGGATGGATGGGATATTGGGAAGGAATTGTTCCCTGGGAGGGGGGGGAGGCCCTGGCACAGGGTGCCCAGAGCAGCTGCGGCTGCCCCTGGATCCCTGGCAGTGCCCAAGGCCAGGCTGGACACTGGGGCTTGGAGCAGCCTGGGGCAGTGGGAGGTGTCCCTGCCCTGGCAGGGGTGGCACTGGATGAACTTTGAGGACCCTTCCCACCCAAACCAGTCTGAGATTCCATGATTTCGGGGTCGTTTCACCCATTCCTTGCCCCGGGATCCCCAGAGACAGGACAGGAAAGGACAGGACAGGACAGGAAAGGACAGGACAGGACCATCCCAGCTGCTCCCAGGATGCTCTGAACGCGGCCATTCATCAGCAGGGCAGCACAGAAACCTCTTTGTGTGATTCCCTGCTGTTAAAAACATGAAAATAACCTCGCTCTGACAACTGCCTTTTTGGAGGAATAAGCCTGAGCTGAAAGAACAGGATTTTAATGCCTCAATTCACTTTTTCTTATGACCTAAAAAGCAAACAACAAGCGCAGCAAAGGAGCCCTTCTCAGTGTTCCTGCTCAGTGTCTCACAGGAACCTCCATCATTTGCAGCCTCCTCATTCCCAGCTTCCAGGGGGAAACAGCCAGAGGGGCTCTGACCTCCAGTGGCTGCTCTCTGCACCAGGCAGGGGCTCTGTGGCAGCCCCAGAGCGCTGCAGACAGAACGGGGCCAGGGGAGGATTTCCTTGGTGGAGCCGAGGTGTGGGAGCAGCGGGGGAGCCACAGCCCCGACACCGGGGGTGAGACTCAGCCCTCACGGGGCTCACCCTGCAGAGGGAAGGGTCCCACTCCCGAAGGCCGAGGGATTCTCTGGCACATTCCCCGGGAGAGGCCTGGGGCGGGCGAGCTCTGAGTGTGGGCAGAGGGATTTCAGTGCCGCCCTGCTGGGGTTTGGGACCTGTGATCCCAGAATCCCAGGATCTCTGAGGCTGGAAAAGCCCTCCCAGCCCAGCGAGTCCCAGCTGTGCCCAATCCCCACCTTGTCCCCAGCCCAGGGCACTCAGTGCCACCTCCAGCCCTTCCTCAGACACCGCCAGGGATGGGGACTCCAAACCTCCCTGGGCAGCCCCTGCCNCCAGCCTGGAGCCCTCCATGGGGTTGTGGTGACCCACCTACAGCAAACCCCAGCATTTCTCTGATCTTTACAGCCCACGAGCCGTTGTGAACAAATGAGATGATTCTGTCTCCTCTGGAAGACCAGGCCCAGCCCGTTAAATGTCATTTGGCTCAGTTAAGTTATTTTAAATTGCTTCAGGAATGGATCTTTTCCCTCCTGTTGTGGTCACTGTGCACTGTTCCTCTTTCAGTGATCCTGTTCCCAGAGCCAGCCTGTCCCCAGTCAGGTTCATGCCGTGTCCTTCCCTCTGAACACCCTCAGACATCCTTTGTTCCCTCAGCAGCCGTGGCCACTCCATGCTCATGGAGCATCTTTTACATTTCCATCCAGGAGAGAATCAAACCTGGTGTATTTCAGTTCTATTCAGAAGGCTCCAGGGAGAGCTCAGAGCCCCTCCCAGGGCCCGAAGGGGCTCCAGGAGAGCTGGAAAGGGACTGGGGACAAGGGATGGAGGGACAGGACCCAGGGAATGGCTTCCCACTGCCAGAGGGCAGGGATGGATGGGATATTGGGAAGGAATTGTTCCCTGGGAGGGTGGGGAGGCCCTGGCACAGGGTGCCCAGAGCAGCTGTGGCTGCCCCTGGATCCCTGGCAGTGCCCAAGGCCAGGCTGGACGGGGCTTGGAGCCACCAGGGACAGTGGGAGGTGTCCCTGCCCCTGGCAGGGGGTGGGTGGCACTGGATGGGCTTTAGGGCCCCTTCCCACCCAAACCAGTCTGTAACTCCATGGCCCATCCCATGGTGTTCCCTAGGAAGGTTTGTGGTCTGTGTTGCCCTTGTGGGCCCCACAAGTGTGTGGCAGCGACCCCATCCCAAGCACCCCGCGTCGGCAGCAGAGCCGAGTCCTCCCGAGCTGCAGCAACGTCCCTGCTCAGGTCGCAGGGACACGTGTCCTGTTTGGGGTGGCAGAGCAGAGTGGTCCCAGTGCCCGCTGTGGGACAGCCCAGCAGGGCCCCTTTCCTTCCCTGTGCCTGGGGGAGCCCCCAGCCGTGCGGGTTCAGCTCCCTGGGGCTGGGCAGGGTCTTTAACCAGGATTCCTGCTCAGCACCAAGCCCATAAAAGCTGTCACCAAGGGCTGCCTCTGGCAAAACAAAGCCCTGCATTCCTTTCCCTGATTTCCAGGAGCCCGGAGACCGTGCACGTTGTGCATGCTGGGGTGAAACGTGTCCCTGCAGCCCAAAATCACAATTATGTGCAGCTCAAGAGCTGCAGTTGAAGGGACGTGATGTCACCTGCCTGGACAATGTTCCAGAGCCGCCTTTCTGTGGAGGTTTGATTCCCATTAACCCTAACTGGGATTATTTTCAGCCTTGTGCTCCCAATTCTCTGCTCCTCCCGGTCCTGCCTTTATTTTGTTTGTCCCTGTGTAACTCTGCTGTGTCCAGCACCCCGACCCCGCTGGAGTTCTGTCCCTCCCCAGATCTGCACATGTGGGCACAGCTGGGCAGTTCCCAGCTTTCTGAGGAGAACCCCCAGAACTGCTGCACCCTCAGCTGTGACCAGGGATTTCCACGTCAGTGTCACTGGCGCTGTCCCTTGGGTTGAGTTCTGCCTCCCAGAGTGGTTTTTATTTGCTTGGCAGCTCAATTTATCTTCTGACAGCTCCCAGAGTGCCCTTTCCCCTTTGTTGCCGTGTCCCCCTGTCCCGTCCCCAGTGCCACCTGGCAGGGGCTGGCACTCCTGGCACTGCCATTTTCCTTGGACACAGGTGGAGCACATTGCTTTTCTTCAGCTTCCTCGGCCTCCGTGACCTCCAGAGATCCCAGATCCTGCTTAGCCATAATTTTAGCCCCAAAAGGATTTTGGGGAAGAGTTTTTGGGTGCAGGAGGCCCTGACTGGGTTGTGCAGGGGTGTGTTTGTGCCACGAGTCATGCTGCATCCCATAATGCCCTGGACAGACCCACCTAACACCAAAACAGGCTTTATTTTCAGAAAAGGGGTAAAAATCTCTCTTTGTCTGGAGACAGGGGAGGTCCCAGCTGTCCCAGGTGACAGAGGGACACGGCCAGGAGGGAGGGGTGGGCTGGGGTTCATCCCAGTACTTCAAACACAAGATGAGTGGGTCGTTAATTGTTATTTAAATTGAGCTCTGGGTGCCTGCGGGTGTTTATCCCGAACCTGAGGTTTCAAATCCCTCAGATGCAGCCGTGGGTCAGGGATGGGGCTCAGGAGGGTCCCTCAGGTGGGGTTTGGTGGGAGGAAAAAAGGGCCCAAAAGCAGCTGCAGGGGAACACTCGGGACGTTCACACACCGCTCTTAAGAGGGTTTAAACCCAGGACCAAGGGGAAAGCGTGTGGATAAATACAGGAGAAATCTCGGGGTTGGGATGTGGACGTGCTCACACTCTGCCTGTGGCAGCCTCAGGGCTGGGGGACAGGAGAGACAGAGCCACAGCCAGGTCACTGCTTGGGGACAAGGTCACTGCTCCTGGACACGGTCACTGCTCCTGGACAAGGTCACTCTGCTCCTGGACAAGGTCACTGCTTGGGGACAAGGTCACTCTGCTCCTGGACACGGTCACTGCTTAGGGACCAGGTCACTCTGCTTTGGGACACGGTCACTCTGCCTCTGGACAAGGTCACTGCTCCAGGACACGGTCACTGCTCCTGGACACGGTCACTCTGCTCTGGGACGTGGTCACTCTGCCTCTGGACACGGTCACTGCTCCTGGACACGGCCACTGCTTTGGCACACGGTCACTCTGCCTCTGGACACGGTCACTGCTTTGGGACACGGTCACTGCTTTGGGACATGGTCACTCTGCTGCATCCTNTCTGGACGCGGTCACTGCCCCTGGACACGGTCACTGCTTTGGGACACGGTCACTGCTTTGGGACACGGTCACTCTGCTGCATCCTGAGGCTGCTTTGGGGACACCTCCTAAGCCACCCCACTCTGCCTTCACACAGCCCAGCCCAGCTCCCTGCCCCTCTGCTGTGCTTGCCCCTTTGCCTGCTGCTGCTGCAGTTTATCCCAAATTCTGCCACTGAGGGGATCCCACTCCTTCACAGGATCCCGGGATCCCTGAGGCTGGAAAAGCTCTCCAGGACCATCGGGTCCAAGCTGTGCCCAGTCCCCACCTTGTCCCCAGCCCAGAGCACCGAGTGCCACGTCCAGGCCCCCCTGGACACCTCCCGGGCTGGAGGCCCTGGAGGGGCTGCCCAGGGAGGTGTGGGGTCCCCACCCGGGCTGGGTGACAGAGGGTGATGGGTCAAAGGTGGCACCCGATGGTCTCAGGGGGTTTTTCCAGCCTCGGTGGTTCTGGGATCCTGTGTGATCCCAAGGAATGTGGTGCTTCCCTGGGACTGAGCCCCCAGGCTGGATGCTGTGGGAGCTGAGCAGGCACAGCCCTGGTTCCCAATTTATTCCCAAATTACTCAGTAAATCCTGTCCTTGTGTCATGCAGAGTGGGGTGATTGTCCTTTGTGACCTCAGCTTCTCTTTAAACGGGGAAAGCAGCACGCAGAAGCAGGGACCCCTCTGGGCTCCATCCTGGCAGCTCTTCCCAAAGCTTTTCCCTTCCCAAAGCTTTTCCCCTCCCAAAGCTTTTCCCTTCCCAGGAGCCAGAGCAGCCCCGTGCAGTCCTGCAAGGATTTCCCAAGGTGTGAGCCAGCAGAAGAGAAATTTACAGGGATTTCTTGGTGTAAATTACAGCATTTAAAATAAATTGTCTCTTTGGCTTGGCTTTCCTGGTAGATTTTTGGAACAGGAATTAATTTAAGGCACCAAAAGCACCATTTAAATACCTCTAATTTATGGAGCTGCTTGTAAAGCAGCACAGCCAAGTCTCAGTGGGTGAACTTTGGGGCAGGAGCCAGTGGAGCTCCCATTCCTCATTCCCAGGCATGTGGGTGCCTGTTCCAGCCCCAGGTGAGCACCCAGAGCCAGAGCTCAGCCGGGGAACAGCACCAGGAGAGTCCCAGAGCTCTGGGCAGACTCTCCGGCCCCGATTCTCTCCTCCCACTGAACATCACTTCCCTCCCCCTCAGGGGACCGTGGTTACCATCATTTCTTGCTCTCTCTTGAATTGCTCTGCTGGTGTCACCTGGATTTGTGTTTGGTGGCTGCTGGGATATGAAAAGTGTGGGAATTGTCCCTCAGAACCAGGGTTTAATGGAGAATTCAGTTCCAGCAGTGGCTCACCAGGGGAGGAGGTGGGGACTTGTCCTGGGGACCATCTCAGGCTCTGGAGCCAGGCTGGCAGAGCTGGGGGTGCTCACCTGGAGAAGGGGAGGATCCAGGGAGGGCTCAGAGCCCCTTCCAGGGCCTAAAGGGGCTCCAGGAGAGCTGAAGAGGGACTGGGAACAAGGGATGGAGGGACAGGACACAGGGAATGGCTTCCCACTGCCAGAGGGCAGGGATGGATGGGATATTGGGAAGGAATTGTTCCCTGGGAGGGTGGGGAGGGGCTGGGCTGGAATTCGGAATTCCCAGAGAAGCTGTGGCTGCCCCTGGATCCCTGGCAGTGCCCAAGGCCAGGTTGGATGGGGCTTGGAGCACCCTGGGACAGTGGGAGGTGCCCCTGCCCCTGATGACACTGGATGGGCTTTGGGGTCCCCTCCCACCCAACCCAGTCAGGAATTCCACGATTCTATTTTAGTTATTGAAACAAAGGAAGGTTTTGGGGTGGCCCTGTGGGGTCAGGGGGTGACTTTGCTGTTCCTCAGGCTCTGGGAGGGGGTAAAGGACCTGTCCAAGGTCCGAGGGGTGGAAGCCTCCAGCTTCCTGAGCATGGAATAAATCAATCAGTCTGTACCTGCGCAGGAGGGCAGGGAATAGAGACAGCTGCCCCATCCCTGAGGAGAACAAACCGTGCCAGGGGATGGCTCTGCCTCGGGAAGGAGGGCAGGCACCGACTGATCCCCCGGGATTGCCTCAGAGCTGCTGCCACAGCCCCAGATGGTATTTTCACAAAGCAGCCGGGAAACGCGGCCCGGGTGCCTCCGCTGCTGTGTGGGTGCAGCACCAGCAGGGGATCGCAGGCAGAGAAGGAAAACATCAATATTTTCCTGCCAGAGGGAGCACGGGTCAGGGGGGATCCCACGGGAGCAGCTCCCAGCTCAGCGCTGCTCAGTTCGTGTCTTAGAGGTGACACAGTGACACGGGGGGGCACTGGGACTCTCTGGGGGCAGCCTCCAAACCAGGCTCGGGGGGACCTTCCCAGTGCCTGAGGGGATCCCTGGATGAGGTGAGGAGAGGGAAGGGCCGGAGTCACCCTTGGGATGTGACGGGAAGCAGCAGGGAGGTGGTAATGCCCAGCCCAGCCCAGGTGAGCCCAGGTGATCCCAGCCCAGCACAGGTGATTCTAGGTGATCCCCAGCCCAGCCCCGGTGATCCCCAGCCTCGAGGATCCCAGGTGATCCCCAGCCCAGGTGATCCCGGCCCAGCTGATCCCAGTCCCGGTGATCCCAGGTGATCCCCAGCCCAGGTGATCCCCAGCCCCGNCCAGCCCCGCTGATCCCGGCCCAGCACACGCCTGGCTCAGCGCTCCCGGTGCCTGTGGGTAATTCCGTACCTGCGGAGCAGGGCGCGCAGCAGCGGAGGCACAGCAGCCCTCAGGTGTGCCGGTGTCACTGAGGTGCCACCTCGGGAAGGTGACGGGAGGTGCCGGGACCCAGGGCAGCTCCAGGACACACGGAACCGTTCCCAAATCCTTGTCCGAGCCGCAGGTCCGCCCGCCAGGTCCGGGATTGCTGTTCCTGCCCTTCCAGCCGTGCTGTCCCTCCCCGTCCCCGGCTGCACGCCGAGGTGCTAATGAGCGCTAATTGCTCTGCACACGCTGCGGGGACAGGGACAGGGGATTAAGCCCGGCCCCGGCCCCCTCAGGCCTTCCCAGGGCGCCGGGGTCGCTCGGAGCCGGGTCCGTGGGGACGGCAGCTGAAGGTGCTGTCAGAGAGCTCACCCGGCTTTGTGTGACCGGGGGCTGGCGCCGCCCGCAGCTCTGCCCGAGGGGACATCCCGTCTGTCCTGTCTGTCTGTCTGTCCCCTGCCGAGCGGCTCCTCCGGCTGGGAAGGTGGCAGGACAGGGACACGAGCTCGGGGCTTTCACTGAACTGCCAACCACAGGAACATGGAAAAATGGACCTGAGAGCCCCTTCCAGAGCGCAAAGGGGCCCCAGGAGAGCTGGAGAGGGACTGGGGACAAGGGATGGAGGGACAGGACCCAGGGAATGGCTTCCCACTGCCAGAGGGCAGGGCTGGATGGGATATTGGGAAGGAATTGTTCCCTGGGAGGGTGGGGAGGCCCTGGCACAGGGTGCCCAGAGAAGCTGTGGCTGCCCCTGGATCCCTGGCAGTGCCCAAGGCCAGGTTGGACAGGGCTGGGAGCAGTGGGAGGTGTCCCTGCCATGGGATGGGTGATTTTGAAGGTTCACCTGACCCAAACCCTGATATTTTTGGAGGCAGCTGAGGGGTGCTCTGGAGGGGCCCGGGTACCCCCAGGCATCGAGAAACAGGAAGGGAAGAGCAGATCTGGGCTGGGAGCACATTAACTGGACGGAACTCTTGTTTCCCTTCCCAAGCCCAGGAATGCTGCTCATTGTTGCAGCTGCTGCCCTTCATTTCTGACAGGCTTTTAATGAGCCCTTGTAATGAGCTGGAACGGGAAAGGTCTGGGAATCTGCTGTGGCCATAGCTACAAACACACCTAAAATGCAGCTTTTCAGCATTTGCCAGTGGTTCCCCCGAAGATTCCTCGGTGTGGTGGTGAATGTTCAGTCTCCCACCGCAAACCCCTCATTCCACAGGCTGCTCCTTGCCCGGGGTGCTCCACCTGGGTAATTCCTTTTTACCTCTTTGTTACAAGCTCTGGCTCTGCCCCCAACGTGTCCCTGCACATAACCGAGGAGAAAAGCGTTGGTGTGTCTGAACACGGGGATTCTGTTTGCCTCGGTGTGGGGAAAGCAAAAAATGCCCTGTTTGTAAAAGCTCCTGAAGGAAAAACTTCCTGGGGGCGTGTGTGGGGGAGGAATTGGCTGCAGGTGATGGAGGAGGGGAGCAGCTGGAATTCCCAGCAGGAATGACACACGGAATTATGCCACAGTGACAGTGACACCTGGCCGGGAGCCGCTGCCCAGGTGATGGTTTGATCCCACGCTGCCCAGCACTTTGCATCTCCCCGGGGAGATTCCCCCTCTGCCTCGGCTGAGTCTCCCTTTGGGAGAAGGGAAGGCTGTGCCTTTGTGTGCAGTGTCTGGGCTAAAAAAAGAACGATTTTCCTGCATTTTCCTGGGGTTTTGCTCCATCCCCTCAGATCCTGCTGCAAAAGGCAGCACCTGTCATCAGGATAGCACAGAAAAACAGTTATTTATTACTTATTTAGTTACGGTTCTATATCGGTTCTGACAAATATTTCTGGCAATCGATCTCTGTTCATAGAAACGCTCCAAACTGCAGCACCTTTATTTTTATGAGTCCTCAAACCAAACAAAAGCATCCATCAAGTGCTGGGTCCATGGCAGAGGCAGCGCTGGAGACCAAGCCCTCATCTGTCAGACGTCACCACCTCCCTCCTGCCTTGGCTGTGGTTTGGGGGTTTTGGGGCTGTTTGCCCACACAAAGGGTCGGGTTGTTCATAGAAAGGGTGGTCAGGCCTTGGCAGGGGCTGCCCAGGGAGGTTTGGAGTCCCCATCCCTGAAGGTGTCCAAGGAGGGCCTGGAGGTGGCTCTCAGTGCCCTGGGATGGGGACAAGGTGGGGATTGGGCACAGCTTGGACTTGATGATCCTGGAGGGCTTTTCCAGCCTAACAGGTTCTGGATTCTGGGATTCTGAGAACAGGGAACGCTGTTAGGATTGGATTCTCTGCTGCCCCTCTGTGCTGGCTCAGGAGTCTCTTCCTTGAAGACCATGGATCCTATTGGGAGCTCTGGGAGGCTCCATAGCTGCACTTGTTGAATATTTACAGAATTCCAGAGTCCTTGAGATTGGAAAAGCCCTCCAGGATCATCGAGCCCAACCTGTGCCCAATGCCCACCTTGTCCCCAGCCCAGAGCACTGAGTGCCACCTCCAGGCCTTCCTTGGACACCTCCAGGGGTGGGG
The DNA here is from genome assembly GCA_013397755.1 of Cnemophilus loriae. NCBI lineage: Eukaryota > Metazoa > Chordata > Aves > Passeriformes > Corvidae > Cnemophilus > Cnemophilus loriae. The sequence goes on from VZTF01003183.1 coordinate 217,689, forward strand.
ACTGCAAACCTCCCTGGGCAGCTGTGCCAGTGCTCAGATGTCCCCCAGTGTCCCCTCACTGTGTTTGCCCCCGACCAGCAGCAGTGTCCTCGCCCTGTGACTCCTGGGACCCCACTGACATTTTCCCCGTCCCTCGTGCCGGTTTTGGTTTGTCGCCGTGTCCATCGCTCACCCCTGCCCGTATTTATGTTGTTTCTGTTTGCTCTCCCTGCCGCCCCCAGGTGCCAGCGCAGCAGCCCCGACCCCTCCCGCGACGAGCACGCCCTGATTGCCACCTTTGTGAGGCGCCTGCGGAGCGGGGCACGGTCAGTGCCGGACCCGGGGACACCGAGAGCCCCTCGGGCACGGGGGGACGGTCGGGGTGCCCCGGGATCGGCACGGGATGGATCCGTGTCCGTCCCTGGGCACGCCCCCTGCTAGAGACCCCCTCACACAGACCCTGCTCATCAGCCCAAATGGGTTAATTCCTTAACCTCGCTCTCCGTGACCGTGCTGGAATCGCATCTTCCACCAGTAGGAAACCGATTTCCCCCCGAACTTCTTTCCCAGCCCAGCTCTGTCCTGTAACTCGTCCCTGCTCTTCTTTCTCCTCCCTGCCTTTCCCTCCCCACCCCACACGCAGCCCCAGCCCCGTCCTGGCCCTGCCTCTGTTCCTGGATCCAGCTCTTCCTCCACCACGACCTGCTCCACGCAGCCGTTCCTGGCTCTGCCTTTCCCAAAAGAACGGCGTTCGTGCTTTGAAGAATTCATTCCTTTTATCTCAGGGCTGCTCTTTGTGCACATTTATATTTCATGGCTCGCTCTGTGCGGGGGGATTTCCCGCTGGAGCCCCCCGAGCAGCTCTCCCGTTTCATCCCAGGACACAGCCGGGGCTTCCAGTTCCAGTCCCACTCGTGGGCCCAATTAACTGGTGCCTGTGCTGGGGAGGAGAGGCAGGCTCAGGACCCGAGGGCTCTGTGTGCTCCCTCTGTCCCTGCCTGCACCCTCTGGGCAGTATTTTTAGAGCCGTGGTTCGTCTCTGTCACGCAGAAATCCGTGTTCCGCTGCCGTGTGGGTGAAGGGCACCTCCTGGGACAGGCCAGCACTGAATCACTGCTCCCACCTGCAGCCACTGAGAGCCCAAAACATCTTCCACAAGTCTGTAAAACCCAAGGAATGCCAGACTCTCACCTTCACTCAGTTATTGCAGTCACTAGAGATACGCAGGAGTCTCTCTTCAGACTGTGTACCAGGCACCTTGAAGAGAACACGGCAGGTTGAGCTGCTGTGTGTCCCAGAATCCCGGAATCCCGGGGTTGGGAAAGGCCCCCAAGGTCATGGAGTCCAGCCTGTGACCAGTCCCCACCTTGTCACCAGCCCAGAGCTCTGAGTGCCACCTCCAGGCATCCCTGGGACACCCCACAGCTCGCAGCTGCCACGGAACAGCCACTGCAGTGAAGCTTCCTCAGGGTTTCAGGCCTTTTAAATTTAAGGAAGTCTCTTGTTGCTGTTGCCAGAGCAACAACGGTTCCTGGGAGTTCCAAAGGGAAGGGAATCACTTAAATCCTCGTTTCACCAGGCACAGGAGTGTCTTCCAAGGCAGCACGGAAGGCTGGGGACATCCGTGCTCCTGTCACCTCTCTGGGTCTTCACCCCTCACCCCCCAAAACCTCACACAGCAGCGTCTTTTGGGCAGCTGGGAGGATCCCCAGGGGCTCCTGATGGTGCTGATGGCCTCTGTCCCTGGAACAGTCTGTCCTGTCCTGTCCTGTCCTACCCTGTCCTACCCTGTCCTGTCCTACCCTGTCCTATCCACTTAGAGAATCCCAGGATGGTTTGGGTGGGAAGGGACCTTAAATCCCCCCCAGTTCCACCCCTGCCAGGGGCAGGGCCACCTTCCCCTGCCCCAGGGTGCTCCAAGCCCCATCCAGCCTGGCCTGGGACACTGCCAGGGATCCAGGGGCAGCCACAGCTTCTCTGGGCACCCTGTGCCAGGGCCTCCCCACCCTCACAAGGAACAATTCCTGCCCAATATCCCATCCAGCCCTGCCCTCTGGCACTGGGAAGCCATCACAGGATGCATCATTCTCTCTCTCCCCATCCTGCTGACACCTGGGTTGTCCCAGCTGGGATTTCTGTCAGGATTTGACAGCAGGGCGGGGGAGTCCTGGCTCTCTCTCCAGCTGCCCCATTCTGCAGGATGTGATTCCGTGAGAGCCTCCAGCCAGGATCAGGTGGGGCTGAGTGTCCCCTTTCCTGTCACCCTGCCCTGCACGAGCCGCGTGTGACTCCCTCGTGTCCTGTCACCGCTGAGCTGGCTCAGGGACCTGTCCTGGCACAAACACCTCATTACTGTTGTGTCAGGCCCATCCCAAGCCAATTTAATTTCCTTCTCTGGCTCCTCACGCTGCCCTGGTGCTGCTGCCAGGAGGGCAGAGCCTGTTCTCAGCCCTCTTCTGTTAACACCTAAAATCCCCAGCCCTCCCTGCCTCCCCGCTGTGGCTCCCGCGGGTTTGGGTCTGTCCCCTCGCTGTGACCGGCCCAGGTGGCCCCAGAGCAGGTGTTGAACCCTCCCGTGGTCAGACCTTCCCATCAGAGCTGACCTGGAGCCCCCTGGGACGGTGGAAGGTGTCCCTGCCCGTGGCAGAGGTGGCGCTGGATGGGATTTGAGGTCCCTTCCCACCCAAACCATTCCAGAATTCCCTGATTCCGTTCTCTGCCCGTGCCAGCCCCGTGCCAGCCCTGTGCCAGCCATAACCTGCAGCTCCCAGGGATGGGTGGGAGAGCTCAGGGACGGGCTGGGAAGGAGCACAGCATTGGCAACAGGGGCCAGACCACAGGGAATGTGTTTTTAGGACAGGGAATTCTGTGTAAGCCCTCTCCAAACTTCTGCTGCTGTGGAACCCTCTGGACTCTCTCCATGTATCCTCCCCCCATCCGAGCTCCAGGTTTATTCTTCCCCTTTGCTCCCTTTCCTGTTCTTGACAGCTGGGGGTGCTCACCTGGGGAAGAAAAGGATCCAGAGAGAGCTCAGAGCCCCTTCCAGTGCCTAAAGGGGCTCCAGGAGAGCTGGAGAGGGACTGGGGACAAGGGATGGAGGGACAGGACACCGGGAACGGCTTCCCACTGCCAGAGGGCAGGGATGGATGGGATATTGGGAAGGAATTGTTCCCTGGGAGGGTGGGGAGGCCCTGGCACAGGGTGCCCAGAGAAGCTGTGGCTGCCCCTGGATCCCTGGCAGTGCCCAAGGCCAGGCTGGACACTGGGGCTTGGAGCACCCTGGCCAGGAGATGTATTTGAGCTCCTTGTCCTTGTCACCTGTAAAATATTTCTAAAAGCAAACACAAAAAGATTATTCTTTCTTTTATAAATTCCAGGTTGTTTTCAAGAAAGCCAGAAATTGTCAGTAACTATTGTGTAATTCACTGTGATAAGAGGAGATGGCAGTTCCAGGAGCTGGGAGACACCAGATAATGGAAAGGGCGGAAGGGATGGAGAGATCTCTTGGGAAAGCAGGAGAAGACTTGTGCAGACACAACTGCAGAGCAAAGCTGCAGGAAAGCAGCACCGGGTTCAGAGTGTGGGACGGGGAAGGTTGTTAACAGAAAACCTGTGGGACAATAACTCAGTGTGAAGGTGTCTGTGCAGCTCCCCAAGCCTGGTTTGTCTCAGCTCTGCTCTCCCCCTGGTTTCACTCACCTTTCTCCAGCTCCTTCCCTTGCTCTGTGCTCTGGGATGTCTGCAGGACTGATTCCAGCCAAGCAGAGGCCTCACAGTGTAATTTATGGTCATCCCAGCCCCATCTGTGCTAATCGTGGGTCTGTTCCAGCCCAGACATCACCTGGCCAGCTCCAGGGGCTGGAAGAGTCTGAGTTGTTAAATTTGGTGTTACTGAAAAGAAATTAAATCTGCAATTTTAAATAACCATCACATTCACAGTACAGATTGGTTGTGTGAATGAAGGAAATACAAATCCTTGAAATTAAGCTTGCAGAAATGCAGATTGTCTCCTGAGGTGGGAATGGGCTGGGAATGGCTTTTGTGGTGCACCAGCAGTGTGTCTGGTTTGGTTTGCTGCTCTCCGTGGTGATGCTGAATTTCCCTGGAGCACCCTGAGGTACCGCCCTGGGCTGCCCACGGATCCCACCTGGAACCTCAGGAGTGGCACTGGCAAGGCTCTGTGGCCGCAGGGAGCACATTCCTCATCCCCACATTGCTGTTTTCATTAAATACCACTGTGGTTTCTACGCCTGACCCAGCGGTTCCCTTCACAGCGGGGATGGGATGAGGGATCTCTGCACACCAGGGCGACAACCGGCAGCTCCCAAATCCAGCAGCTGGATGTTGACTTTAAAAGTTGCTCCTCCAGTTGGCATTTCCTTCCTGGTCCCTCATGGCAAGGCTGTGGCACCAAATCCAGCTGGGAACAGATCTCAGCAGTGACGGTTCCAATCGGCACACCCCAAGAATCCTCCTTTGTCCCCCAGTGTGTTTAAAGTTAAAAGGGGAATTATTTGGGAGCAGCAGGAGCTGCTCCGGCACTGCAGGCACTGCCTGAGCTGCGTGGCTGGATTAACGATGTCAGTGATAAACAGGGGGAGGTCGTGTTAGCCCTGAGCGCGATCCAGGTGCTGCCTCTCCCTTCCCACCCTGGGACCCGTCCCCTCTGCTGTCACTGCTTTTCCTGTCTCAAACCTCTCTGTCACCTCAGGGGTCTGTCACCGTTGCTGATGATCACTGGAGATGGTTTTTAACACCCATTTCAGCAACTTTTCCAAGGCAGCTGCAGCCTGGAATCCTGGGCTGGTCTGGGACCAGCTCCTCCCAGCCACCCCTGCCAGGGGCAGGGCCACCTCCCACCGTCCCAGGGTGTCCCCAGCCCCGTCCAGCCTGGCACATGAGGCAGCTGGAGCTGTGTCACCCCCTGGGTCCGGGGAGTGAAGGACCAATCTCAAATCACCACCCTGTCCTGGGCATGGTGAGGTGGGTGTAAGGCAGGTGTAAGTCAGGTGCAAGTCAGGCTGACTTCCAAAGTGCCACTGGCTTTAAATCCGTGTTGTTGAGTGACGGAGGGTTCTGCCCGGGTCAGCAGGGTCCCCCCCAGTCTCCCCCGTGGAAATCGTCCTGGCTTGGATCATCCTGCATTCCCAGACAAAGCTTTCCTCCTCCGTCCTTCCGCTGGGCCCTGTGGATCTGCAGTAACCAACAGGGTTTGCACACAAGTGCCTCAGAGACAAATTAAATCTGGGCCGAAACCAAATTATTTCCCTACGTCCCAACTGGAATCTGTGAATCCTGCAGGAAAAGCTGCTCAGAGGGAAGTCTGGGGCGAGGTCCCCACTGTGGGAGGAACGGGAAAGGGAACAGTGTGGGTTGTTTCCAGCGGGGCTCTGCCCCGTGCCCTCGCTGTCCCTGTGCCCTGGCACACCCTGGGCCCTGACTCTGGTTTGGTTTTGCAGTGTCCTGGACAGCCCGGGCCGGCTGGACGAGGAGCACCGGCTCATCGCCCGCTACGCCGCGCGCTTGGCCGCCGAGGCCGGGAGTGCTGTGAGTGACCCCGTCCCTGTCCCTGTCCCCATCCCTGTCCCTGTCCCTGTCCCCGTCCCTGTCCCTGTCCCTGTCCCCATCCCTGTCCCTGTCCCTGTCCCTGTCCCCATCCCCATCCCTGGGAATGGTCACTCAGTGG
>VZTF01003183.1:230050-242240 GCA_013397755.1 Cnemophilus loriae
GGGGCCGCCCCAAACCCTGCTCGTGGACTCTGGGGCCGCCCCAAACCCTGCTCGTGGACTCTGGGGCCGCCCCAAACCCTGCTCGTGGACTCTGGGGCTGGCCCAAACCCTGCTCATGGACTCTGAGGCTGGCCCCAAACCCTGCTCGTGGACTCTGGGGCCACCCCAAACTCTGCTCGTGGGCTGTGGGGCTGGCCCCAAACCCTGCTCGTGTCCTGCATGCCCCGAGCGTTTCATGTGTTTTGTGTGACTCCCTCCCTCTCTCCCCCAGCCCCGGCCGCCGGCAGACCTGGGCTTCAGCTTCGATGCCAACAAGCAGCAGAGGCAGCTGATAGCAGAGCTGGAGAACAAGAACAGGTACAGCCTTTGGCCCGGGGTGGGGAGCAGGCCCTGCGCTTTGTTCTCCTGCACCTCCTGGATCACATTAACCAGATTGCTTTCCCAGAGCTTTTGTTGAGGTGTAGCTGCCTCATTAACTGATTAGTTAGTCATTAACATTAGTTAATTATCCGTGGGGAGGGGCTGCCCTGCCCCTGTTCCCCAGGGACTGGGTTGATCTTCTCTAATCTTAAAATCATTTTCACCAGCACTGAGCACGGGGAGCCCATGGCTCAGCACATCCAGCAAACCTCGGAGCTGGGATCTGATCCCAGAAATCCCCAATCCTGGCCTGATCCCCCAGCAGGAAAGGGGGAATTCTGCCTCTGTGCCCCTGTGCTCAGGTGAGACCCCACCTGCAGAGCTGCCCCAGCCCTGGGGCCAACAGCACAAGGACGTGGAGCTGCTGCAGAGAGCCCAGAGGAGGCCACAGAGCTGCTGCAGGGCTGGAGCCCCTCTGGAGCCAGGCTGGGAGAGCTGGGGGTGCTCACCTGGAGAAGAGAAGGATCCAGGGAGAGCCCAGAGGAGGCCACGGGGCTGCTGCAGGGCTGGAGCCCCTCNTGGACACTGGGGCTTGGAGCAGCCTGGGACAGTGGGAGGTGTCCCTGCCCCTGGCAGGAGTGGCACTGGGTGGGCTTTGAGGTTCCTTCCAAAGCAAACCACAGGATTCTTGTTGCTCCAGAGGGTTCCCTGTGGAGCCTCTCAGGCTCTCCTGGCATCCATGGTGTCCCTGTGCCCAGCTGGCATGGAGAGCCTGCTGCCTGCACAGCCCTGTCCCCAGGCACCCTCAGCAGTGGGAAAAGGCTGCTCCAGGGAAGTTTGGAGCAGAACCAGTTCCTGGAGAGCAGGAACAGCTCGGTCCTGGCACCGCTGTAGCTTCAGTGCTCTACCAAGAGGCCTTGCAGGTATTTGGAATGAATCCTGGAGATCCTGGATAAGGGAGATCTCATTCAGTGCTGGTGGGAAGCCCTGCCAGGAGAGCAGCTCAGCAGTTTTGCTGGGAAGGAGAGCTGGAGGCGACGCTCTGCTCTTGGAAGGGTTTCCTCCCTGCTGCACCGAGGGAGTCCTTGGCCACCCCTGCACCTGCACAGGACACAGGGACCTGAACCGTGCTGCTGCCTGCTCCCTTTGCCTCTGGGAGACCCTGAGGGTTTGTTTCTGTTCCAATGAGCTGTGGTTCTCCTGCTGCCCTCAGGAAGGGAAGCGGGATCTCCCCAGTGCTGCTCCAGGGCCCTTCCTGCAGCACCTGCAGGGCAGGGAGTGCTGAAATTGGAACCTTTGTCCTCCTGGAACACTCTCTGAGCCTGTTCTGTGTGAGGGGGGTTGGACAGACATTGCAACGAGTGATTTCATCCTTGTGAAGTCATAAATTTTCCACGTCCTGCAGCGATTCCCAGGGCTGTGCTCACGTCTCTGTCCTGGGTGGGAGTCTGTGAACAGAACCCCTGGGCTGGGGCCGGGCACTGCCAGAAGGTGCTCGAAGGGCTGCAGAAGCGTTCAGGAGCAGTGCAGACACTGACCTCGTCCTTCTTTCGTCTCCCTCTGTCCCTTCCCCAGGGAGATCCTGCAGGAAATTCAGCGGCTCCGGCTGGAACATGAACAAGCCTCGCAGCCCACCCCCGAGAAGGCCCAGCAGAACCCGACCCTGCTGGCTGAGCTCAGGCTCCTGCGGTAATGGGACACCTGGGCCGGGCTGGGGGCACTGGGGGGGCAGCTCCTGGCAGGGCCATTTCACACACCGAGCTCTGGGGGCTGGGGCAGCACCTGGAGCTTTCAGTGGGTTTAGGAGTAAATAAAAACCTCCCTTAGAATGAATCCTGTTTGTACAGTTCATGAAGAAGGAATCAGGAGGACTGGGGGATCCTGCAGGTGTTTTCCAAGCTCAGGGATTCCGTGATCCCGAGGTTCAGTGCCCGTGGGGTCTCCCCCGTGGCCTCCCTGGTGCTACAGGCCATGAAACATCAGCTTTGCCACCCCAAACCCTCACTCCTTGAGGAATTCCTGCAGTGGGGATCACAGCTGGCAGGTTATCTGGGATGGGAAGGTGCTTCCCGAGTTCCAGATGCTCCCCAGCCCAGGCAGGATGATTGGAATGGGATTGTCTGTGAGCACCAGCCACCAAATGATCTCAGTTCTGCACAGAATCCAGGTTGTGGAAGCAGGGGAATGACAATCCATGGAAAATCGTGTCCCAGGTTTGGAACTGTGCAGGCAGCCCTGGGGATGAGTCAGCTCCAGCCCTGCTGGCAGGTGTCACCTTGGAGAGGCTCTGGATCCCCGTCCTGCCTGGCAGTGCAGCCGTGCCTGGCTCCTCCTGCCTGCAGGACCACAGGAGCCTGGAATCTCAGAAGGTTTGGGATGGAAGGGACTTTAAAGCCCATCCAGTGCCACCCCTGCTGTGGGCAGGGACACCTCCCACTGTCCCAGGCTGCTCCCAGCCCCAGTGTCCAACCTGGCCTTGGGCACTGCCAGGGATCCAGGGGCAGCCACAGCTTCCCTGGGCACCCTGTGCCAGGGCCTCCCCACCCTGCCAGGGAACAATTCCTTCCCAATATCCCATCCATCCCTGCCCTCTGGCAGTGGGAAGCCATTCCCTGTGTCCTGGCACTCCATTTCCAAGATTCCCACTTCAGTGTCCTTGTAGGCCCCTCCAGATCCTGAATTTACGAACCACTGTCTTCAGCATACAAAAAGTTTCTGAGAGAAACACCCAGCATGGTTAATATTTGTTAATATTCCAGAGTTTTCTGTCCTTTAAAGAACAGTTCTGTTGTTAAAATTCCCAGGGTGGTTTATCCACAGTGTGCCACATGACAGCGTCAATGGCATTCAAAGGTTCAAATAGGTGATATTTTAACGTGGGATTGAGACATTCCGGTGTCCACAGGAATCACTGTAGATGGATAAACAATCCCTTCCATCCTGCTTTTCCCTGAGGTCATTTCTCATCCCCCAGGCCTGGGATTTGTGGGGCCCAGCCCTCCTCGGTCACCCGGCACACGGAACCTCCTCAGGCTGACGTCTGTCTTTGAGCTTCTCCCCCTATTACTCACTCCTTTCTTTTTTTAAACACAAAGCCCAGCCTCAGAGTCATCATTCCTGAAATAGCTCCAGACAGGTTTCGTGCAGCCAAGGGAAGGGAAGGTCACTCCTGTCCTGCTGCTGTTGTCACCTGGGTGCTCTGTCACCCACAGGAACAGCTCTGCTGAGTCTCCCTCCTCACGGGCACAGCTCTTCCTCCCCAGACACCTGCAGCCTTTCCTCCTCTTTCATTTCCCTCTGTCTTTCTCCCATAGCTCATCCTGGTTTGTCTGAGCTCCACAGGGTGCCGAGCTCTGATGCTCAGAGACATAAAAAATGGGGTTTTTTCTCCAAATGCTCTGCTCCTGAGCAGGGCTTCCCTCTGCCCGTGGCTGGGGCAGATCTCAGGGTTTGGGGGGAGCAGGGAATTGTCACCTCCAGGTTCATGGTTGTTGTGCTGAGCTTCACTCCTGGTTTTCAAATGGGGAGCAGGACAGTGATGGGACCCAAAGCCACTTTCACACAGGAGAATTCCCTGAGGAGATTTGAAACACCCCGAGTTTATCTTCTGCCTCTTTCTCCCATGTCGCTGGCACAGGCAGAGGAAGGATGAGCTGGAGCAGAGGATGTCAGCCCTGCAGGAGAGCAGAAGAGAGCTGATGGTGCAGCTGGAGGGGCTGATGAAGCTGCTCAAAGTAAGGAATCTCCTGCTGGAAAGGCAGCACATCCCTCCCTGGTGCTCTGGGATCCCTGCTTTGATGTCACACCCTAAAACCCCTTCCTGAGGAGCAGGACGAGTTTGCCAAAAGCCATTTCCATCCCAGCTCTGGGTGGGGTTAATGCAGGGGGTTAATGGTTTTCCAGGTTTGTGTGGGTAAACATCCAGAACCCGAGACCTGGAGGGGTCTAAAGAAGTTCGATTTGGTAACTGGGGCAGCAGCTCGGTGCTTCCCACTCTCACTGGGAAATAAACTGGGAGCAGGGCAGGATGTGACCCCAGGGACAAGGAGCTGACCCTGCACAGCCCCTGCCACATCTGGGGGCTTGTTTGAGGGTTCTGGTGTTGGCTCTGAGCTCCAACAAACGTCATTGTTTGGGTTTCTCATGAGGGTCCTTCGTTGTTTTTGTGGAGTCCCCCCTGGGCTGAGCCCCCAGCTGGTGACTGCAGTGGGAAATTCTGTCACACCTTTATTCTTTCTCTGCTTTGAATTAAACAAGAGCCTCCCTATAAAGCAAAGGGCAAAGCCTTGGCCTTGGAGAGGTGCTGTGGGAGTGGGGGAGGAGGGAGAGACCTGGCAGTGGTGACAGTGGCACAGGGAGTGACAGTGGCACAGGGGGTGACAGATCAGCTGTAGGCACATCTGGATGGCTCCAGGAAAATTCAGAGCTTCTCTGCCCTCAGAAGGGACAATGAATTCCCAGTGTCTGGGACTCAAAAGTGCCATCACTCCTCAGCTTGGGCTTGTATCCTGTGGGAGGAATTCCAGCCCCTGCCCTTCATCCTGGGGCGGGGATGTCCATCCAGGGGTGATGACCAAACACCCCTCAGCAGGGCCTGGTCTGTTCCCTCTCCCTGAGCACAACACACTGGCCATGTTTGGGAATCCTGGTTTTTTCCTTAAGCCAGTGGTTCTGCTCTGTGTTTTTCCTGCTCAGCCCATTAATGTCTGACTTCTAAAAATCACAGAAATCTTGGAATCACAGAATGGTCTGAGTTGGAAGGGACCTCAAAGCCCATCCAGTGCCCCCCCTGCCATGGGCAGGGACACCTCCCACTGCCCCAGGGCGCTCCCAGCCCTGTCCAGCCTGGCCTTGGGCACTGCCAGGGATCCAGGGGCAGCCACAGCTTCCCTGGGCACCCTGTGCCAGGGCCTCCCCCCCCTCCCAGGGAACAATTCCTGCCCAGTATCCCACCCATCCCTGCCCTCTGGCACTGGGAGCCATTCCCTGTGTCCTCTCCCTCCATCCCTTGTCCCCAGTTCCTCTCCAGCTCCCTTGTAGTTACCAAATTTGTTCAAAAACTTCATCCAGCAAATGGGACTGGAGAGAAGGGGAAGCTTCATCCCCACGAGGATCCCAGGCAGTGGGATGGGGCCCACAGAGGCTGCACCAGCTCCATCCTCAGGGTTTCCCCAGCCCTGAGTGCCAGAGCCCTGAGGTCCGGGTGACCTGTTCTGAGCAGGGGCTGGGCTGGAGCCCTCCCGAGGTCCCTTCCCACCTGGCTCACCCCAGGAGCTGTGGCCACTGGGATTGTTTGGTCCCACACCTTGCACAACGGGGTTGTTTGCATTTCCCCCTCAGAGCTCCCTACGGAGCCCCACAGCTTCTCCTTGATTAAAGCATCTTCCAGAGAGACATCTGCTCTGGAGCTGGAGGAATCCAAAGTGGAAAATTCCCTGCCAATGCAAATTTGCCTGAACAGTTAAAAATTTCCGCCTGGTTTTCAGTGTGAGTTTGGTTTGCACCCGTTGGTTCCCCCTCCATTAAATCCAGGAGCACTTTGCCCCTCCAAGTTCTGCCCACGCAGAACTTCCTCAGCCCAGCCCAGGCACTGCTCGTTCAGGGTTTTAAATCACTCAAACAGGCACAGCTGAGCCCCTCACAAGCCCCTGCTCCAGCCTGTTTATGGATGGGTTCTTTGCCTTCCCCAGATTTTCAATATAAATTTTTTATATTTGGGGAAAGCGAGCTGGGTGTTGAGTCCTTCCCTGACCCTCAGCAACCAGAGAGGCTTCACTGCCCTTCCTGCCTGGTTGTCCTGTCGTCCTTCGGGAGCTGTCAGTCACCCAGCACTTCCACCACGGATTTATTTGGTGCTGTAGTCACTGGTTAGTGAGGATGTTGTGGGTAAATCCCCTGCCTTGCAAACTTCCAGTATCCGTGCCTTCAGAAGCCAAACTTGGGATACACTCAAATAACAAAATCAGCTTTTCTTGGCAAGATTTCCTTTCCATGAAGTTCTAAAGCTTCTGTGTCACCTGTCAGTGGGGCCCTGGATCAGCATTCCTGATACATAAATACGAATAAAGTAACAACAGGGTCAGATCATNCTTCTCTGGGCACCCTGTGCCAGGGCCTCCCCACCCTCCCAGGGAACAATTCCTGCCCAATATCCCATCCATCCCTGCCCTCTGGCACTGGGAAGCCATTCCCTGTGTCCTGTCCCTCCATGCCTTGTTCCCAGTCCCTCTCCAGCTCTCCTGGAGCCCCTTTAGGCCCTGGAAGGTCCCTGTTAGGTCACCCCGAAGCTTCTCTCATTTAAGTTGTCTCACCTCCCTGTTTGAATATCCACACCCCAGTCCTGGGCATTCCAAGATCCATCACAAATTCCCTGCCCTGCCCCAGGTAGCTCCTCGCTCAGGTAATTATTTTAAGCCGCAAGTTCCCCAGCCTGCTGATCTAAAAATATCATTTCTCGTAGATACTTTTGACACCTTTTCTCATTATTGGTGTCAGAGCTTCCCTGTCTGCTGCTGCAGACTCCAGGGGGAAGGGATGAGGCAGACACAGGATCCCTCCTGCCCTGGTCGGGATTTCAGCCCCGGTGCTGCTTCCAGGCTCTGTTTTGTTCCTGATGTTCATGTTTATTTCCAGCTCCCATTTTCAGTGGTTTTAGCCCTGCCAGACACGATTTTTCCCCACCAGGTTTTTAGCTTCTCTCATCACTTGGAGCTCTTCAAAACTGTTCATGTATAATTTACATCAGCTGTTAAGCTTTTATGGGGCTTTTTCCATTTTCTTATGCAGTATTTTTTACATTTTTAATGCTGCCTTCATTTCACCATTTAGGGCTGGATTCAGCTCACCCAGCTCTGCTTGCCTGAGAGTTTGGGGCCTCAAATCCCTCCCTGAAGAAAAGGAGAGTGAGGAAAGACTTTGTAGGTGTCAACAGCTTCCCCCTGAGGGGCAGCTCTGACCTTGCTCTCTGTGATGGGGACAGGACCCAGGGAAGGGCTGGAGCTGTGCCAGGGGGTTTGGGATGGAGATCAGGGAAGGTTCTTCCCCCAGAGGGTGCTGGGCACTGCCCAGGCTCCCCAGGGAATGGGCACGGCCCCGAGGCTGCCAGAGCTCCAGGAGCGTTTGGACAGCGCTGCCAGGGATGCCCAGGGTGGGGTTGTTGGGGGTCTGTGCAGGGACAGGGTGGGACTGGATGATCCCGTGGGTCCCTCCCAGCTCAGGACATTCCATGGTTCCAGGAAAGCCCATCTTTGGAAGGCCATCCATAGTTGTCCCCTGGAGGTTCATCCATTTTCCCCACGCTGTGGTGGCTGGACTCAGGGCAGGGAAAGGCCCTGGAATAAGGTCCCTCCCAAGCCAGACCATTCCGGTTCTGTGATTTCTGACAAATTCTGATTCTGAGATTTCTGACTATTCCAGTTCTGTGATTCCTGACCACTCTGGTTCTGTGATTTCTGACCGTTCCAGTTCTGTGATTCCTGACCACTCTGGCTCTGTGATTTCTGACCATTCTGGCTCTGTGATTTCTGACCACTCTGACTCTGTGATTTCTGACCACTCTGGTTCTGTGATTTCTGACCACTCTGGCTCTGTGATTTCTGACCACTCTGGTTGTTTGTGCAGAGTTAATTGAACCCCCCTGGTCTGTCCTGCCCTCATGTTCATGGGCCCTCACAGGGACCTCCCCAGGCTGCTGCAATTGAGAGCCAACACTGGGGTTTGCATCGAGTGTCTTCCACAAATCATCCTCAAGGAGCGTTGGCACTTCTGTCTACGGGTTCCAGTTACGGGAATTCCATGGAATCACAGACTGGACTGGGAGGGAAGGAAGGGAAGAGAGGCTGTGGCTGCCCCTGGATCCCTGGCAGTGTCCACAGCCAGGCTGGACGGGGCCTGGAGCAGCCTGGGGCAGTGGGAGGTGTCCCTGCCTGTGGATGCAAGGTGGGATTTGAGGTCCCTCCCCAGCCAAGCCGTTCTGGGGTTGTGGCTCCATCCAGGCTTGGCTTGGCTTTCCCTTTTTCCTGCAGTCTCCTGCGGTCCCCGGGTGCCGTGGCTGGCCCGGCTCCGATGAGCGTTCCGTGGGGACACTGTCTGCTCCTCACAGGGCTCTCGCTGTCAGCTCCACGGAAATCCAGCAGACAGATCCCATTTCACTGCTTCCATTTCCTCCACGGCAATTTCCTCGCGGCTGCTCCGGTGATTTATCCCCGCACTGCTCAGCCCCAGCGAGCTCTGTCCCTCCTGACAGGCCTTTTTCACATCTGTACTTAATGCCAAGGCCTCATTTTTCAAACTAACAACTTTTGTGCAGAGTGGAGATCGTTTAAGATCTTTTCCCTGACCTGGCTCCCCATGTGGTCCCGCGAGTCCCGGTGCTGGTGGGAGGCACAACGGGAAAGATGTGGGGAGGGCACTGAGCAGAGCCAGGCCCCACATCTGCCAAGCAACACCAAAGACACACCTGAAGGAACCCCAAGTCTTGGGAGGAAAACCCAAAAATATCTGCTCAAAACCATGGAATTCTCCCCAGCCGTTCCCAGGCTCCTCCGCAGGGCTGGGTGGGAAAACATCTTTCAGTGGTCAGTGAGAAGAAGCTGCTTTAAATTAAGGGAAAGGTTCTGCTTAATCCTGCTCAGACGGGAGATCAGTGAGGGAGGGTTGATAAATGGGTTCATGGATTTCCAGGCCAGAAGGAGCTTTTATCCCACGAATTTTAATTCCATGACCTGAATTTCTGGGGGGCTGTGCTTGGCCGTGTTCCTGCTGCCCCCTGCGCTGCCGGACCCTGCAAGGCCAGGGCGGAGGGAGTCACCTGGAAATGCTGGAATTGCTGCTCTGGGGTAGACAAGGGTCACCAGCACGTCCTGCAGCCCTTGTGTCACACACAGGGTCGGACCCCTGGTGGCTCTTGTCTGAGAGAGGACAAAATCATGGAAACATCCGAATTACCAAGGAAGCTCTGGACTGGGTGACATTTCGCTCATTCCCAGCAATTCTCCTGGAGCTGAAGGCAGGATGTGCCTCCACCAGCCCAGGCCCAATCACAGTGGACATTTCCCTGCTTCAAAAGGGGAGAAATTCACCTGTATTTCACCTTTTTTTTGTCCTCCGAGTCAGGAGGGATCCGTACAGAGACGCTCTGCAGTGCAGGAATTGCTCTCTCTGCACCTCTTTCCTGACTCAGCATCTTTGGTGCCTTTGCCTCAGCGTGTCCCCTCCCAGATCTGCTTCCTGTGCCCTTGCAGTTCCCATGGGCAGAGGTCCTGGAATGCCCAGTGGGGGCTGACCAAGGGGGATGTTTTGCTGTTGGGGCTCTGCGCTGGCACATTCGTGTGTTTGGACACTGCCGGTGGCAGTTCCAGACTTTGTTTGATGGATCTGGTGTTTGCTGGCTCGAGGGCAGCTCGAGAGGCCTCAGGTCTGGAGAAGGAGAGGATCACAGGATCATGGAATGGCGTGGGTGGGAAGGGACCACAAAGCCTGTCCAGGCTTTGGACAGGCAGGGACACCTTCCCCTGTGCCAGGCTGAGGCCAGTGAAGGTCCTGCCTAAGGGAGCAGATAGCCCTGGATGTCCTCTCCTGTATCCCAGGGATCCACGCTGTGACATCCATCCCACGCGTTCGACTGCGGCCACCACCAGAGGCCATTGGAACGGGAGAACGGGACAAATGTCACCTGTGCTCCCCCCCAGCCCTCGTGTCCTGTGTCCTCGGCTCCTGCTGTGCTGCAGGTGCTGCACCCTGTGCCGTGTTCTGTCCTTTTGCTGTGTATTTTGTGTGAAAATCATCATTTTCACATGATAATTAATCTTTCCACTCTCTCTCTTCGCCTTTTTCTTTTGCCAACGTTTCTAGGAAGAAGAGCAAAAGCAGGCAGTAAGTTGACTTCACTTTGTAGGTGATCTGACTTTTTTTTTTTCTTCCTGCATGAAATCCATTTTCTGTTAATTGGCTTGTATGCAAAGAAACCCTGGGAATGGGGGGCCTTTTCTGCTTGGGAGTTTGAGCGCAGCCTCCCTCAGCTTCCAGCAGAGCACGGTTTGTGTGTGTCCCAGGGTTCTTCCTCTCTCCCTTTCCAGGGAAGTTTATTGCCATGGGCTGGACCGATGAGGCTTTTGTGGAATCGTGCATGACCATGAAAATGGGGATTCTCAGCTGGCTTCGTACCTGATTTTGTGGGAGATCCTTGGGAGTGTTTCACGTGCTGAGAAAGCTTTCTTGTCTCCTCAGGAATCCTTTAATTTGCCTCCTTGCCACATACAAGTCCATGCATGAAAACTAATTAATGACTTAATATTCCGGGCATGGATCCATATCCTTCAGTCCTGACAGAGGCTCCTTGAGCGAGTCCCAGAGTGCTCGTTGCAAACAGGATGAGTAAAGGAACAGGAGACAAGAACGCCTGGGCTTTGTTGCCGTTTGATTCCCATTTTCTCTGCCCGCCTGCTCCAACCCGAACCCTGTGTTAATTTCGGGATCCACTCCAGAGGGAGCCCTTCTGCTGTGCTCGGGAGCAGCCAGATGTTCAATGTCTGCTCCCCAGCAGAACATTTGCAGCATTTTCGAACATGATTTCCTTTATACCCGAAGCCTTAATGACCATTAATCCGCGGTTTGCACCCTTGGGGGTTTCATGTGCTGTTTCTCACGGACATAACTGGGTGTTGGATACGGTGATTGGAAATTCTGGGGACTTGTTTTTTGTAGGGAAATATACATTTTGGGGTGGCATCTCCTGCTGAGAACACTTTGGTTTTGCATGTGCTGAAACTGGCATTTGGTGACTCCTGGGTGGATTTTTGTTTCTGTTCTGTCACCAGTTCGAGGTGGTGCTGAGTGGGCACCTTCCACGGGAGCCCAGTTCATTGTCGGGTGATCATGGAATCCTGGAATGGTTTGTGTGGGAAGGGGCCTTAAACCTCACCCTGTTCCACCCCTGCCAGGGGCAGGGACACCTTCCACTGTCCCAGGCTGCTCCAAGCCCCATCCAGCCTGGCCTTGGGCACTGCCAGGGATCCAGGGGCAGCCACAGCTTCTCTGGGCACCCTGTGCCAGGGCCTCCCCACCCTCCCAGGGAAGAATTTGTCCTACTGTCCAATCCAAACCACTCCCTGGGTTTGCTGAGGCACCTGGCAGAAGGGATCTGGTTTATTGAAGGGACCAGGCTGCAGCACGTGGCAGGAACTTCAAGGAATGTCCTGGGGGAAGGAAAACACCCAAGCCATGGCCATCCCTGTTCTCCAGCTTCTAACTGTGCCAGCGGAATGCTGTATTGTGCGTCCTTCTTCTGCCCAGCGCCATCTCTAGGAATAATCCTCTGCAGGGAAAGGCCATGCTCTGTGTTAGCTCGATTTTCCTGTGCTGCGCTTTCATCTGGGTTGTGGATATAGGAAAAGGGTAAATATGAGATCAGGGAAGAAGCTGACCGGTTTTACATCCCTTTTTTCCCTGGAACACTGTGTCGGGGCAGGACAATGAGCCAAAACTAAAATAATGTCAGCACAGTGACATTCCATCCAGGCTGTTCCTTTGGAATCAGGAATGAAGGAGCCAAAATTGATTTGAAGCTCAAGAAAGGCAGATTTTGACAGACCAAAGGACACATTGCTGGGCTGTAGGGATTGAAACTTTACATCCTTCCTTTGCGTGGACTGGAGAGGCTCGAGCTGCTCCCTCTTTGGCTGTGAAGGTGCAGCCTGGAAAGGTTGGAAATCCCAGGATACGCTGCCCCACTTGGCTGAGAAACAGACACAAGTCCCAGACTGGCTGGGGTGGAAAGGCAGCTCTGGAGAGCATCCAGACCATCTCTCGTGTTCAGAACAGGCTGCTGGGG
>VZTF01003184.1:4152-26318 GCA_013397755.1 Cnemophilus loriae
GGGGGGGGGCGGCGGACATGGAGACAAATGCTCCAAGACGAGCTGGGAAAGCTGCCCTGTCCAACCCTCCCTGTGGCACCCCTGACCCCAAACACAGGCACCCTTGAAAGCAGACACCCTCTGAACCAGGGCATCCCCAGAGTGCGACACCCCCTGAACCAGGGCACCCTAAACCAAGGAATCCCAGAAATGAAGGACTCCCAAACTCCTGAACAGAGACACAGCCAAACCAGGGAACCTCTAAACTGGGACCCCCCAAACCAGGGCACTCCCAGCCCATGGAAGGAACTGCCCCTCCTCATTTTCCCCTTCCCAGTGACATTTGAGATTTCTTTGCTGCTTTGTCTCACCTTGGTGGGTGTCTCCTGTGGGTGCTGGGTGTCCCTGCGGCAGCTGGGTGTTCCCGTGGGACGTCCCACTGACTGTCCCCTGTCCCCCCAGGTGTGCTGCTGCAGGAGGACCGTCTGGATGCACTGTCCCTGCTCGGCCTGACGTCCCTGCCCAGCTTCGTGCTGCTGTTCGGGGCGGCCGTGGCGCTGGAGCTGGGCCCCTCGTGGCAGGGCGTCCTTCGCCCTGATGCTGCGCTCTGGGGCTGTGTCCTGCTCAGCTGCCTCGGCTCCATCCTCTACAACCTGGCCACCTCCTGCCTCCTGTCCCTCACCTCTGCCCTCACGCTGCACCTCCTGGGCAGCCTCACCGTGGTGGGCAACCTGCTGCTGTCGTGGTTGCTGTTCGGCACGCGGCTGGGCGCGCTGGGCTACGCCGGCGTGGCGCTGACGCTGGCCGGGATGGTGCTGTACCACCAGCCCCAGCTCCTGGCCGCCTGCTGGGGCCTGCGTGGGCTGCGGCGGCACTCGCGCCACGAGTAGGGACCGGCGGGGAGGTCGGGGCCGGGAGGGCTCTGGGGGAGCGCTGTGCACGTGTGTGCCGGTGTGTGTGACTCTGTGCACGTTTGTTCGGGTGTGCACGGCTCTGTGTGCACGCACAGGTGCTGAGGTGCACACGTGTGTCAGTGCGCATGGCTGCGTGCACGTGTGTTTTCTGGTGTGCCCAGATGTGAGTGTACACGTGCTGCTTTGCACAGCGTACATGTGTGCTGGCGTGCACAGCACTGTGCACACGGATGTGCTGAGGTGTACACCTGTGTTGCGTGCACAGCTGTGTACGCGTGTGTTGAATTGCGCGCTCTCAGGTGTGAGTGAGTCTGTGCTTGTGGGTGTGCACGGGCTCTGCAGGTGTGAGCGTGGCTCTGTGTGGGGCGCGCGTGTGTTGATGTGTATGGCGCTGCACACATTGGGGTGCACAGCTCTGTATGCACGTGTGTTGGTGTGCACAGGCTCTATGTGCAAGCAGGTCTCGTGCTTGTGGGCACGTGTGCATTGGTACAGACTGTACATAGGTGAGTGTCTGTGTGGCACGCGTGCTGGTGTGCCCAGGCTGGGCGTGCCCAGCTCTGCGTGTGTGTGCAAGTGTGTGCTGCTGGTAGGTACCGCTGTGCACAGGGGCTCTGCGCAGGTGAGCAGGTACCTGTGTGCGTGCACTGGCTCTGCACGTGTGTCCCTGTGTGCACACATAGGCTGGGCATGCCCAGGGACATGGCTCTGGATACACGGCTCTGGATACCCAGCTCCATGCATCCGGCTCCTGTCCCACCTGGGAAAACAGACGTGTGTGTGTGTTTGTGTGTGTGTCACTCAATGTGTGTGTGTGTGTATGTGTGTCATTCAGTGTGTGTGTGTGTCAGTGTGTGTGTGTCACTCATTATGTGTGCGTGTCACTCGGTGTGTGCGTGTCACTCATTATGTGTGCGTGTCACTTGGTGTGTGTGTGTCACTACTGAGCTCTGCTGGCTGGAGTGGCCCCTGGCTCTCTGTGTACACTCGGTTCTCGTGGCCGAACGGGACGTGCAGGACAGGGTGGGTGTGTGTCCCCTCTCCTGTCCCCATCCCCACCGTGTCGTGACAATCCCATGAGGCTCCCGGTGGTGCTGCCAATGTCGTCTTTGTCCCCACCATGCCCTTCAGCCCCCACAGCTGTCCCCACCCCTCTCAGCTCGCTGCAGACTGGCATCCGTGGCAGAGATGGTGAGAGCTCAGCCGAGGGGACAGGAGCAGCCTGGACCAGCTGCCATCGCTCCAGGACAGTGGTGGGCCGTGACACGGGACAGTGCTGGGCTGTGACACAGAACATGCTCACCATGGCAAAGGGACAACCCAGCGTGTGTGCCTGGCACTGCTGCTGGGGTCCATGGTGGCCGTTGCCACACTTGTATCTCCATGCCGGGGCCGAAGGACCCAGCTCCGATTGCACTTGTCCCAAAATAAAACTCTATTTTTGTTGTACTCCACCCTCGGCTCCCAGTGATCTCCTGGCCAAGAAGGAAGGGAGGAACACCCAGTGCAGGGATAGGAAGCTGAGGCATGGAAATGCCGCAGGATGTTCCAGCTCCTGGGAAGCTGTGTCCAGCCTCTCCAGCTCCAGCAGGGCCAGCTGTGGTTTGACAGCCCTAGGGCTGGCACTGGGACACCTCACAGGACACGGGAGGGATGCAGTGACATGGAGAGCAGTCACTGACCACAAGAGTCTGGAAAAGGGTGGGGAGCTTTGCCCTGCCCTGGGGTGTCATGACTGGAGCATCCTGTCCCCTGAATCATGGAATCATGGAATATCCTGGGTTGGAAGGGACCTACAAGGATCATCGAGTCCAGCTCCTGGCCCTGCACAGGACAGCCCCAAAAGTCACACCAGATGTTGCTTGTCCCACCCCTCTCCAGCCTGGTGACTCACCTGAACACACAAGCACAACCCCACTTTCCCCTGGAAAATCCCCACTGGTTCCCACCCTCTTTCCCAAACAGCGATTTTTTTCCATTATTAGGGCAGTGATTTGAGGCTGCTTCCAGCAGCACCTGAGGAACGGCTCCTTCCCAGCACACAGTGAGGGGCAGCAGCTCTCCAGGGTGTGCCAGAGTGCCACTGCTGCTGCCGCCTTTGCCAAGGTGCCCCAGGTGTGGCTGGAGTGGTGCCCATCCCAAAAAGGACACAAAGGGCCCACAGTTGTCAGCCAACAGCCCTTGCTCTGGCCAGGAGCCTGTTTGCTTTCTGGGTTCACATTCCAAGAGGTTTTTTCATGGTGGGGAGTGTTGGAAGGGAGGAATGAGACCTGCAAACCTGCCACCCGTGGCACCGCTGGCTCAGGAGCCCTTCCCCAGGGACTCCCTGCCTATCCCAGCCCCCTGACTCATTTGCTGGCACTGGAGTCTGCCTGAATCCCGGCTCCATCCATGGCTTTGCCTTTTCCACCTTGGATTCAGTGCCTTGTGGTGCTCCCGGTGCCCTGCAGCTCCAGGGGGCATGGCTGGTTGTGGCTGCATGTCCCTATGCAGTGGTGACAGCAGCTGGGCTGGTCATGGGGGTCCCGAGGGCAGCATTCCTGCTGGGACTGGGGGTTATGTTGCCCATGGAAAGCCCAGCAGTGGCGGGAGGGGTGGCTGGGTGTGGTGACCCTCTCTCCGGGTATTCCAGGCCATGATCTCAGTCTGGTGTTATCCCTCTGCTCTGGCTCCAGGAAGGATTGGGTTTCCCACCACACACTGGCAGCTGCCCATGTGCTGAGTCTGGTGCTGCTCCGGCCAAGCTGGATGAGGGAAAGGCATCCCAGCCCTGGGGTTCTGTGGGAGGGGAGCAGATGGGACACCTTCCTGGAGAGCAGCCCCTGGCACAAGGCAGGACCAGCCCAGCTGGAGCGGGGAACAATGGGCACAGCCCTCACATGGGCATGGGGAGGGGTGGCCCCTTGTGAGGAGGGGTCACAGCTCTGAGGGATGGGTGGCATTTCCACATGTTTGGAGGTGCTGGCTGACAAAGAATCACGGAATCACGGAATCACAAGATAGTTTGGGTGGGAAGGGAACTTAAAGGTCAGCTCATCCCACTCCCTGCCATGGGCAGGGACACCTCCCACTATCCCAGGGTGCTCCAAGCCCTGTCCAACCTGGCCTGGGACACTGCCAGGGATCCAGGGGCAGCCACAGCTTCTCTGGGCACCCTGTGCCAAGGCCTCCCCACCCTCACAGGGAACAATTCCTTTCCAATATCTCCTCTATCCCTGCCCTCTGGCAATGGGAGGTCATTCCCTGTGTCCTGTCCCTCCAAGCCCTTGCTCAAAGTCCTGTCCATCAAGGAGCTCCAGGTGAAGTGTGAAAGTCCCAGGTGGGAGAAATAAACCCGTGTCCAGTGGGACAGTGTAGTTATGACATCTGGCCAGACAGTTTCTCCTGGATCTGCTGCTGAACCACTGCTGAACCCTTGGAAGTGGCGCTGGAACGTGCTGGGGTGGTGCTGGAGCAGGAGCAGCATGTGCCCACGCAGCGGAGAGGAAATCCAGGGTGGATTTACTGTGTGCCTGGGAGCACAGGGTGGAAATTATCTCTGTTTCGGGACAGGGATTAACTGTTGCCCTGGGGCCTGTCGGGAGCTCACAGCACTGGCACAGCGGGATTTGGGATCTGCAGCGGGAGGCAGCAGGGACAAACACTTGCTAAGCTGGGGAGCCTGAGCCAGGAAATTATATCCTTCCGGGATATGCTGGGCTGTGCTCTTAAACCTACCACATCCCAGTCCTCAAATGTCAGGGACTGTCCTGGGTATGGAGGACAGCAAAGGAATTATGGCAAAGCCTTTCTTAGGGTAGATGTAGGAAGATTGCATTTTTCCTTGTAGGGCAGCCTGGCCCAGAGAGCTGAGGGCATTTGAAGCTGCCCAAATGAGACTGCAGGCCAGGAGATGGACAGGATGACCCCTCAGGCTCCCTTCCAGCCCCACAGTCTCTGCTCCAGCACCCAAAAATCTCCTTCAGGCTTCGTCCTTAACCATTTGGTGGCTTCACTGCTGGCTTCGCTGCTAGCTCTCTCTGTCACAGGCTCCTGCGCTGAGCAGGCTCATGGCTGAGTAGCTGAGTTTCTAAAAGATGAAACACAGGAGATGAAAGATATTTTTAAAGTCATAAAATCAGAGAATCATGGAATGGTTAAGGTTGGATATGCTCTCTAAGATCACCAAGTCCAGCTGTTCCCCCAGCACTGTCAAGGTCAGCACTAACCCATGTCCCCAAGTGCCACATACACACAGGGATACACATACACACATTTACAGGGATGGGGACCTCACCACAGCCCTGGGCAGCCTGTTCCAATGCATTACCACCCTTTCTGTGAAGAATTTTTCCCTAATATCCAACCTAAACCTCCCCTGGTGCAACTTGAGGCCATCTCCCTTGTCCTGTCTCTTGTTCCCCGGGGGAAGAGCCTGACCCCCACCTGGCTCCAACCCCTCACATCTTTTGGGGCTGTGGGACCCCACCAAGGAATGCGGGTCTTCATGATCAAGGAGCAGCTTGCTCAAACCATAAGACATGGAATGATTTGGGTTGGAAGGGACCTTGAAGTTCATGTGATTCCAGCATCCTGCCATGGGCAGGGACAGTAACCATGGATCTCTCAAGGCATCTCCTGAAAAAGAGTTGTGGCAATCAGGTGGGGAAAGAAGAGAAAGGGTTGTGACATCTTTGGGTCTCTCCCAACCAGAGATGCTGCAGCCTGTGCTCTTTCTTCTCTCTGTAAGGCAGCAGATGACGGGACATTGAGTTACTGTTTCAAAACCCAAAGCTGTATCCCAGTTAGGAAAAACAAGTGTTGGTGACATTCCAAGTCTCCTGACTCATAGCAAGTTGCTGTCCTGCCTCAGCAGCACAGTTTGTGCTGGAATAAAACAACATTCCCTGAGCACGTGGTGGTCTTGGAGTCCCTGTCAAGGCCCTGGTACAAATGAGATGTGAAAACTATGCTGATTTTATTCCTAGCAAAATTCACTACTCGCTGGAGTATCTCAAATCCTCTGTACTTTCAGCAGCACAGACTTCATGTTTCAGCTCCTCAGATGTGAGTTTATTTTCAGTGCTCCAGCATGGATCCGGAAGAACTGCTGCTGGCTTTCCCTGGATTTCTTGCCAAGAGGTCACAACAGCTCGTTTGTACTCAGAGCAGCAGCATTTCTCCTGCTTCATTTCCATAAACATGGGGCACCATCCTGGCTGGAGAGCTGAGCATCCGGATCTGCTGATGCTGATCTTTGCACTGGCCTGACCCTGCTGCCAGGAGCAGTTTTTGGGCTCTATGATGGGATGGTAGGATTTGGCCTTGGAGGAAGCCACTGTGTGCTGGGCTGATCCCCCAGCGTGGGCAGCAGGGGAGGGGGGATTCTGCCCCTCTGCCCCGCTCAGGTGAGACCCCACCTGCAGAGCTGCCCCAGCCCTGGGGCCCAGCACAGGAAGGACCTGGAGCTGCTGGAGCCAGTCCAGACAAGGCACCAACATGGTCAGAGGGATGGAGCAGCTGTGCTGTGAGGAGAGGCTGAGAGAATTGGGATAGCTCAGCCTGGAGAAGAAAAGGCTTTAGGGTGACCTAATTACAGCCTTCCAGTACCTGAAGGGAGCGAACAAGAAAGATGGAGAGAGAAAGAAAGATGGAGAGAGACTTTGGACAAGGGTCTGGAGGGACAGAACAAAGAAGAATGGCTTCAAACTGAAGGAGAGTAGGTTTAGATTGGATATTTAATACAAATTGTTCCCTGTGAGGGTGGTGAGGCCCTGGCACAGGTTGCCCAGAGAATTTATGGCTGCCCCATGCCTGGAAGTGTTCCAGGCCAGGTTGGATGGAGCTTGGAGCAACCTGGGATAGTGGAAGGTGTCCCTGCCCATGGCAGGGGGTGTAACAAGAGGAGCTTTAAGGACCCTTTCGACCCAAACCATTCCATGATTCCATGATTCCATGATTCCATGATTCCATGACTCTATGGTTCTATTCCTGTTGGGGAAATGGAGTGGTGCTCCATCAGGCCAAGCAGCCAGTGGGGACTGACTCACCCCTGTGTGTCCCCATGCTGTGGATCCCGGCTGTCACTGAGCCCAGCAGCTGGAGATGCAGGCGGTGGGGGTGTCCATCATGGGGACACTCAGGTGCTCCATGTCGGGACAGAGCCTGGTCACTACTCCAGGCAGACATCGAGGACAATGCTGGTGCAGTGGGTGAAGGGCAGGAGAAGCTGTTGGGACCACTGTGTCACTGAGGTAGAGTTTGGAGGAGACTCCTGACAGGCCACCTGTCAAGGTCACCATGACGACAACTGACCACCACCAGCAGAAACAGGGGGTCATGGAGGAGCAGGGCCAAACACGGCCTCGTGTCACCATCTTCGCACCGCCCCAGAGCCAGCAGATCAGCAGGCCCCGGTGCGGGGCTGAGGGACCCTCACACCATCCTGGGGCTGGGGGACCCTCACATCATCCTGGGGCTGGGGGACCCTCACACTGGGCTGGGGAACCCTCACACCGGGCTGAGGGACCCTCACACCAGGCTGGGGAACCCTCACACTGTCCTGGGGCTGGGGAACCCTCACACTGGGCTGGGGAACCCTCACACTGTCCTGGGGCTGGGGGCCCCTCACACTCCGGGAGCAGGTCCATGGCCCTCTGACACGAAGCCCTTTCTCACCCAGAGCAGCCCTGCAGATTGGGACCTTGACTTGGACTACCCTCTGCCCACCTTCAGTGGCCCCACCAGTGCCCATGAGCTGCAACTCCTGGAGGAGAAGGTGAGGTCTCCTCTTCCCTGGGACAAGGCTCATGTCCCCCTGTGGCACAAGGAGGCCTTTAGGTCTCCAGCCTTCTGGATCAGGAGGGGGTGCCAAGGCTCTCTCCAATGGTTGGGAGAGGCAATTGTTGGATTCGGGCCACCTTTGACACGAGTGGTTGTGCCTCCATCCTAACCTCAGGATATCCCATCTCCAAGACACCTGTGGTTTGGAATAAGCTACAGGCATCATTGGCCATGGATTTAACCTGGGCTCAGACGTTGTTCAAATGATACCCTGGAAGAGAATAAGTTTAGATTGGATATTGGGAAGAAATTATTCCCTATGAGGGGGGGAAGGCCCTGGTACAGGGTGCCCAGAGAAGCTGTGGCTGCCCCATCACTGGAAGTGTTCCAGGCCGGGTTGGACGGGGCTTGGAGCAACTTGGTCTGGTGGAAGGCGTCCCTGTGGATTGAAGCAAGATGAGCTTTAGGTCCCTTCCAGCCCAAACCATTCCGTGATTCTGTGATTATGTGATTATGCATATTGGATCTTATTGCTTGGAGATCACCTTGGCCATAGTGAGGGGTGTGGCCGGATCTGTCTCTTCCTGACGACAAGCACCACTTTGGAGTTCTTTATTTCATGGTAGGAGAGTGGCAATAAGGTATTATGTTTGCTCTCACAAAGGTAAAAAGTTTTGACGAGGCCAAAAAGAAAACTCATCGTCTCCACAAACAATTACAAAAGCAGTTTTTGAAAGAACAGGAGAGAAAGATGGAGTGGAGGAAGAAGACAGCCGAACAGTTTAAAAAATCCCTGGAAGTGTTCGATCGCAGGAGCGGGAGAGTGCCGGGTCCCACTTCCCGTTTGGCTGCGGATGAAGCAAAGCCCTCGGAACAGGCAGGAGCTGCCGACAATAAAGCAACCAAGAGACACGTCCAGAGAGCTCCTCCTGCAGGCCGTGCCCCGGCTCCGGCCACGGCTTCCAGCACACAGAAACTTTAGGAAGTCAAAGCTCCTTTTACAGCAATAAACCAGCGCGATTCCTCTGGTGTTGCTGCCCTTTTAAATCGATGGGAATGGGGTGGTTGGAGAGCCGGGGCTGGGAGGGAGCAGGGAGGCAGCTGCAGGAGTTCCCCACCTCTTTAAGGGATTGCTTTCCTGTGAAGCAGTGGGAGAGCGATGTGAAAGGGATGGAGTTTTCCCTTGGCTCGTGCCTTGGGGGTGGCTGGGCACTGCCCAGGCTCCCCAGGGAATGGGCACGGCCCCAGGGCTGTCAGAGCTCCAGGAGCGTTTGGACAGCGCTGCCAGGGATGCCCAGGGTGGGATTGTTGGGGTGTCTGTGCAGGGCCAGGGGTTGGACTGGATGATCCCCGTGGGTCCCTTCTAACTTAGGATATTCCATGACTCTGTGTCCTGGTTTTCCAGCCACCATTGCAGCGTTGGATTTCATAACATAAAGCTTTTCTGCTTGAAATGAAGCTGCTTATTTTTTATGCTTCCCAGTGACCTCCAGGGAATAATTGGACCTTGGAAGATTGCTGTCACATCCTCAGTCAAGTGTTTCCTTCACTGGATTGAAAAATGCTCAGTACCTTCAAGCTGTGCGCCTCAGCTGGGATTTCTGAAGGGGATTCTCAAAACTGATGGGAAAGGCACAGCTCAGACACCAGGACAGCCCAGGCAAGTCACACCTCAGTGCTCAAAAATCAGGAGCCATCAGGCCTTGGCAATAAATTCTCTATTTATTGTTAAGACTGTTATTTAAAGAAGCACAAAACTTTCCCCTAACCTCTCCATAGACATAATTCAGGTGCTGCAAGGCTCTAGAAACACTGCATGGAAAATCAGGGTTTGGGACCCGAATTGGCTTCAAACCACAGATCTATCAAGCCTTGCTTTTCCAGAGTATTTAAGGCATGTTCTTGTCTTTCCTCCTCCCACCTGTGATAAATCTGCCCTGCGTCCTTTCCTCTGCAGGGACAGACCCTTCCTTCTTGATCTCAGTTTTTAGCTGCTGAGTTTGTCCAGGAAAATGAGGATTTGCTGTTCACCACATGAACTGGATGATCTTTAAGGTCCCTTTCAACCCAAACCATTCCATGATTCACTGTGGCAGCTGCTGGACAGGACAGACAGGGAACATCTCTGGTCATGCAGGCACCAGTGCCAGGCTGGTGTCCACCTCCACCAGCTGCCTTGGTGACTGAAACCCAAGAAGACATGTATTGAGATGAATAACAACAAAATGCCAAAAAGCAAATCATGTCAGAAGTTTTTACAGAGGAGCCTGGAGGTTGTCACCCAGGGGTGACCTGTCCTGGCCACCTCTGGGGTTTTCCTTGTGGGAAGATGCTGTGGGAAAAGGACTGGTTTAGAACCAAACAGCACCCACCCTGCACACCAGTGGGTCCCCAAGTGGTTCCCGGCACGCAGCAGCATCCCAGGGGGAGGGGGGGATGTGTCCCCCTCCTTGCCGTGGAAGCAGAGGGGCTGCAGGGCTCTAACAGAGCTCCTCTGTGTGGAGGTTACAGAGCTCAACCCCTCTGAGCCCCTCCCTGTCCTCCCTGTGCTGGGAGAAGCCTGTCACCAGTTTCTCTGGTCCCCCAGCTCAGTGCTGTCCTTGATGCCAGCATTCCCACGGCAGTCAGCGTGGGCATGCAGCAGCACCCCTGGGATGAAGAGCTCCAAGCCTGGGGTGATGCCTGTCCCCCTTCGCCCTCTCCTTGCCACCTCCCCAGCCCCGTGGCCTTGAAGCCCCTGGAGTTGCTGGAGCTGGACTGTTCCCCAGCGCAGGCTGGAGGTGCTGGCACACCCTGGGCCTGGCTGTGCAGGGGCTGGGTGTCAGTGCTGACCGAGCCCTGCGTGTTCCCACTTGGCAGAGCCAGGAAGCACCTGGCTGGTGCCTGGGAGATGGAGGTTGTGACTTGCTGCAGACTCGTGGAATCACAGAATCATTAAAGCTGGAAAAGCCTTCTGAGAGCATGAAGTCCAACCATTCTCCCAGCATTGCCAAGGCCACCAGTGACCCATGCCCCCAGGTGCCACATCCACAGGGCCTCTACATCCCTCCAGGGATGGGGACTCCAGCACTGCCCTGGGCAGCTGTGACAGTGCCTGACCACTTTTTCCATTAAGAAATTTTCCTAATATCCAACCTGACCCTCCCGTTGAGGCCGTTCCCTCTCCTCCCGTCCCTGTTCCCTGGGAGCAGAGCCTGACCCACCCCCGTCTGCCCCCTCCTGTCAGGGAGTTGTGCAGAGCCACAAGGTCCCCCCTGAGCCTCCTTCTCCAGGCTGAGCCCCTTTCCCAGCTCCCTCAGCCGCTCCTGGGGCTCCAGCCCCTTCCCCAGCTCCGTTCCCTTCTCTGGAGATGCTCCAGCCCCTCCAGGTCTCTCTTGTCATAAAGGGCCCAGAACTGGACACAGGATTTGAGGTTTGGCCTCAGCAGACAGATTAGGACCAGACTCACACACTCTAGTCTCAGTGCCCTGACAGCCTCAGGGACATTTTCCTGTGCCACCTGCCCACAGCTGGCTGTGTCCCTCTGCACTCCTGCTCCTGCCACCCAGCTCCAGCCTGGTGCTCTCAGAGCCAGCCCAGCACCTCCAGCCCTCCCGTTTCCCCACTGGGTGCTTTAGCTCAGAGCTTACACCAACCCCACTACACTCGTCCCTTCAGCCAGCTCTGTACTGCAGGGACTCCCTGGTTTCTCTGTGCCCTGCCTGGGCCTTCCTGACAGGCTCAGGGGCCAGGGAAGTGCAAACTCCTTCCCACCTGTTCAGGATACAGATGCCGTCACCCCATTGACAGCATGACATGGGAATGAGGGAACGGCAGCCAAAGCTGCAGGTGGGATATGGTCAGGGATCAGCTGGTCCTGTGGATTCCTCCAGGGCTTGGTGTGTTGCCAGAGCTCCATGTTCCCAGCAGAGCACAATGCAAGGCTGCAGCCAAAGGACGGTGGCAGGAGGAGACTGTCCCTGCAGTGACAGGCTGGGGTGCTGTTGCCTGCAGCAAGGCTTCGTTGTGTGCTTCTGTTCTTTCACCATCATTTCACAATCAGTTTAAATCATCCCCCTCCTTGATGTCCCTTCCCAGGTCCCACGCAGGGGTGGGTGGTAGCAGGAACAGGGAAATTATTTGGGCAAACCAGGCTGCTTTTCCAAGCGGATCAGCCAGCCAGCTCCCATGCTCTGAGCTGTGCTTCCCTTTGCTGCAGAGGAGCGGGATTCCACACCTGGAGAGGGGTTTGGGTGGTGAGTGAAGCCAGGTGGGGCCAGGGAAGTCTCTGGCATTCAGGTATCTGTCACAGAGTCCTGCTGTTGGAACACAGATGAACCCAAACTGTGGGGGATGGTGTGCCCAGGCTGTACCAGGGGCTCCCGGCTCTCCCTTCCCTGCTCGGACATGCCCCACATACTTTGGATTCTCGGGCACCTCTGGCTCAGGCAGTGATGCTGTCTGGTGGGTCTGGGTGCAGGGAATTGTTTGAGGCTTTTCTACATCCTGGATGAGGTGGAATTGACGCAGGTTCGGTGATGTTTCACCCAGCTCCCAAACTGACCTAGTTTTCTTCCTGGCTCAAGAGCTGCTGCTGACCTGGAGCAGTGTGTGGAGCTGCAGGATGAATCAGGGCTGCTCTGGACATGTGTCATCACCCCCATCTCCTTCTGCAAGATGGGAATGTCTGTAATTACCCAGATCCAGGAGGAAGCAGCAGTGATCCACAGTCTTCCCTACTTTAGAGGAGGTTTGGATACGACCCACGGCTCCACTCCTTTCCCTCCTCTTTGCGTGGATGTCACAAGGACTTGCTGTCCCTTTGAGCAGGCTGTGCACACCAGGACACAGGGGACTCTGGTGACAGTCACTGGGATCCCATCTCCAGGTCATGGCTGTCAGGAAGTCCAAGTCTGCATTTCTTGGAGAGCAGCGGCACATTTCAAACAAAGCAATCAGGACACTCCTCAACTTTGGAAAGACATTCTTTTCATGATGGATTTCATTACCAAAATATCTGCAGAGCATGTGGCAGCCTTTCAGGGGGGTCAGGGATCCCTTCTGAAGTCCTTGTCAGGAAAAGCAGCAGCTCTCCATGTCTCAAGGGCTGTTCTCTGTGCTGTGATGAGCTACATGAGGACACATCCAACCCTCTGTAGCCTCAAATCACAGCTCTGCTGTGCTTAAATCGCACAACTCTTGATCATAGTGCAGCCAGGAAATCATGGATCTTCTGCATTTAGATCCAGTGTGATCCCAGTTGCCAAATTAGAGCCTGAGAGGGTGTTTCTGGGCAGTCAGTGCTTTCCCTGGAGGCTACAGGACAGCCTGGCCCTGACTTGCAGTTCCAGCTGCCCCTTCTTCCCACAGCGGGCTGAGCATGTCCCAGCTTGGAGTGGACCCAAACCCAGACTCACTGTCACACTCAGCCCCAGTGTTGGTTCAAATCAGTCCTTTGGCCTCCCTCACATGCAGGTCACTGCTCCAGGTAATGAGCCTGGAGGAAAATGACCTGGGAGTGCTGGAGATGGTACCAGATACACTCAGGCAGGCAGGAAGGCCACATGTCCCCTCATTCATCCTCACCAGTGCCACACCAGAAAGCCCCACCCTGGTGGTCCCACTATACCTCCCACCACCAGCCCCTCATTTGCTTTGTGTAGGGAAGCAGTTGGGAACAGGTGAGCAGGGGGCACTGCAAATTTATTCATGGACTTGGACACTCCCGGCACAGAAATAAAGGAGCTGCTCAGGCCAGGTAAGGCTGGCACCCAGGACAAGGCTGCCCGTGAGGGCACGGCCACCCCGCCACTGCGCTGTGCCAGCTCCTGCCAGGGACAGAGCTGGCATCACTGTGAGCATGGGCTGGATTTCAGCATTCTGCCATGCTTCCTGCTGGAAACCAAACCCTCCTCTCCTGAGGGCATCCATGGCACTGCCTGGGCACAGGGTGACGGCACGGCTCCAGTGCAGCGTTCAAGGCCCATCACGTTCTTTGCAGACGTCATTAACTCACAGGCAACCAATTAACTCAGCCTGTACAAGATCAGCATCTTCATCAGCTGAAGTTCATTACCACTTTTATGGCCCTGCAAAACTAGTCACGTTAACAGTGCGGCTTAGAGGAACTCTCTTGTGTTCCGACGTTTCAAAACAGCCCCCTCGGGGCTCCTGGACACCCACTGGGCTGACCCGCGCCTGGCACACGTGACCTCGGGGGAATAAAGCTTATTCTTCGGGTTACTTGTCGTGCTGCCAGGAATACAGATCCGGGCAGCCCGGAGGGAACCAGACGCCTCTTCATCCCCACGCCTCACGGCCCCCGCGGCCGCCATGACACAGCCCTGCCGCCGCGGGACTCCTCATTGGACAGTGGCGCTGCCAATCAAGCGATGGGGCGGGGCCAGCACCGCTCGCCGTAAACCGCCGGGAAAGGCCCCGCCCCCTCGGGTCGCCTGGCAACGGGAGGCGCTGACAGCGGGATCGGGATCGGGATCNGGCCCCCCGGATCCTCCCGCACCGGCCCCCGAGCCGCCCGCCCCTCACAGGGGGGTCCTCCCCACCGGGAATCACCCCCCCGACCCCTGACTGTTCCCCAGTCCCTGGGTCCTCCTGCTGTCTGTCCCAAACCCACACCGAGGGGACCCTTCACTCCCTGTCGGCCCCTCCGCTGCAGCTGTCCCCATCCCCGCCCTCTCTCCTCCTCTTGCCCCTGTCTCTGCCAGTCCTGCCAGATCCCCTCTCCCACGTCCTCCCTCTGGCAGGGACAGGCCTGGAAGGGTAGAGGTTTCCCATAGAGGTTTCCCACTGGGAACCCTACCCTTCCCTCCCAGGTGACCCCAGGGCTTTCCAAGCCCCTCTCCACACCCCTGTGGAGACTGCAGAGCTGCAGCTTGTGCTGCGTCACCTCAGCTGCTACTCAGAAGCTGTTGGGAGCTTTGTCCCCACCACCCTTCAAAGCCAGGAATCCATCACCCCCTTCCCATGGGTGTTTGACAGCTGCTCTGGGACAGAGACCAGCTCTAATCCACAACCCCATGTCCTGACCCCCTGCTCAGATCCAGAGAGAACTCCGGGGTAATCTCAAACTCTCACGTTTTCCCAAATTACATTGTTTCTCTAATGCTGTCACCGTGTTTTCCTTTCAGAGAGAAAATCCAAGAAGGGAGATTATGTGACAGCAGCAGCACAGGGACCTCGATTTTCTTCCGGAGTCTCACCTTGTGTAAGAGCTGCTGTGTCCTTTCCAGACCTCAAACCATCCAGGCCACCGGTGTTTCACTGAATCCACAGCAACAGGGGATCCAGCTGCATTCCAAGCATCCTTGTGAAGCAAAGAACCTTGGCGAAGGGCATGGCAGCTCCAGGGAAGGCAGGGATCCCATTAGGCGTCATGAAGGTGTTAGATCCACGCCAGTTAAAGCCTGATAGCATGGAGACGGAAAGAATCCTAACTGTCTTGGATGAGACCATTGTCAAGCTGGAGATCACCAGGTTGATCCCACGGATTACTGGCTCCCTGGAGAGGTTTGCTAGGATGCTGGGACCTGAGATCACAAGCAGCCTTTTGGAGCATCAGAAGCTTTCAATGGAAATACAGCACCTGCTTGCCAGCCCTGGAGATGAGGAGAGCATGAGAGCTGTGGAGCAACGCCTGAAATGTTCCCTGAGAAACATCCTGAGGCTCTTCCTGGCCAACCCCTTGCTTTACCATGGACTGAAATACGAAGTTCGGGTGAGAGAGTCACCAGCTGATGTGTTTATCAAAGCCTTTATGGAGTTTCGGGATTTCACGCTCGAGAGGCTCCTGACCAGTCCTGATGAAGAGAAGGAAAAGATTCAATTCATGGAAGACATTTCCCTCCGGGTTGAGAAAAACATGGAAACGATCTCAGCTCTACGGGAAGAGCTGGCAGCAATCATCCAGACTCGAGATGAGGAGGTATGATCTTGGGGGAATGTGTTTTCCAGCAAGGTGTTACTGGAGCAAAACTCTGGTAACTATAAACAGATCCCTTTATTGCAGTTC
Organism: Cnemophilus loriae; assembly: GCA_013397755.1. NCBI lineage: Eukaryota > Metazoa > Chordata > Aves > Passeriformes > Corvidae > Cnemophilus > Cnemophilus loriae. The sequence continues at coordinate 19,816 of VZTF01003184.1, forward strand.
CTAAAGAGCGAGTTCCAGAAATCCTTTCTAAACCAGATCTTAAACCTAAAAATAACATTTTTATTGTAAAATATAGTGAAAAATGCTTGTTGCATGCTTGATTTTTTTTTAAACTCGAACTTGGCATGTTTTGAACCTGTTGTCACCAGCCGACTTGAACAACATAAGTCCCTGAATTCCAGAGGAGTGGCAGGACAGGCACAAACTGCTATGGTGGTATCCTGGCAGGGTGACAGTGCCAGCTGCTTCATTCCCTGCTGCTGAAAGAATGAAAAGTCATTACAGGGAGGGATTGCTCTGATTAAAATCCATTTTTAATATGTGCTCTGTCTTCACTCTTGCTTAAAACCAACATTGCTGTGACTCCCGACTCTAACAGCTGCCTTGGAGCATTTGTGATTAATCAGTGAATATATGAATTACATGAATCTTTAATTTTATCTGCAGCTGAGGTGCAGATAATTGACTGGGCACTTCCCTGTGGGCTGTGCCAAGCCCAGAGCTCCTGACAACAATCCTTTGTTTTCTACCTGTGCTTCGCTTTCTCCTCCCTGTGAGAGGGGTTGGCTGAGAAGGTTTTGCCCTGCACTCACTGCTGGCAGAGCCAAGGGCCTGCTTTCCCCTTTCCCTCTGCTCCTTGGAGTTCTGGGAATCGAGACGCTTTAGATTTTTATGTGCAATTTGGCAGCTTGTCCAGGACATGGTGAATAAATCTGATCCACTGATCCCAGCTGGGGATTTCCCTCCCTGAGCTGTGTCCGCCAGACTGTCACTTGGAGCCTGAGCCAGCCCTTGAGGAAGCCATGGGGCTGCTCCAGGGAATCTGTTTTGGCTGCTCTTCAGGTGGCAGTGCTAGTGGGGCTCAGGGTGGTTTGTTCACTCTGTGCCTTTGCTAACAGGTTCCCAGAGGAGCCAGGGGAAGGTTTCCAAAGCTCCCGTGTAAACCTAACTCTTCCCTCAGCCGGCAGTGGCAGGTCCTTGGTCCTACCTGAGCAAGCCCCTGAGGGTCCCTTCTTGGATCTCCTCCACCTTTGAAACGTTTTTTCTTCTCTGGCCCACCTTATGCCTCAGGTATTTCCCAAAGGTATTCCTCTTGTATTCTGGTCTAGGTTAACAGGAAGGACAAAACGATTGAAAACCTCAAAACCAGCATGGAAGATCTGGCCAAAGACTGCAAGGCTGACATCCAGCAGATCACGAAGGAAGGGGAAAAGCAGCAAAAAGAGGCTGAGAAAGCCTCCCAGGAAAGGTGTGCCAGGCTGAAGCAGGACGTTCTGCGCCTGGGAGCACAGTTCAATGCACTGGTGCTGGAGCATCGAGCCTCAGAGCTGGTTCTCAGGAAGGTAAAGGGGAGGAGAGCTCTGGGACAGGAGGTTTAAGCCTGTTTGCAGAGCTGTCAGCTCTGGCTGCTGCCTGCTGCAAGGAGTTCTGTGGTCCCTGCTCGTTCCTGGCAGGAGGCACATGGTGTTTGTCAGAGCACACCCGCCCTGTCCTCATGCTCTGCTGATTGCAGTGGAAAGCAGCCCTGCAGCGACAGCAGGGATGGAGCCTGTCACAGGTCCTGCTCCTGCCGGCTGCCTGGGCTCTGGGAACACCTTCACACTGTGCTGTGACACTGGGCAGAGCTCAGAGCAGCAAGGCTGGAGCAGGACAGGTGCAAGATAGTGAGAAACCAGGGATCTGCTGTAGGGGGAGCAGAGCAAACACAATATTGGCTTGGCAGAAGGCATCTTTTAGAGCTGATTTAATTTTAAAGTGGAATGGGGCTGATGCTGAGGGCTCAGCAGGTCCTGCTCTGCCCAGCTTGGCAGAATAGAAAAGCCAAGGAGTCAGGCTCGGCTGAATGAGGAGGTAATGTAAATTCATAGAATCATCCCAGAATAGTTTGGGTGGGAAGGGAGCTTACAGTTCCTGTCACTCCACCCCCTGCCATGGGCAGGGACACCTCCCACTATCCCAGGATGCTCCAAGCCCTGTCCAACCTGGCCTTGGACACTTCCAGGGATCCAGGGGCAGCCACAGCTTCTCTGGGCACCCTGTGCCAGGGCCTCCCCACCCTCACAGACATAACAATTTCTTCCCAATATCCCATCTATCCCTGCTCTCTGGCAGTGGGAAGCCATTCCCTGTGTCCTGTCCCTCCGTGTCCTTGTCCCAAGTCCCTCTCCAGCTGTCCTGGAGCCCCTTTAGGCCCTGGAAGGGGCTGTGAGATCTCCCTGGAGCCTTCTCTTCTCCAGGTGAACACCCCCAGCTCTCCCAGGCTGGCTCCAGAGCAGAGGGGCTCCAGCCCTTGGAGCATCTCTGTGGCCTCCTCTGGAGTTGCTCCAGCAGCTCCAGGTCCTTCCTGTGCTGGGCCCCAGGGCTGGAGGCAGCTCTGCAGGTGGGGTCTCACCTGAGGGGGGCACAAGAGCAGAATCCCCCCTTCGCTACTGCCCACGCTGGGGGATCAGCCCAGGGCACGGGAGTTTCAGGGCTGGGGCACGGCCAGCCCTCACCCACCAGCACCCCAAAGTCCTGGTCCCCAGGGCTGAGCAGATCCAGGAGGAGGAACAGGAGCGGCAGGCAGGCTCAGGCCCCTGTAGCAACAGCTCTGCCCTGAGCAGAACACACTGGTGACATAGAGAATCTAGAACTGGATAAAGGGCATTTTCCTTCTCATTTTGCTCGTCCTAGGTATTCTCTCCAAACCAGCACAGCCTCCCATGGGCAGGAAGCCCATGTGGTGATGGGGCATCTGTCACTCTTGCATTGGGTGGTGCAGCACCAAGGGCTGGGCACTGACAAAGCATCAAAACCACGTTAGATCTGCAGTACAACCCCCAAAATCTTTGGTAGAGTGGCTGTGTCAGGCAGCTCCTGCTGCAGTTCCTGCCACAGCAGGGCTGCTTGTGGAGAGCTCAGCTCATTCCAGCACTCCGGCAGATGCATTTACTGACCACAGAGGCCTCCTTTCCTCAGCAAGTACAAGTTGTACTTGTGGTCTAAATAGCTCAGGTGGGACCTCGTGATGGCCTGGGAGCCCTTGGGACACCCTGGGGCAGTGCCACACAGGAAATGGAGCAGGAATGATTCCACTGAGCACACATCCAGAGCTGGAGGTAAACTGCCCCAGGTTGTACAGCAGTACCGCCACTGCTAAACTGTTTTACAGCCAGAAACATCTCTATTTTAAAAGGCACCATCTTCTTAGTACCTTCTGTCCCACATTCATGTTTTGCAGTTCTCTCTTGCTTCAGTTTCAGGCTGGTTGCCTCAGTTTGTCGATGACTTGCCACATTCCATTAGACACGTTCATTTCCTCCTGCAGAAAGCAACTTGCAGGTGCTGTTCAGCCCCCCAGCTTCATGCTGTAAACCAAATAAAGCCTTTGGGAATGTCCCAGGAGAATCCTCAAACCAGGGCAAACCACATATGTGTCAGCTGAGGGAAGCTTGTCATAGGGAGGAGGTGAAATACTCAGATATAATGATGCTGGGGCTCAAAGTTTCCCTGTTTTCTCACTCAGGATACTTCTTACCAGGCCTCAGATGTCTGCAAGGATCTGATCTTGTTTTGTGTTTCAGCAAAAGTGCAAAGTGGAGAAGGAAATTCAGAAATGGGTCCAGAAATACGACACAGACATGGAAGAAAAGCAGGTATTTGCTTTAAGTGCTTTGCTCTGCCATGAGGTGATTTGCTCAGGTAGATTCCTGTCCAAAGGGACAGGGGCTCTTACCCAGGCAGCTGTGAAAGTGAGAGGCAGTTCTGCATCCAGATGAACTACAGGAAAGGGGTCTTTGTCCTGCCTGTGTGTCCAGGAGTCCTCTGCTGCTTTGGCTTTAGGAAAAGTTACATCCACTGCTAAATCCCACAGTATCTGGGGGCAAATGGGTCAGGGATGTCCACCTGATGCCAGGAAACAGGTTTTTCAGTTTTGCTCCAATCCTCAATCCTCATGGCCCTACAGACTGTCCAAATCCTGCTCCCGTTCCTGCTGAGTCCTTGGAGGATGTGCTGGGTGTTAAGGAACCCAACAGCCTGCACCCAGCTGAGCCATAACAGGCTGGGGGTCACATCAGCACCCCCAAAACTTGCCTCTGGGAAGGCCCTGGTGGCTTTCCTGTTCGTGCAGTATTTATGGGGTTGGATAAAAGCTGCCGGATTCCTAACAGAACAAAATGCAGGGAGGGGCCTGAAAGCTGCTGCTAATTATAAGGAATGATCCCCCTGTCAGATGTTTAATAATGGGATTATTTTGGTTTCCTGTCTGTGGAGAGGCAGGCACTGCACGTTTAGGGCAGACCCACCCCCACACTGCTGGTTCTCCAAATCTTCCATTGTGGGAGTGTTTTTCAGGGGAGCATCAAGGGACCCAGCATCTCGTGAAATTCCCTGGGTATCGGGCACGTGCCTTCCTTTGAATCCCTTCGGAAAAGCTCCAACCAGTTGAGGTTCCATGGCTTTGGGATGGGTTTCAGGACCCTCACGTGGGGATGTGGGGAGGATCTGCTGACCGGCTGTCCCTGATCCCTGCTGTCCTGCCAGGCCACATATGAGGAGCTCCAGGCTGTCTACAACGAGGAGAAGGCCCAGCTGGCCCTGCTGATGGAGAAACACGCTCTGCTGCTCCAGGAGTATACCCAGATTGAGGAGGAGCGCAGGATGCTTCAGGAGAAGGAGGAGGAAGCTGCACGGGAAGCTGCCAGGAGGAACGATGCTGCCACCTGCATCCAGGCCTTCTGGAAAGGCTACTTGGTGCGGTCCATCTACAAGTCAAAACTGAAGAAGGCCAAAGGCAAGGGCAAGGGCAAGGGCAAGAAATAAAGCCCCAAATCCCTTTTCTCACCCTGGCAAAGCTGCTGTGTCTGAGCTCTTCCAGATAAAAGCATTGAATTGTTAAGGTTGGAAAAGACTTTTAACATCATCAAGTCAAGCCAGTACCACCATGTTCACCACTAACCCATGTCCTCAAGTGCCACATCCACATGTTTTATGAATACTTCCAGAGATGGCGACTCTACCACGTCCCTTGGCAGTCTGTCCCAGGGCTTTAGGACCCTTTCCATGAAAAGAGTTTTGTTAATATTTAATATAAACCTTGCCTGCCGCAACTTGAGGCCATTTCCCCTCATCCTGTCAAGTCCTGCTTGTGTGGATTTGACAGCCCACTCCTGACTTTAGGGCCCTTCCTTGCAGCCTCCCTTCCCAGGAGAGAGCAGTGGCACTAGGGAGGCCTCTCTCTCCTCAGACGTGGCCAAGGAAGGTGTGTTCCCTTCTTGGAAGCCACAAGAGATGCTGGGATCCATGAAACTTTGAGAAGTTGGTACCCATATGGGTAGTTTGGGGTGTAGTTACATCAAGAAGGATATTCTCTGTCCAGATAGGCTTCAGTTCCCAAATACCATTAGCCTCCAGGGAGACCTTAAAGCCCCCCCCAGGGCCTAAAGAGGCTCTAGGAGAGTGGGAGAGGGACTGGGGACAAGGGCCTGCAGGGACAGGACAAGTGGAAACGGCTTCCCACTGCCAGAGGGCAAGGTTAGATGGGATATTGGGAAGGAATTGTTCCCTAAGAGGGTGGGGAGGCCCTGGCACAGGGTGCCCAGAGAAGCTGTGGCTGCCTCTGGATCCCTAGAAGTGTCCAAGGCTAGGCTGGACAGGGCTTGGAGCATCCTGGGATAGTGGGAGGTGTCCCTGCCCATGGCAGGGGCTGGAACTGGGATTGCCTAGAAGGTCCCTTCTAGCCCAACCCATTGTATGGCTCTCTGAAAAGCAGCGTTTGGAGCGCAAAGCAGTCTCAGGTTGTTACAGACACAGGAGTGGCCCCCCAGGCTGCCTCAGTGTTCCTAGTGCTCCTGGCTGAAGGACTTTCCAGGGAGGAATTGCTCACCCAGTGACAGAGGGGCAGGAGCTCAGCCCAGAGCAGCACATGGAATGTCCTTCACCCTCGGAGCTGCCTAACCCCGATCCCGAGGCTTGGAGCCCAGTGCCCTCTTTGGAGAATTCCCAGGGCTGGGGGAGCCCCCCTGAGCCCCTTGCACGGCTGGGACAGTATGTGAAGGTGATGGGTGAGGATAATGGGATCAGGGGGATCAGAGCGGATCAGGCAGATGAGTGAGACGTGATCTGTGATGGGGAGGTGGGAATGAAGGGGAGAGGACAAAGGGGGAAGAAGGAAGGGGAGAGGGAAGAGAAAAGGGAAGAGAGAATGAGGAAGAGAAAAAAGGGCTGGGAAGAGAAAGGGGAATGGGCAAAGGGAAGAACTCTCAGCAGATATAGGCACACCTGGCCGGGCAGCACCTGCTACAGGCCTGCACAGTGCCCTGTGGACAGGGACCTCCTCAGGCACAAAATCCAGGCCCGTGCGCAGGTGGAGGGAGCAGGTGAGCGAGACAGTAGGATGGGGCTTTTCCTCCCGGCAGGGCAGGCAGCACCTAGGAGGATTTTTTACAGGAAGATTTAAATGGAACAATTTTCAACGTCTCCCCCCAGCCCCCAGGCACGAAATGGCGGCGGGGGGCCAAAAT
>VZTF01003184.1:26439-42747 GCA_013397755.1 Cnemophilus loriae
CCCGGCGGGGGGGCCGCCCGCCGCCCCCCCGGGCTCCGACACCTACAAGGGGTGGCTCTTCAAGTGGACCAACTACCTGAAGGGCTACCAGCGCCGCTGGTTCGTGCTCAGCAATGGGCTGCTGAGCTACTACAGGTACCGGGGCCGGGCAGGGGCCGCCGGGAGCGAGGGACGGACCGCAGGGGCTGCCCTGCTGCACAGCGACAATCGCCTCGTATTGCTTAGTTTGGGCTTTTATTTCTTTTTTAAAGCCAAACTCGGGTTTTGATCCTGCAGAGCCGCGGCGGGGTCCGGTGCGGCGCAGCGGGGCCGCGGGGTGGAAAGCCCTGGATCTCCCATCCATCTCTCTCTCCATCCCTCCCTCCCTTCCTGCTGCAGCAGCTCCGGCTGCTACAGCTGCCCAAATCACAGCCTTCCAGCCAAACACCCCAAACCGTCCTCCCTTAGCGGTGTAACCTGCTCCTGCTGCCGCTATTTGCCTGCCAGAGCCTGGCAGTGCTTCCCCCAGCAGCGCCAGTGGCTGCAGGCGCTGCGGTGGCGGTGGAAGGATGGCCTGGGATGTTGTGCTGGGAATGTTGGGCTTGGGAAGTCAGCCCAGGCTGGGGGCTGCGTTCCTGGGGGACGGGAGGAAGCTCCAGCGGTGATTCCGAGCCGTGCCTGGCTCCCTGTGCTGTCTGACGCGGTGGGTTTGTGCAGACGGGCTGTGGGCTCAGGGAGGAGCGTGTCAGACACCCCGAGGCTGAATGCAAGGCGGTGTCATCTCTGTAGGTTCTCTTGTGCTGCTTGTGTCACTTGAGTGGTGAAAATACAAACGTGGATGTTGGTGTTTTTATCCTCTAGGAAGGTGTCCCTGTCTGTGGCAGGGGGTTGGAGTGAGAGGAGCTTTAAGGTCCCTTCCCACCCAGACCATTCAGGGATTCTGTGATTTGGAACGTGTTTGTTCTTGTCACTTGCAACACAAGTGCTCTGTCACCCTCAGTGTTGTGAAGCAGATGTTGGCTTGTACTTCAGGACACGGAAACAATCCTGGATATTAGAGATGGTTGAGCTTTATAAAATAGTAAGTCTTTAAAGTGCCAAACCCCCTGAGACAGGAATTCTCTGTAAAGGTGATGCCAAAGCTGTTTTTCCTCCCTACATAAAGTTCATCAGCTGATTTCCTCTCAGCTCCAGCTGCTGACACGTAGCCTGAAGCAGATCCCAGAGCTCCAGCTCCCTGTCAGGTGTGAATATAGACTCTTCCAGCTCTAAGAGAGACCTGGAACTTGGGTCCTGGGCTTGGATCACAGCAGATAACAGTGCAGAAGGTAAATGATGTGTTTATCTACTTGGAGTTGTTGAACACCCTCAGAGAACTTAAGCCAAACAACCTCCCCTCCAAAAAATGTAGTTACCTCTCAGTAATTCAGCTAATTTACTGTAATCCTTTCTGGAATGCTGTAACTCTGCTCAAAAAGGCTGTTGGAGTTTAACACCCCACTTGTAACCATGTCAGAATATTATTTTTGCGTGTTGATGCCAAGTCTGTTATGAGCAAACAAGTGGTTTTCTTCAACAATTATTTTAGATGGAAACGACCAGGTTTCTTCTAAGACCATTTGATCTGTTTTAGGCTGAAACAACAAACAGAAACACCCAAGGAAATTATTCTGAGCAGCATGTGAAGGAGTTGAAACTTTGGTCGGCTTTCAGGCAGGGCAGACCTTCAGCAGCTGCTTGGGAAAAGGGATGCTGGAGAGTTTTGTGCTTTTTTTCATTGCTGGGCTTGATGACAACTGAGTTAATTTGGTTGTGAGTCAGGAGTACAAAAATACAGCGCAGAACACGTGGTGAAGTCTTTCTAAAGTGGAGAAAAGCCTCCATGATACTCTTCAAAACCAGCGCTCTGAAATAGCGGCTGTGTCAGCTTGAATTTCTCATCTGGGAGTGCTCCTGGGAGACAGTCTGGGGTAAAAACTGGCATTTCTGTTCTGATATGAATTCTAGCTCCATGACAGGAGCCAGGCAGGTGTCGGGCTGCTTCCTGCTCACTGATAAAGAGCATATATCTATATTTGTCTATCTCTATATATTCTGTAGAGGTCTCTGGCGTTCTGAGAGTCACGGGTCTTGCTTTCTGCTGGCTCTTTGTGCTCATCCCAGCTCAGCAGGTCCACACCAGAAGTCTCCTTTCCTGCCCTTGCAGGTGAACTGCTGCGCTCTCCTTGTGTTGTGACCTCTGTAGCTGCACAACCCACCTGATTTAGCGGTGGCTGATCAGGAGTAACTTTGTAGAAACTTCATTTTGCATGTCTGCTAAAATCATCTAAACCAGTGAAGCTGCCCCGTGGTGCCCAAGCCACCTCCTTGCGTGGATTGATTTCGTTCCAGGTTGAAGCTTTTTGTTCCATTTGGATTTTCTGCTGCTCGCTCTTTAGCTTTAAACTCCAGCCTGTCACGTTGCCTGGGAGGATTTTGGTTTGCAGAGTTGAGCTGCTGAAATCCCGGGTGTCCCCTTGGTGTCCCCGGTCGTGCCGGTGCGTGGGTGGGTGCTGTGCCATCCGCTGGGAGCCGTTCCGAGGGGTTTGCTCCAGCAGCCAAGTGCGACGCCTGTTTGGTGCCCAGTTGGTTTCACAGGGACAGTTTGCTGAATTTGCTTCTAATTAGAGCATTTTTCCCAAATGGAGCATTTAAAGCCTCCTGTAGCTTTGCTACATCGATGAAGACATCAAGTCTTGCTGCCACGGAGACTTCATGTGCCTTTGCTTTGTATTCCCTGCTCTGAACCTGTGAAAAATAACAACTGCTGAGGAATTCTTGAGGAGTTCCTGTGCAGTACCTTCCTCTGGAGTGAGCTGTGTGGGTTTAGGAAGTTCCTAAACCCACAGCAATACGGTTGGACCATTTTACTTGCCCTTGATGGTTCCTCCTAGGTTGTTTTTGACCAAGTTTTTTGGCTGATTCAGTGATGCCGGCATGAGAAGGCAGTTTGGAGACGCAGGACTAGTCTGCTTCACTTGCTAATGATCCAAACTCTCTCTCTGAACTCCTCTGGCAGGCTGCCACTCAGATTTATCATTATCTATAATTAGCGGCTCTGTACGGGAGAATCTAATCACCTTGAACAGATAAGTGTTTTCAAGGAGATTAGAGAGGATCTTCAGGTGAGTATTAATTCATCGAAGATCGGCGTTGGCTCATGAGACCATGGATGCTCCAGGAGTGTTGTGTTCTCCCGGCAGCTCCTTGACCTTTCCAAGGGCTCTGGGATGTGTTGGCTCCTCTGTGGGATGGGCTGGAGCTGGGTGCCTGTGGGTTGGGTGTCTGGAGAGCCTTCAGCAGTGCTTTGTGTGGGCACGGGGTGTAATAGTGAAAGCAGTGACAAATGGAGAGGGGAAAACCACGTCGTGCTGTGAGTGGTGTGGTCTTTGTTGGGAGGGGAAAGGCTTCTCCATCAAGCAGCATTAACTCTCCTCTTAGAGCAGTGGTGGGTGCCTGGGGCACTTCGGCTGTCTTGTCTGGGTTATCCTGCAGCTCATTTCCCTGGAAAAGTGTTTCCCAGAGCAGCATTCTTCACCAGCTCTGTTTATCCAGCAGTTAACTCTTGGTTGGCATTGTAAGGGCTTGAGCACAACCCAGAGGGGTTTTTCCTCTTTCTTGTACTAAGACTGCACTGAAAGCTGAGCTGGGGAGTTCACGAAGGAGCCTGAAAACCACTGCTGATGGTAGAGATGTGAGGGGACTGAGGGAGCCCAGGAGAGACCTCTGGGAACCTCTGATCCAAGTGTTCCCCCAGCACTGCCAAGGCCACCACTAACCCGTGTCCCAAGTGCCACATCCATGTGGCTATTAAATCCCTTCAGGGATGGGGACTCCAGCACTGCCCTGGGCAGCTGTGCCAGTGCCTGACCACCCTTTCCATGAAGAAATTTTCCCAGTATCCAACCTGAACCTCCCCTGACACAACTTGAGGCCGTTCCCTCTCATCCTGTCCCTGTTCCCTGGGAGCAGAGCCCGACCCCCCTGGCTGCCCCCTCCTGTCAGGGAGTTGTGCAGAGCCAGAAGGTCCCTCTTGAGCCCCTCCAGCTCCCTCAGCTGCTTCTCATCACACTTGTGCTCCAGCCCCTGAAATCTCCAAGGTGTGAGCTTGCAGAGCCTCTCCAGGCCCCTCTTCCAGTGTTGGACCACCCTTGGAGGGGAAAACTTTTCCTTTTATTTAGCTTGTACGTAATAGAATGAGGCAATACACTCTCCTGGAATGATTTTTGTGACACCTTGTCCCTCTTGCAGACAAATCCTGGAGTGTTTGTCACTCTTTGTGTGCTGGAGTGCTCAGGTTTCCAGGGCAGCTCTGCAGCTCCTGGTGATTTTGAGCTACTTGTTTTTAAACAGTGATGAATAATTGGTATTCCCAGTCAGCTTGTTTTCCCATGGCACTCTCTGGATCCATATGGTGCTTTGCTGTTGCTCCTTGCTATTTGCCCATTCTGGAGGCAGCTCCTCGCGGTGCTTTGTCCCTGGGGAGACGGTGCTGGCACAGCTCCGTGGGGACACTGCATGTCCACATGGCACTCAAGAGGTGCCGTGGGGCTGGGGGAGTGATGCTCTTTAGGCTGCTGGTTCCAGGCTGGATTGCTCTGCTCCCAGTTTAGTGCTGTGGAGGAGGTCGGGCTCACTTGACTGCAGACAGCAACTGCTGCTGACTCTGCAGGAGGGCGTGAGACACAGATCTTATCCTTAAGGATGTTTCCATCGTGACTTGGTTATCAGTGCTGGGTGAGGGGTTTTACAGCTGTTGCCTCGTTCTGTTTGCTGGTTGCAAACTGCAGCAAGAGCCATGAACCATGTTTCTGCTTTATTTCTATCCATATCATCTTCATTTGGCTAGATGTGATTGATGTCATCCCTCACCCCATCCCTGCAAGTGTCCCAGGCCAAGTTGGACAGGGCTTAGAGCAGCCTGGTCTGGTGGAAGGTGTCCCTGTCCATGTCAGGGGCGTGGAACCTTTAAGATCCCTTCCCACCCAAACCATTCCGTGATTCTATACTGGCCAGATACTTCATTTGATGGAATTGCAGAAGAAATAACTGGTTTATCTTGTGCAAAACTAAACTTTGAGGGGGCAGATCACTCTGGATTTGTGTGGAAGCACAGCAGCCTGTGCTGCTGCCTCGAGGCTGGTCACGTGGAAATCCCTGAGGTAGCTCACGCAGCAGTTTTAACTCTTGGAGCAGTTTGTAGGTATGGAGGGTGTTTAGGGGTTAAGCTGCCTGGGTCCTTACCCCATTGAGGTGCCTGTCACCCCTTTCTGGTGTCCCCTGGTCCAGCTTCCTTTGCTAGGGCACACACTGGTGTAGTTCTGCTTTGCTGTCCCAGGCAAGGGCAGGGGGTCACTGGCCAGCCCTGCATCTCTCCCACAAGGTGCTGGAGCTCCCTTAGCTCTGCTGGAGTGGGACATCAAGGGCTGTGCTGACCTTTAGGAGCAGTGGTTGGTGTGGATTGGCTCCTGCTCCAGGACATCCACGGCTATGCTCACCCCTGGAAAACCCTCGCCAGCCCTCGGTCCCTCTGCTGCCATGTTTGTCCAGGAGCAGGACGGCTGTCCTCTGCCTCCAGAGGTGACTGGCATCACCTGCCTCTTCCTGTAGCTCCCCTGCCTGTCTTTTTCCAGGGAAATATGTATTCAGCTCTGACTTGGCTTGCTCCATTTAGAGGTTTAAGTTGGTGCTTGTATGGCCTGTCATCCTCTGTACCCACAGTGAGTCACCGGGAAGGAGCTGATCCTTCTTGTCAGGAGTATTGTGAGGAGCCTGCTGTGCTTTTCCATGCAGCATCCCTTGTATCCTGCTTCATCTTCCCCTGAAAAGGAGTTTCCAATCAGAGCAATATGCTCTGAACTCACCTCTGGACGACGAAGACGTTCATTATCTGTAGGTTGAGTTATGCTGCAGCAGGTCAGACTACTGAGCTTCTCTGTATTTTGTGCTTGTGTATGAGTTGTTGTGGCTGGGTAACTCAGCCTGGTAATTTTAGGTGCCTGAGGTGTTATCAGTGATATCGGAGCCCTCTGCTCCCTGTAGGTCTGTTCAGCTGATGGCCAACAGCTCAGGTTGTCACCCTGAAATGTGAGTTGCCCCAGCCTGCTGTGGGGAAGGCCGGCAGCATCCTGGAGGTTTATCCCTAAATAAGGTAGTGCTTCCAAGCCTGAGCTAACTGTAGGTGTTAAATATCCCTTCAGGTCCTCATTATACCGTTCAGTTATTGTAGCAGTTCCTGCAGCACAGTGGCAGGGATCTTTCTACACTTTGCATCAGCCTTTGTTTCGATCAAAAAGCTTGTTTAATAATTAATGACATAATATTCCCGTGTCTGCCGGCTGCGGGCTGGGCAGGCAGAGCTGAAGCTGGAGGAAAACAGAGCTGGATGTGTGTGTGGTGCTGGGGCACTGGCTGCTGACTCACAGCCATGTGTGCAGGGCCAGTGCTGAGCCTTGGGCTGCGAACGGATCAACGCTGGAATTAAACATGCAGATGGGAAGCGTGGGACTGCGTGTCAGCGGAGCTCTGCGATGGAAGCAGAACAAATGGGAACAAATCTCCTCTTTGGTCCCCTTCCAGGCACTCGGGATTCGCTTCTCCCCTGCAAGCCAGGGCTCCTGGCAGGGCTGTTTTGTACCTGGGCTGTGCTGTCCCCAGGTGATGCTGCTCCTCGCTGTGAGCATCGCTGTGGGGCTGGAGCTGCTCACAGGTCGCATCGTGACACGGGCGCTGATGGAGCTGTTGCTGTGTCAGCACTGTTGACTGAGGCCAAACCCGTTGTCACCTCTGTTTTCCCTGCCCTTCCTTTCGCACCAAACTGTGTTAGTATCCACTTTCCTGGCTTTTTTTTATTTTTCTCTAACTCTTCAAGGCTATTTCTGCTTTGAATCACGACTGGATAGATGTATGTCCCTGCAGTGACTCAGGGGGAGGTGCTTCGCTCCCTAAAAATAGTCTTAATTCTCCAAATCTTTCTGGATGAGAGCACTGTCTGGGCACGCGTGGCTGTTTAAAGCAGCTTCTGTGATGCATGTGGGGGTAAATATGGTGAAGTGGGAGTCAGTGCCTTTCTCCTTTCCTTCTTTAACACTAAGCAGTGATTCTTAATCTGTTATTAATAGCTAGAGCAGGTTTCTTCTAGGAACTTTATAAGAAACAGAGCAGGAAAATGTTGTCCTTGGGGCCTTCTGGTTGTGTATTGCTGTTGTGAGTAAGATCCTCTCACTTCAGGCTGGTTGGTTGGCACAGACACCTAAACACTGTGGCTAGGTGGGCTCTCAAAGAACAGTGAACTCTCCTTCCCATGGCACAGCCACGGATGTGACAGCAGGGGCTGGCACTGTGAGCCTGGATGGGAGCAAAGCTCCTTTGGGAAGTCACAGAAGAATCTGCTGGTGCTAGTGCTGTGTTCAGGTCCATGGCTTAGTTTCCTCAGGGGTGCTCCCAGAGATGCGGGACTGCGTGTGCTGTGTTCCAGCCACGCCACGTTGCTGTTCCCAGCTGACTTGCTGCTTTGTGCCTGTCACTCACCCCAGCACAGAATTCGAGTATTTGTCACAGCAGCAAATATCCATGGCAACTAATTCCCCAGCTCTGGAAATCTTCACGATTTTTGAAGTTTCTCTTTTCCTGTGAAATGCACAGGGGTGGTTCCACAAACTTTTTTTTTCAGGTCTTCTGCAACTGTCAGGAGTGGTGGCTCTTCTTGGAAGCGCGTGAAAAATACACCGGTCCCAGTTCGGAAGATGGGGTGAGTTTGGGTGGATTTGGCTGGAGCATGGACGTGGGTGACTGGGATGTGCTTGTGGCAGTGGGACACAGACATGCCCCTCCTCTCCAGGACTATGCATGAGTGGAGACCACAAGATTAAAGAAGCAGATTTTTGTTTTTGAGATGGGGAAATGCTGTGCAGCAGATGGGGGTGGCAATGAAGTTGTGTCAGGGGAGGTTTAGGTTGGATTTTAGGAAAAGGTTCTTCCCCTAGAGGGTGCTGGGCTCTGCCCAGGCTCCGCAGAGAATGGGCACGGCCCCGAGGCTGCCAGAGCTCCAGGAGCGTTTGGACAGTGCTGCCAGGGTGGGATTGTTGGAGTGTCTGTGCAAGGCCAGGAGCTGGGCTGGATGATCCTTGTGGGTCCCTTCCTGCTCAGGAGATTCCATGATTCTGTGATTCTGTGTTAAGTTTCAGCCTTTGGTTTGAAGCCCTTTTTGGGGGGCTCTGTCCAGGAGCACTTGGGTGGTGCCTGGTGTCAGGGCTGTGGTCTCCAGCAGCGCCATCCTTTGTTCGTGTAGACTGAGACCTTCCATCTTTGCTGTTTCCAAGCATGCACGTTCCTGTGACTGATGCTGGATGCTGTTTATCCACTGTTGATTATTCCCAAGTTGCCACTGCGGTGTTTCCCAGCAGGGCTTGTGGAGCAGAAGGCATTGCAGGTTTATAGTGTGTGGTCAGGTGGAACTACTCCGTGGCTTTATTTTATCCCAGCAGAGTTTTGCATTCCTTGTCAGCTGGGTCTCTGTGGTCTGTGCTGGGGACAGGCAGCTGTGGGCTCCCTGGCTTTGCATCTCTGCTGGGATGGAATTTTTATAAGCAGGAAGAAGAGAGAGCTCAAAATAAAAGTCATTTTGTGATGGTACGAAGGTGACAATCATCTTCATACTGCATAACTTACATTTGGCACACATGGCACACTATCAGCTCCCACTTGGAATTGTACACAACATGCAGGACCCCCTTTGGAAGCTGGTGTGGTGGTGGTGCTCCCGTTAGCTGTATCCTCTCAGGCATTGATTAGGAGTACATACAATTTGATTTTGTTTTTGGTAGCTGTGATAAGATCACAGTTCATTAGTCGCAGTATTTGCTGTGTAATGTGGTTATTAGCGGGTGAGCGCCCTCGCAGCCAGGCTGTGGGTGATGCCAAGTGGAGCAGAGAGGTCACAGGTCTGGATTTCAGAGGGACCGTGACAGGCTGGAGCAGCAGGGTGATGGGAACCCCATGTTCAGCAGAGGCAAACACCAGCCCTGTTGCTTGAAGCAGCTTTGCAGAAGAGCCCCTGGGGACAAGAAGGTGACCGGGAGTGACGAGAGGTCAGTGGCAGCTTTGGCTGCGTTAGCAGCAGTGTTGAGGGAAGGGACTGTCCCCTCTGCTCAGCAGAGCAGTGCCCTGCGGTGCCCTGTCTGGGCCATCAGTCTGGATTGGGGCCCCCCCAGGATGAGGCTGGAGCAGAGGAGACAGGGAGACCCACAGCTCCATGGTGGAGGGTGTGAGAGGACAGAGCCTGGCTCTGCTCATGGCAGGTTGAGGCATGGGGCTGGGAGAGCACATGGGAAATCCTGCATGGACACATGGAAGCATGTTGTCTTGGGAGTGAGGACTGAATACTGGGGTAGGGGTCTGGAGAGGTGCGGGGAATTCGTGGCTATTCCAGCTGTGGATAGGCAGGGTCCTGAGCAACCTGATCTGGATGCAGATGCTCAGAGCAGGAGACTGGACCTGAGGCCTCCTGAGGTGCCTTCCAGACGTGTTTCATGGACCATTCTATGATTATTTCTAACACTTTTAGTGAGTTTGCCTTCAGCTCTCTGGATGCTGATGGGGGATGAGGAAAAGCCATGTCCTGTCTATGGCTTGTCCTGTCAGTGCCAGAGGAGCCCTGGTGATTCCTGTGCCTGAACCCTTCAGGCTGTTTCACAGACCATCCTCCACTTCCATGGCACTCTGAATTGAGGGAAGAACTGTCTGACATTGGGACAGTGTGAGGATTGGCAAGCCAAATTTATGGGGTTAAGCTGTGCTTTACTCCTCTACCAGGCTTTCATCTGTTAAAGCTTATTTTAAGTACAGTGTTTTGCTGGAACACTTGGCAAGGCAAAAACCCAGTGGTGTTTCTGATCGTTTTAGGAGTGGGATTGGCTTAGGAGCTGATGGACAGGAATTTTCCTATTTTTTTGCCTGTGCAGTCTCTGGGATGTCCCAGCTGGGTGCTGCCCTGGAACTGTTTTCCCAGGAACCTGCATTTTTTGTGGGTAAACATTGAGTATGCGCTGGGTGAAGGATCTGCCTCTCCCTCTCTGTCCCCTTCCTTTTCACCACAAGGAAAGCAGTAAAGACTTTTGCTTCAAAGTGGAAAAACCTGTGGATGCAAGCTCCTTGGAAATTTAGCTTTAAATTTGAAAGTTGACTTGTAGAGGTCTAGAAATTTCTGCTTTGTTGCTCTGTAAGAAGCCCATTTTTCCCTCCTTAAAGCTGCAGACATCCAGCCCGGAATTGTCACTTGTAAGTACCTTCAGAGGCTGCAGCTCTGTATCCCAGCACAGATAAGGTCTGTAATTACTGGATTGGATTGAGTTCTGCTGCACAGCTGCAGCCCTAAGGTGCCTTTGCAGTGCAGGAATGAAACCTCTGGCTGCCCATAGCTGATATTCCCCATTTTTTGAATGCTGCAGGTTAATTTAGGCACAAAGCACATGCCGTGAGAACGGGATTGATCCCATCAGGATTTCTACAATTGATTTCCAAGTGCACAATGCCTGAACAGGCTTAATGGTTGTGAGAGTCACATTCTGCAGGCAGTGGAGACTGAGAGCTTTAGGGAGGAATCCCTGTGGATGCTGCAGGGAGGCAGTGACACATTCGTAGGAAGCAGTGGGGTCGTGGTGAGGAGCTTCCTTCTGTCACGAGGCTGCGCTGCAGGCCTGGGGTGTCACAGGGTCACGCTGGGGGGAACATAATCTTTAATCACAGAATCATGGAATGGCCTGGGTGGGACGGGACCTTAAAGCCCATCCAGTGCCACCCCCTGCCATGGGCAGGGACACCTCCCACTGTCCCAGGCTGCTCCAAGCCCCATCCAACCTGGCCCTGGACACTTCCAGGGATCCAGGGACAGCCACGGCTTCTCTGGGCAGCCTGTGCCAGGGCCTCCCCTCCCTCCCAGGGAACAATTTCTCCCCAGTATCCCATCTAACCCTGCCCTCTGGCAGTGGGAAGCCATTCCCTGTGTCCTGTCCCTCCATCCCTTGTCCCCAGTCCCTCTCCAGCTCTCCTGGAGCTCCTTTAGGCACTGGCAGGGGCTCTGAGGTCCCCCTGGAGCCTTCTCTCCTCCAGGCTGAACAATCCTAATTCTTTCAGCTTTAATGTAGTGAGGTTTTAATATTGGCAACTTGATCTAAGGTGTTTCCATGAAGATTTACCATCTCTGTAGTTTTGGGAAGGACAAATTTGTAAAGTAGCTAGAACACCAATATTAAGTCAGGCATTGCCCTGAAGTGAGGCATCCTCATGGGTACAGAGGGAATTAGTTTTGTTTGACATTTAAGACACCATCCTTCAAATATTTCTGCTGTTTTCCACTTGCTTTGTAAAGGAAATAAGGAGTGAGCCCTTTGTCCCATGGGACATGTACATAAACTCCACTATTAGCATTAGGTGTAGCTTTAATTTCCAAATTCAAAATATACCATTGCCGTTCTACCATATAATATTCCATTATACCATTAGATGTAGTCTTAATTTACAAATTGGTTTATTTATGGAACTGCTGGTTTGATATAAACCCAGCAGAGGTGCTTAAAATCCCTCTGTGGGATCAATGCAGTCCTGTAATGGCAGTTTGTGGGGGCACATCCTGCTGCTGCACCTTTATCCCTAAACACAACCTCATGAGAAGAGTTTGTTCCGTGCCAGGTCTCTATAAAAAGAATCTGCTCCTATGTGCAAGTGTTGGAGTCGGAACAGCTTAGCTTGAGTGAGCCTGGATGCAATGTGATCCCACTCCCTCACTTGGGAAAAGGGCATTGTGCTGCTTTTCACTGCTCTGTGCTCCTTAATATCATGGAGTAATGGAATATCCTGAGTTGGAAGGGACCCACAAGGATCATCAAAGTCCTGCTCCTGGAATGTGTTCCTATGGGAGAATTCCCAACAGTGGCCTGGATTCTGTCCCCTCTTACACCATTTTTTAAAATCTCTACTAACATAAAAATGGATACAAAATTGAAGGTTTAAACCTGCTTTTCTTCCTGCAGAAGATTAAAGAAATAAAAATGGGTAGAGAAGGTAAGACAAATGAGTTTGCAAGCAGTTTGGTGGATCCTGGGAAAAAAGGAGGAGGATGGTCATGGCTTTATTTGTCATCTGCATGAAGTCCTGCTCTGGGAACCAGCTGAGTCCTGGGCTCTATTCCTCTGCAGCTCAGTTGGGCTCTTCCTTCTTTCTTGGGACATTTCCCATGTCCTCCCTGCCATGTTTTGGGCTCCTTTGGTGGAATCCTTCCAGCTGCTGAACCTGCCAGGGTGAGACCCCCAGGGCTGAGGGTCCTTCTGCTGGAGAGAGGGGCCATGAGTCACTTCTTGGAGTCATTCAAGGAGCACATGGATGCAGAGAGTGGCTTCTAGGCCAAGCTTGGCCTTTCATCTGTTTAAATATTTGTATAAAAAGGTGCGCTTCACACCATGAGAGTTTAAAACTGGAGAGCAACCTTCATCTCCGTGCTGTTGGCTGGAGAAGATGAAAAGCTTTGGAAAAGCTCCGGAGAGCTGGATTCCTTGTGGTGCTGGCTGTGCTTCTGGTGTTGGTTTGTTGTCTCACACCTCACTGGGAGCGTGGATCACTGCACAGATCCTGCTGGGACACGTGGCATATGTCTCTCTGCTTCTCCCGTTTTCCCTGTTTTCCTGCACTGGCAAAGCACCCAGCCTGTGTGGTACCTCTCTCCTTCCTTCCTCGGGTGGGATTTGTCCTGATGAGCAGCCAGAACCCTCCAAACTCAGTCTGGTTTTGCAGTTGTTGGAGAGGCAGGGGAGGAGGTGATCTGTGGAAGGGAGCATTGGATGCTGCTCCTACGGAAATGAAAGCTGCTGAGGGCTGAAAATAAACCATTCACATGCACCCAGCCCTGTACCTGTGATGGGAGCTGGGACCTGCTGGACACGAGCGCTCGGGGACGGAGGGTTTTAATGTTCTCTATGAAGCACCAGGGCCTGGGCTGCAGTGGGATTTTGGGACCTCCTGGCACAATTCTGCTGCTTCCCAGGAGCCTGAGCAGCGGGAGGGGCTTGGTGGAGTTGTCTGGCCAAGCAACGTGTAAAATTGGGGTTTTTCTCGTGAAAAAGCAACAGCTAAAGGGGCTCCAAGAGAGCTGGAGAGGGAGTGTGGACAAGGACCTGGAGTGACTGGACAAGGGGAGATGGTTAAAGCTGAAAGAGAGTAGATTTGGATTGGATATTGAGAAGAAATTGTTTCCTAGGAGAGAGGGGAGGCCCTGGCGCTGGTTGCCCAGAGAAGCTGTGGCTGCCCCTGGATCCCTGGAAGGGTCCAGGGCCAGATTGGACGGGGCTTGGAGCAGCCCGGGATAGTGGGAGGTGTCCCTGCCCATGGCAGGGGGTGGCACTGGATGGGCTTTAAGGTCCCTTCCCACCCATTCCATGATTCTGTGGACTGCTTGTTTGCCTTTGTGTGTGCAGCAGGCTGCTTTGGAAGCCCCTTGGCTTCCCAGAGTGGCTGCTGAAATGGAAAGGAGTGACTTGAGATAAAGTGCTGATGCTGCTTTTGTGGATGTGAACCTTTCCTGCGTGCAGGAAAGGGGTGGGATGGCAGCTGGGTGTTCCTGGGAGGTGTGAAGGTGTCCCGTGCAGAGAGGTGATGGCCAGGCCAGGCTGCAGCCAGGGGAGCACGCAGGGGTGAGAGCGAAGGGCAGGACTCGGACTGTGCTGAAACAACTGAAATGTTTCTGCATTAAAACCTCTGAGCATTTATTGCACCACACAAGTTGTCTTGCAACACAATGCCCTGAAATAACACTGAGAGTCTGCTCTGAGCAGCTGGGAAATTGGCCGAAAGCTGCAGCTCATCCTTGTCTGTGCGTGAGAGCGTCCCTTGTGAAGGTCAGTGGCTTTGCCTTCCCTCTTGGCTGTTCCTGGTAACCCACAGTCAATATCCGTAGGGTTTTTTCAGAAAATGGGCAGCCCTGAACACTGATCCCAGGGCACGTCTTGGATTACAGATTTGCGGACTGGTTCGGATTGGAAGGGAATTGAAATAGCATCTTGTGCAACCCTGCCATGGGCAGGGACACCTCCCACTATCCCAGGCTGCTCCAAGCCCCGTCCAGCCTGGCCTTGGACACTTCCAGGGATCCAGGGGCAGCCACAGCTTCTCTGGGCACCCTGTGCCAAGGCCTCTCCTCTCTCCCAGGGAACAATTCCTTCCCAATATCCCATCTATCCCTGCCCTCTGGCAGTGGGAAGCCATTCCCCCTTGCGCTGGCACCGAGACTCAATGCAGAAGGACGTTGGGTCTCATAGTGAAGCAGGGATGTGCCAGGCCTGTCCCCAAGGTGTTGGCCAAGGTCACCTGGTCACCTGCAGGATTTGATTCAAAGGCACCCTCAGTCCCAGTCATGGCCCAGTAAGTGGTTAACTCTTGATTTCTGTTCTAAATAAAGCTCTTGGCATCTCCAGCAGCTGGAATGCCAGCTGCCAACATTTTTTATTTTATGGCTGGTGTTGTAAGGAATGGGAAAAGTCTTGGACTGTGCCACACTGCCCCTTGCACTCACTGCTGGCATGGTTTGCTGTGCTGCTTGCGTTTTCCTCTGTTTCCTCAGTTCTCACAGAAAACCTGCTCTTCCCAGGATTGCTGACCTCCACACTCCTCAGGAGCGTGTCCTGCAAGGATCATCTCATCGTTTCCTGGGTAGCGGAGGTCACGGAGGCACCTTGTATGCAATACTCAAGTTCATGCTCCCTCCTCCCGCTCTCAAGTAGCGATTTCCTGCCCACTGGAATCTGTTCTGGAAGCAGGCGGCTGCCCCCACTGACCACTGCCCCAGGGGTGACTGCTCCTACAAGCAGGATAGGCTCATTGTAGAGCTGAGCACAGATTTGTCATGGGATAAAGTTCTGGGTGGTCACAGGAGGCTGCAGAAGTTGCTGCTGTTGGCTGACGTTGGGTTTTGCCTTGAGCAGAGGCAGCTGCATGTCCTGTTCAGAGAAAAGATGGAACTGAAGGAATCTCTCTCCATGTCTGGACTCACACCTGCAACCTGCCTCCACATCAACCTGTAGGAAAGTGGTTGTTGAACTGAGGATTTCACAGTCAAGGGCTGAGAAGCAACAGTTCAGCTTCTAAATACGAAGTTTTATCTTTCTTCTCGTGCCTTAAAATAGAGGAAAATATATATTTATGCAGCCACGTGGGCTTTGCATCCGGATATCTGTCCTTAAGGAATATTTCATCCTGAAAGAGATTCTGCATCTAGCTATCTACCCCTAAGAAATATCTCATCCATGCAGCGATCCTGGGCTATAATTGAGCGTTGTTTGAAAGCTGGCAAGAAGTCAGGAGTGCGATGACTTTAGAGTGATGTTTGAGGTCACGGACTGTAATTCATGTGCTGTCTCTGAGGGAAATTCATTGGGTACTGAAAACCTTAACATTGACAGTAACTTGCAGAAAAGAGAGATGCTTGCAGCATGGAAAAATTCTTGGAAGTGAGCTCTTCTACCCACCCTCAGTCTCAGAAAGATGGGATAAGTCTTGTACTTGAAGCAAATATATCCCTAAAGTCTGTAGTCTGGAAAACCAGGATTTTTTAGCCAGTATGAATATTGTAAATGAGATAAGAATTGATGGGATAGGAATAAAAATTGGATTTTAATGTTGACTCTGTGTGCCCTGTGTGCTATTATGTCCTTGGCTGAGGTGGTGAGAAAAGATAAACATGAGTTGACTGTGGCTGATCTTTATGCTGATCATTTAACACAATTCCCAAGGGCTGAAGGACCAGTAAAAACTTGAAAGCAAAGGCTGTAATGAGAAAAATGACTGCTTGAGGCTCTCATCTGCTGCAGTGCATTTATTTCTTGTGCAGTGAAGAGCATTTTTCAAATGAACCTTGTGTGTGGTCACGTCTTGTTCGTTCTTGCTTACAAATGAGCCACCGAGCTCGTGAGTCAGGCCTGGCCCAGGTCCTGGGTTATCCTGATAGCTGTGGAGGTGATGGGATCTGGAGCAGACCTTCCATGACTGATGTGATGTCACTGATGTGATAAACTCGGCAGCAGCTGAAAGTCTTGGTGCGTTTTTGCCCCAAAGCCTTGGTGGGATTTTCCATCTCTGGATCTTTGGCATTTTAGTTTGGAAAGTAAAGAAAACAACAAACTGGGTTGACTGGGGGCCTTCCTCTGGCATTTTTGGAAGCTCCACGTGTGGAGTCTGGCTCTCCAGAGCCATTCCCGCCTCCGTGCACAGAGCCTGGCTCCCCACAGCCATTCCCAGCTCCATGCC
>VZTF01003184.1:43004-109868 GCA_013397755.1 Cnemophilus loriae
GCTGCAGGCCCAGGACCCAGCTCCCCTCAGCTCTGCTCAGCAGGAGCTTTGCCGAAGCTGCTGAGCTGGTGGTTTGGTTTCTGGGCTGTGAGGGACACCAGTGTCCCTGTGCTGGGTCAGCTGCAGGTCAGCTGCCACCAAGGACATGCTCTTAGAGTGGTTCCTTCTGGTCACGTACTGAGATACTTTCCCCACGCCGACTTCCTTTATTCTGCTCTTGCAGGAGGGGAGGGAGCGAAAGCCCTTTTTGGGGGAGCTGCAGCAGCCCTGGGTGGGAGCGAGGCCGGGGCCGTTCCGTGTCACACCAGCTCGGGGAGCTGCCTGCGCCCTGCAGAGCTGGGGGATAGTGGAGCAGGTGAAGCCCCAAACCAGTGCCTCCAGGAGCTTCTTGGATGCCCATGTTTGCAGGGCTGATATCACTATCAGCCAGGGCCACACAGGCCTCTCCAGAGGTGCAGAGGAGATACCACGACGTGGTGGGAGGAGTGGGACTGCTTGCTAGTAATTTTTTTAACATTAGTTTTATCCTTTTTATTTTTTTCATAAAAACTTCAACACAAAGTCTATTTGCCAACCATATCTGCACTATGGCTTAGTTTATCTCCTGGCCACTGCTGAGGTGTCCTGGCAGAAAACCTGCACCGTGCACATGAGAGAAGCAGAAATGTGATATAAAAGCCAATCCTGAAGGTGTGCGGTGGGATGGGCTGATTTTAGAATATCTTTATATTGGGTGGGAGTCTTGTCAGTGGGAGCACTGCAGAAACAACATTGAGGAATGAGAGGAAGGGAACTGTGCCTTTTGCTGTGATTCTGATTGTGGCAGGGAAGGCATTTTGAGGTTTGAGTGCATTTGTGCAGGTTTTACACAGGTTTTCAGGGAATGAGCCCCTGTACTTGGCACCCAGCTCGGATGTGTTGTGTACTGGGAGGAGCTTGCCCTGTGCTCCTCAGCCACTCAGCAGCTCTACCTCGATTTTATTTAGGAAAAGAGGTGAGGGGTAGCCTGAGTGTTGTTTTCAGAGCCCTTTCAGCTTGGCAGTGTTGGTTTTCCTGCCCTGAGCATGTCTTAACACCCGTGCACTTCCCCAGCAGGGAGCGTTCTGATGGAACTCTCTCAAATGGGAGATGCTTCCACCCAGGAAGTGCTGGCATTGGGAAAATGTGCTCCTGGGATGTTGCATGGAGCCTTCCTGGCAGGCAGTGCCAGCTCCTGCACTGTCGCTCTGAGGGAATTCGTCTGACAAATTGCCTGCCCTGAGCTCCTCTGGAGGTTTTTTTCCCTCTCTGGAGCAGAGAGACAGGGCCTGTTTGTAAATGATCTGGAGCAGAAGGCATCTTCCAGGTGTTCCCTTGTCCCTTTGCTGGGGTAGGTATTGCAGCCAAATTAAGGTGGAAAAGTGCTGGAGAAAGGAGTGTGAATTCCAGTTTGCTGTGCTTATTGCTTGCTTGCAGATGAGCTGTATGGCCAAATCTTCCTTAAATCCATGTTTGGGTGGTGCTGAGGCTCTTTGGTGTTGGATCCCAGCGTAGGCAGGGGTTTGTCCCAGAAACCGGCTTGGGAAGCTGCTGGATAGGTTGTGGGGGAATATTCCTGTGATCTGTGGAGGTGGTGAGTACCTGAGCTGCAGACATCCCTCTGGCTGGTGAGGATTGCAGCCACGATTGCAGCCTGGATCTCATCCCTCTGGCTGACAGGGATTGCAGCCAGGATTGCATCCCTCAGGCTGACAGGGATTGCAGCCAGGATTGCATCCCTCAGGCTGGTGAAGATTCCAGCCACGATTGCAGGCTTTCCCTTAAACCTGATCATTCCCAATCCGTGCCCATCCTGAGTGCAGCCGGTTGCAGATTAGTTGGCCTTTAAATAGAACTAAATTGTGTGTTTTTACAGCAATCTCAGCCCAACACTTGCCATGTGCTTGTTCGGAGTCGGTTTGTGCTTCCTTGGGTTTGGGGAAGGTAAAAAGAGGAAGCAAAGGGAAAATCTGAGCTGTTTGTCACATGGAACCTGTGGTTTGTGAGAGCCCTGCTGAACCAGCTGTGATGTTCTGAACGTACTGGGAAAATACCTCTGGAGCCACGTGCCTGCTTCCCCTTGGGAATTTGAGTTCTGGGATTGAGTTATCATAAAACCGCTTTTTCCTTGAACCCAGGGAGAGTAATAACCCCAAAGGAGTTGGTTTCAATGTTCCATGCCATGACTTCAGGCACGTGAACTCAAATTCAAGTGCTTTTCAGGATTTCTCACGCCTGAAAGGGAAGCAGAGATTTCGCTGGCTTTATACCCCCAAAAACTGAACAAAGGATGTGGGAAATCTCTGTTTATTGGTAAATGTGCCTTGGAGCACTTGTGCAGGTGGGCTCGTTGCATCTAATATTTCAAGGATTGAGTGTGGGGTGGGGGTGACAGGGAATTCAAGCACCAGATGTGGGCATGGATGCTCTGGAAGCGGGAGCTGAGCCATGAGGGAGCCGTTGTCCGGCGCGGGTGACGCTGGGAGAGGGTGGTGGCACAACAGGCTTTTGTTGGCAGTGAGCAATGGGGAGTGCAGCTCCCATCCCTGAGCCATGCGGGAATGCTGTGAAGGATGGGAGAGCTCAGCCTAACCCAGATAGCCTTGGTGGACTCTGGATTCTGCATGAAAATCCTTGTGCCTTGTCCTGCATCCTGTGGGAAGAGCGAGCTGTGCTGCTCAGGCACAGCAGGGACTCGGGGCTATGGCATCTCCTGTGCTGCCTCCCACTCTTGGGAAGGGAATAAAATACTGTCCCCAGCTATTGAATTGTCCAATTCTGCCTGGTTTGTTCCCTGTCCTTGATTTCTCTCCTTCCCTCTGCCTGCAGCAGTCCTTGCACCTGACTCCAAAGGGCATTTCCCAGTTAGGCCAAGGGTATAAATATTCCTCTATGGCTGCAGAGCCCTTAATGTTACAATATTTTCCACTACAATGAAGAAATGAAATTTATAAACTGGTTTCTACTTAATCCATAAAAGAAACAGTAGAAAAAAACAGGTCTTAATCTCCGGGTCAGGAGAGGTCAGTGGTGTAAGAAGCAGCAAGGGTGTCACAGAATCATGGAGTAGTTTGGGGTGGAAGGGACCTTAAAGCTCATTTTGTTCCACCTCATGCCATGGACAGGGACACCTTTCACTATCCCGGGGGGCTCCAAGCCCCCTTTCTGAGGCTGGTAGCAAAGCAATAGTTTTGAGATAGTCAGGGAAATCTGTAGGACGAGAGCGTGAGCGTGTTTCAGGATATAACCTGAACTGTATTTGGATTTCTCTGTGGAGATGCCTTAGGACACGGGCGATACTGGAAACTGGCCTTGCCAGCTTTGAAGAGGACCCTCAGCTCAGTGTTTGTTTAGCTCCCTGCTGGGTTTCAGGTGGATAATCCAGTTTGGAGACCTGTGCCTCACCACCCTGAGTGTTTCTGGCCCCCTCATGATGCCGGATGCCCCCGGCCCCTGGCCAGGATAGAATGTCACAAGGTCCCTCACAAGGTGTCACACCCTCCCTGCTCAGCTGAACTGGGGCAGCTGTTGAGCTGCCAGGATTGCAGGAATGCTCTGGTCCCAGGGTTGGGCTGGTGGGAGCTCCCTGACCTCCTGCGGCTGCTCAGGCTGAAATTCTGCTGTGCCTAGGACACAGGGACAGTCTCAGTTCTCTGCTGGAGTTCTCTGCCTGATCCTGTTGGAGCTGTCAGACAGGGAGAAGTCAGGTTTAAGGAGGGACAAGGCTACCCAGACTGGTGCAAAACCTTGCTGGTGGAAAGGAAATTTTAATAGAAATTCCATGGGCATCCCTTGTGCTTGTTAAGTGTTGGGAGCAGAGTGTGAGCTGGGGTTGTTCGTTCCTTGCTGCGTCCTGTATTAACTTCCAGCAGAGCCACACAGTTACAATTATGAATTCTGTGTAAGCAGCATCTTCCCAGCATCCAGAGCTCAATCTTTGGCTGTTGGGATATCACCAAAACCACAGCTGTGGAGCTGGCAGGCCAAAACCATTTTGTTATCTCCTTTTTCACCTTCTTCTCTTTGCTCTGTAGATAAGCCTGTCCTGTGAGCCCTTGCAGGGAGATTCGTTGTTTCTATCCAGGGAGATTTGGTATGGTTGTTAAAAATTGGGAGCATCTTTCTCTTGCACGGCACTGGCATGCTGAGCAGCCTCCTGGAGCTCAAGTGTCCCTTCAGAACTGGGAAGCAGGTCTTTAAATTATAATTTGCTGCTCTTTTATGGCACTGCAGTGTGTAGCTGCTCTGTCAGGCTGCAGAATCCAAGTCACTGAAATTTAGACTCCAGGAATTTTAGACTGATGCCCTTTTAAGGAACTGATGCTGTGAATTGTCGTGTCAAGCTCTCTGTGTTTAGATTTGTGGTGTTAAGGAGCTGAAGCAGCTTTGTCAGTAAAAAAAAAGGGAGAAATGCTATAAATAATATTTTAAAAAGAAAATCTTTCAAGATTTTTGCAAAATCTGTCATTGTGAGTGGCTGGGATACAAGATCTGTGCTGGGCTGGTGGGTAGGGTGGGTGGTGGAGATGCCAGAATTTTCACCAGTCTGAAATTTCTATGATTGTGTTGAAATAAAAAAGGAAAATATATATTCAAAGCAGCCACATCTGCTGGCTTGGGCAAAATCCATGTGGGAATTGGGACCTGTGCATCCAGAGGAGGCTGGACAGCTGAAACAGGGTCTTGCTGGCATCGTGGTAAAGGATATCCATGGTTTTAGAGTAAGGAATCTCCTCTCTGATGATCTTAGCACATCCATAACAGCACTGGTCTTACCACAAGCCTGATTTTGGGGATAAGCCGTGATATCTGTCTGTGATTCCTGGCCTGCTCTGTCTGGAGCCGGGTGCCTGGGCTGGGCAGTGTTTCCATGGGCTGATCACTCAAGGCTTCCATGGAGTGTCCTGGTGCTGTGGGATCTTGCTGCTGGGAAAGGGGATATATTGATGTTGATGTGATGATGTTTGCTGTCCCCTGGCTGAGTGGGTGGGTGCTTTAGTCCTCCCTGTGGTATTTTGGGATATTTTTTCTCTCTGGTGTGTCCTGGCCAGGATTCTCTCCAAGGCTGTCATTTCCCCCCAGCCTCCCATGCACAGCTCTAATTCTGGCTCTCCGAGGGCGAATCCCGGTGGTTTTTGCTCCCTCGCAGAGCTAAAAAATCCCGGACGCTCCACTGCCTCCACCTCTGTGTGCTCTGTGTCCACGTTTAACCTCCGTCAGCCAGGTGCTCTCCAAATGCAGCGCTCCGATTGCTGCGGGAAGGGGAGGACCGGGAAATCTGCCGGGATCACGTTATGCAAGAGCCGAGCACGAGCGGTGAATAAGCAGATCCAGCTGACCGCGAGGGCTCTGAAGGGCACCTCTGCTTCTTTCCCCGTGTGTGGACGCAGGAGATTGCTGTTGGCTCCAGGCTGGGTCAGGTGCCTGCCTCTTGTGTGGGTGCTGATTGATAGGAATTGATTTCCTATGCAGACTGGTGGGGGAGGGGAGCTCGGAGAGCAACATCCCAGTTTCCTTGGGTGGGAGAGCGAGGATGTTTGAACGTCTGCAGTTGATTTAGTGCAGTCACCTTGGAGACCTTTGCTATGTGGAAAAGAGAAAATGATTTTAGCAGCTCTCTCAAGGTGGGAAGGGATCCCTCCTGGGAGCACAGTACGTGCTGCAGCATGAAGGGATGACTTGGGAATGAAAATTGGGACTTGATTCCTTTGGGGCCAACTCACTCCCTGCAAAAAGTGTAACCGCACTGTGCACTGGGTCTGAACTTCCCCTGTGGTGCTGAGAGACACGAACTGTAAGTCTTTAGGAGGCACCAGGAGGATTTCGTGTCCTCACGTCAAGCTTGGATGTGGCCCTGGGATAAATCTGTCTCACAAAGCAGTGTCAGGGCTGAGCAGGTGGGAGATGTCCTTGGGATGTTTGGGAGGTTTGGGGATTTGAGTTCCTGGTCAGGCAGACTGGCTTCCTTCTGTGTAATAGGCAACCTCAGGAATCAGGTTGGCAGTGGGTATCCCTGGATTGCTGCCCGTTCTTCCCTGGGAGGGATCATATCTCCATTCCATAATGAACTTGGTCACCAGCATTTTCTGAGAGCAGCTCTAGGCTGTGCCTGTAAAACCTCCCTTAAGAGACCAACAGACTCCTGTGCTGTGATGTTCTTGTGGAATTTCAGAGTTGCTGAGGTTGGAAAAGCCTTCTGAGATCATTGAGGTCAACCATTAACCTGCCACTGCCAAGGCCACCACTAATCCATGTCCCCAAGTGCCACATCAACACATTTTTTTGAACACTTCTGGGGATGGGGACTCCAGCACTGCCCTGGGCAGCTGTGCCAGGACTGGACAACCCTTTCCATGAAGAAATTTTCCCAATATCCTCCCCTGGCACAGCTTGAGGCCATTTCTTCTCATCCTGTCCCTGTTCCCTGGGAGCAGCGTCTGACCCCCCCTGGCTGTCCCCTCCTGTCAGGGAGTTGTGCAGAGCCACAAGGTCCCCCCTGAGCCTCCTCTTCTCCAGGCTGAGCCCCTTTCCCAGCTCCCTCAGCCGCTCCTGGGGCTCCAGCCCCTTCCCAGCTCCGTTCCCTTCCCTGGACACGCTCCAGCCCCTCCAGGTCTCTCTTGTCAGGAGGGTCCCAGAGCTGCCCCAGGGCTGGAGGTGCCCCAGCAGTGCCAGCACAGGGGACGGGCACTGCCCTGCTCCTGCTGCCACCCCAGAGCTGGGACACAAGGTCTGAACACACTTAGACAAAAAACAATGGTGGAAGGGAGAGGGTGTAAAGAGCCACAAAATACTGGATTCTGGTGGTGGGACAGCTAGGAGAAGGGAGAAAAGCAGCAGTGGAAATGAGATGAGAAAGCCAGTGGTGTGTAGTTGGTAACTTTGCTTTTAGAGCAGCCAAAAGCAGTGGACACAGTGGGATGTGAATGTGTAAGGAATGATGGGGTGTTGCTCCTCCAAGGGAACAAGCTCCATCTGAACTCCTCAGCCTGTCCTTGTTTCTCTGTTTGAGGACCTTGTCCAGCTTTAGTGGCTTGGATGTGAGTGCTGGCAGCTCGGGATGTCTCCACAGAGCTATGCTCTGCAGGAGGGTGCCTTGGAGGTGTTTTGGGGTCAGGTGCAGGGGCACTGACACTTCCTTGTTGCTCTATTCCCTTGCAGGACGCAGGCAGAGATGGCCCACACGTGCCGGGGCACCATCAACCTGTCCACGGCCCACATTGACACGGAGGACTCGTGCAACATCGTGCTGTCCAACGGGGGCAGGACCTACCACCTGAAGGCCAACTCGGAGGTGGAGAGGCAGCGCTGGGTCACGGCCCTGGAGCTGGCCAAGGCCAAGGCCATCCGCATGCGGAACAACCAGTCAGGTACGGGGCACCCGGTGCGCAGCCAGAGCCTTCCTGTTCCTCCTGGCCACCCAGCTCTTGTGTGCCTGTTAAACGGTGCAGAACCCACCCAGATACGGTTTCATGCATAGCTGGAAGTTGCTGATGGTCTCCCAGGGACACAAAGGGTTGGACACAGCCCTGCTGCGCCCATCGTCATCTCAGCTGCCTGGGCAGCTCTGAGCAGGTCTTTAAAGCCGTGGGAATGGCTGTAAATTGTGGGGAGCCGGTAACAATGAGCTAGTGATGCTGCTTCTGGAAGGCAGGATGACGTGTCCTTGTCCTGGAGACTTTGTGCTGGGAATGCTGTAAGGGCCGTGGTCAGAGGCCTGGGCACCCCGTGATGGGTGTTCCGTAGCTTAGGGAGATTTGGTGGATGAATGACACAGATATTTAGTGGAGCTGTTTCTGTGTGCATCTCTCCTTCTGCCCCTTTGTTGTGGTGTTTATTGGAGCAGGTTTGGGACAGCTACACTTTGTAAAGCTGTCAGAGCCCTGTGCCTGGCCCACAGCTCCTCCCCAGAGTGACATTGTTCCTGCTCTGTAATGAGTCAGTCAGGCTTGACAAACAGAGTATTTTAGAAATATTTCAATGATTCTAGGAGTCTGTATTTCGGTGTTTATAATTCTTCTGGGATTAACATTGGGTTTTCTTCCACAAGCAAGCACAGCTTCAAGCTGCAGTAAACAAACCTCAGAAATGGAAAAGAGAAGGCTCCAGGGAGACCTTAATGCACCTTCCAGAGCCTAAAGTGGCTCCAAGAGAGCTGGAGAGAGACCTGGGACAAGGACATGAAGGGACAAGACACAGGGAATGGCTTCCCACTGCCAGAGGGCAGGGATCGATGGGATATTGGGAAGGAATTGTTCCCTGGGAGGGTGATGAGGCCCTGGCACAGGGTGCCCAGAGAAGCTGTGGCTGCCCCTGGATTCCTGGCAGTGTCCAAGGTCAGGTTGGATGAGGCTTGGAGCAGCCTGGGACAGTGAAAGGTGTCCCTGCCCATGGCAGGGGGTTGAACTAGATGATATTTAAAGTTGCATCCCAACCCAAACCAGTCTGTGATTCTAAGTGCTGTGAACTTTCTTTCCCTTAAAATTCCAGCTCTGGAATATGCAAATACTGAGAGAGAGCCCAGCTGACCCAGGAGAAGGGGGAAGTTTGTAGGCAGGCGTGTTTAGCTGGGCAGGGTGGGACACTGTGCTGCTCCTGGCTGCACTGACGTGGCTGTGGGGGCTGCGGAATCCTTCAGCTGGATGGGTGTGTGGGAAAGGACCTCCTGGAGAGGAGGGTGTGTGGGAAGGGATCTCCTGGAGAGGAGGTGTGTGGGAAAGGACCTCCTGGAGAGGAGGTGTGTGGGAAAGGATCTCCTGGAGAGGAGGTGTGTGTGAAAGGATCTCCTGGAGAGGAGGGTGTGTGGGAAAGGATCTCCTGGAGAGGAGGGTGTGTGGGAAAGGACCTCCTGGAGAGGAGGTGTGTGGCTTCACCTTCCCTTTGGGACCCTGGCGCTGTGGCAGTGCTGGGTCAGGGTGGAGCAGTCACAGGGGCTGTCAGCCACGCTGCCTCTGGAGTCAGGCACAGCTATTTTGGTTTGTGTTTGCCCACAAAAATAGCAAATGCGGAGCCTGGCTGTGCTGAGGCTGCGGCCGTGCCGAGCTCCCGGCTCCGGCGGGCTCCGGGGTGAGGGCAGTGCTGTCTGTGGATGTGGCTGTGCTGCCCTGCAGCTCTGCTGACTCAGCTCTGATCCAGGCCATGGAGCTGACGGGAGAGAAAATCCACACCAGAGTCCTGCTTTTCCAAGCTTTCCTGATCTGATCAGAGAGGCTAAGACACTCTGTAAATGGGTGCTGAATCCTTGTGCTGTGGAGGTAGAGCTGAGCATATCAGCGAATTACTTTATGCCTTAATGTTCACCTGCCTGATGGTTTGTCCCAGTTAGAGATCTTTTAATTATAGTAAAGAGTGACTACGTATAAGGTTTGACTGTTTGGTTTGAATCAAAATAGAATTCCTCGTGTTGTGCCCCTCTGAGCCCTGGGGTGGATGTTTACAGGTAAATGGAAGAGGTTCTGGATTTGCTGTAGGAGTCCCCAGTCTTTCAAGTCTGCTCATGTGCAGAATTGTCTGAGTTGCATGCTCTTATCCTGAGGGATCCCCAAAACCTCTGTGTTCCCCAGGCTGCTCTGCAGAGCCCAGGTGGGCTCCAGTGGGTGCGAAGGGTGGTGAGCAGCTGAATGGATTTGTGCCCTCAAGGAGGAGCATCCATGGCTCTGGGAGGCCAGAAGGTGGGAAGAGGGTTACAGAGGGTAGGAGAGGTGGGCAGAGGAGCAGGTTTGTGTCTGATGCTGCCTGTCCTTCTGCGAAAGGACACAAAGAGCATCCTTATGGCCTTCTTTGCTCGTGGGCACTGCCTGCTGCCCTGCCTGCTGCAGTGGCCAGGCCTCCCCTCCCTCACTGGGAAGAGTTTCTTCCCAATATCCCATCCATCTCTACCCTCTGGTAGTGGGAAGCCATTCCCTCGGTCCTGGTTCTCCATTCCTTGTCCCCAGTCCCTCTCCAGCTCTCCTGGAGCCCCTTCAGGCACTGGAAGGGGCTCTGAGCTCTCCCTGGAGCCTTCTCTTCTCCAGGTGAACACCCCCAGCTCTCCCAGCCCGGCTCCAGAGCAGAGGGGCTCCAGCCCTCAGAGCATCTCTGTGACCTCCTCTGGAGTTGCTCCAGCAGCTCCAGGTCCTTTCTGTGCTGGGCCCCAGGGCTGGAGGCAGCTCTGCAGGTGGGGTCTCGCCTGAGCAGGGCACAGGGGCAGAATCCCCCCTCCGCTGCTGCTCATGCTCGGGGAACAGCCCAGGGATTAGGGGGTTAATTCAGAGCCGGGGCATGGCCAGCCCTCACCCACCAGCCCCAAAGTCCTTGTCCTGGGGCTGCTCTCAAGGAACTCCTCTCCCAGTCTGTGCTCCGGGCTGGGATTGCCCTGACCTGGATGCAGGACCTGGCACTTGGACTTGTTGAACCTTGTAAGGTTCTCCTGGGCCCTCTCCAGCTTTCCACCCCCTGAATGTCCCCATCCTTCTGTTGTGCTGACTGCACTGCTCAGCCTCGAGTCACCCACAAACCTGCTGGAGCCTGAGCTGGCATTGTCCATTCACTGTTTCTGCAGGAATCAGTGGTCCCTCAGTGCCGTCAGGGTGTTTGAGATTTGATGGGAAAATTGATGGGTAAAAGGACTGGCAAATGAGGATAATGTGCACATATCTTCACTGCTGGGTAACTGTTTTGGGGTGGATGAAAAAGGTCTTTCCCCCAGGAGTTCTCCTGAGTTAAACAGCCGTGGAAGTGTTTTTAACTCGGCTGCTGGCTGGAGCTGTGGGCCGTTTCACAGGACTGCTTTTCATGTCTGTTTTTAACAGCAAAATCTGTCCCCAGACCAAGTACGGGATGGGAGACTTTGCTGTTCTGTGCATGGAGGAGCTCTGGTTTCCCCTCTGCCCACTGTGGAGTCAGGAGTATTTTGGTACCGAGCTGTGACCTGGGACACTGGTACTGGGAGATGTGACCTGAGCTCCCTGTCCCCGTGCTGCTTCCCAGGGAGAAACCTGCCCGGGGATTCCGGGCGGATTAGCGGCAGAAAGTGAGAGCAGAGCTGAGCTGCTGGCTTAGCTCTCTCCTCAATTACCACGTGTGTTTAATTCCTCTAAAACGCATGTAGAGTGTGACAGGAGGACAGGACAGTCCCAGACCGGGCTCTGCTCAGCCAAACCTGGCATTCCTGTTTCTAAGTGGGATTGCAAAGTATTGGTAAAGTTGTAGTAAACCCAGTTTGTCCCCATCCAGCTCTGTCACCTGCTTTTATCAGTACTGGCTGTGGCCCTGTGCTGTTACCTGGCCTGAAAATCAGATTTCTGTATTCACATTCTGTATTTGGTGACTGTGGTTGGTGGATTTTCTTTAAACAAATATAAAAATAGATATAAAACTATCCTTTCTTTCCAGAGCAGTATCATGACATCCAGGAATTGCATGAGTGCTGAATATATGAGGATTGTTTTCTTGGCTCTGTAATAAGGGGGTCTTTGGAAAAGTGTGCAAGGCAAGAGTGAAAATCTGTACCTGGTATTTTAAATACTAGGAAATCTCCCCAGAATGGACTTGGGCTGCTTGGAGAGGGAGTTGGTGACTCCTTTTCACTCCCTGCTCGGAGATTCCCGGGAGGAGAGAGAGTGAAAGCCGTGCTGTGATTCCAGTGCTCACCTGATCCAGAGCAGATTCCAGGCTGACAGAAAGTGGTTTTGGTGTTCACGGTGCGGAAATCCAGGAGTTCACTGGAGAGGTCAGTGCTGGTGTCTGTGCCAAGAACAACTCACCTGCCAGCCACTCTCAGAGGCGCCTGGTTCCTTTGTCTGAGGCTGGAGCCAGTGCAGCAGAAAAACTGGGAATTGCCAATCAGAGTGGAAAAGAGGGAATGCAGGTTTACTCCTTGTGCTGATGTGATCTTTTCCCTGGAGATGTGCTGCCTCTCCCCACAGTGACTCACAGGGTTTTCAGCATAACTTGAAAAGAAAACCCAAACAACCAAACAGGCACAAGATTAACAGAGAAATAAAACCTCCTTCAACAAGAGAAGGAGGATTATGGAAAGGAAATTTTTCATCTGGAAGAAGGACAGCTGAAGGTGCCACATGGATGATGGTCGGTGGTGCAGGAAATGTGCTGGACCACCAGGAGAGACTGAGGGAGCTGGGAAAGGGGCTCAGCCTGGAGAAAAGGAGGCTTGGGGGGACCTTGTGGCTCTGCACAACTCCCTGACAGGAGGGGGCAGCTGGGGGGGTCGGGCTCTGCTCCCCTGGAACAAGGGACGGGATGAGAGGGAATGGCCTCAAGCTGTGCCAGGGCAGGATACTGGGAAAATTCCTTCACTGAAAGGGTTTTCCAGCCCTGGCACAGCTGCCCAGAGTGGTGATGGAGTCCCCATCCCTGGAGGGATTTGAGAGCCATGTGGATGTGGCACTTGGAGACATGGATTAGTGGTGGCCTTGGCAGTGCTGGACTGATGGTTAGACTTGGTCTTGAAGGTCTTTTCCAACCTCAACAATTCTGTGACTCTCTGAGTCTAGGAAAAGTTGGGAACAAGTGCTTATACCAAGAAAAAGGAGGGAATTATCAGGTCATAGGTTTAAATGGAGCAGGAATAATTAATATTTTTTACAACATCCAATTAAATGGTGGTACCCACTGCCAGGAGCCAGAAAATCCAGGGAGACTCAACAGATTTGGGCACAATTTCATCCCTGGGGGTACAAGGTGTAACTGGCTGTGTATGGGATGTCACCTGGGGTCTCCTTGTGCAGCACAGCTCCGAAAGTGAAGGATCAGTGCCCAGAGGAACTGCTGCCTGTGCCCTGTCCCAGTGTCCTGTTTCCAAAACACCAGTTGCAGTTGGCTTGCTGGGGAAGAGATGGAATTTCCTGGGTTTTTGGGCTGACCTTGTGTGACCATCCCAGGCAGGATTCACTTTGAAACCAACACTGTGTGGTGTGGGTCAGGGATCTGGGATAATGGGGGTTGACTGCTTGGGTTACCTGGTTATTCCTCCTGCCTTAATCCATTGTTTTCTTCTTGGAAAACAGGGAGGGATTGCTTTTGGGGGCTTTCTGTGGACTGCAGGAGGATTCGAGCTCCGAGCAGGGGGAAGGGGGAGGGTTGGTTGTACTGGTGATGCTCTCTGCTCTGGTCCTGGGCTGAGTTCCTGTTGCAGCAGAGTGGAAAGGGAAAATCCAGCTCTGGAGAGGACACTGGAGCTGTAGGGATCCCACTGCAGGCTTGGGGTGCAGTTGGGTGCGTGGAAGCCAAGGGGCAGCTTAAGCCAGCAAGGAGTTCTTCTTCAGCATCCCAGATCCAGCCCTTCTGGCATTAAAAAATAGCCATAATTAATTATTCCTCAGCTTTCCCTTTAATCACTCCACTGATAATGTCACTTTTGTTGCTCTAGTCACTTTGGCTGTGTTTTGTCCTTTTTCCAAGGCAGGGGTTTGTTTGCAAAAACCATTTTCACTTGGGTCTGTGACACTGCAAAGCATCTGGCACCTTCCCTGCCCCACTCCATGAATTATCCCCTTGTTGCTCCCCCCTGGCCTCGCAGAAGCTCCTGGCCAGGTGGCCTTGGCTTGTGGCTCTGCTGGGGTTGTGGCAGGATGGGACAATCCCTGTCATTGTTGTCCTAGCTCATCGCTGGCTGTAACAGTCCTGCTATTCCCAGCTCTCTTGACAGCAGCATTCCTTTTTCCCCTCCTCTCTGTGAGTTTCCACATCACTGTGAGCTGTTTTCCCTGTGCTGGAGGGCTCGTGCCTGGAGGCACCGCCTGCCAGAGCTGTCACCTTGCTCTTCTAATTGTCTTTTTATCCTTGGAGTCTTGATTTTCCCAGGATAGCCAGCTGTTGTTAACTTTGCCAGGAGCTGCTGCCGTGGGAAATGGAATTGACAGTGCTGCTGATGGAGTTGTTTGCTTGGATTTCCAGTTCCTAATGATTCTTGTCTCCTCTCAGTGCCTTCTGCTCTCACTGGTGTTCCCTCCTGCAGTTGGCAGGATGCTCTGGCTCCCCAGTTTCCTGGTGGATTGGGATGGGTTGGTCCATCTCAGGCACCCCCAGAGAGCTGCAGCCAACATTTCAGCTCCTCCTGCCGCAGCCAAAGGAATGCTGGAGGGCAGGAAGGGTTTGCAGAGGGATCTGAACAGGCTGGATCCATGGGAACCTGTGCCAGAGAGAGGGACTTTGGACAAGGGCCTGGAGTGACAGGTTAGGTGGGATACTGGGAAGGAATTGTTCCCTGAAAGTGTGCTGAGGCCCTGCCACAGGTTGCTCAGAGAAGCTGTGGCTGCCCCTGGATCCCTGGCAGTGTCCATCCAGGTTGGATGGGGCTTGGAGCCACCTGGTTTAATGAAAGGTGTCCCTGCCCATGGCAGGGGGTGGGACTGAATGAGCTTTAAGGCCCCTTTCCAATCCAAACCAGTGTAGGGTTCTCTTATCTACACAGCCTCCGACTGCTCCCTTCTCCTGGCTGCTGCCTGGCGGTGCAAACACGAGGAGGATAGGAGGAATCTTTAGATTTTTCTATTTCACAAGCCAGGAACTACTTCCCTCCCCTCCCTCCCCCGCCCTGTTATTTTTCTACTCTGTTTTTAATTCCCTTGCTGCTGTTTTCCACTCCACTTGCCTGTGGGGATGGAGTAACCCCAGAACTGAGCTTCCCTCCTTGCTGTGGTGCCGCTCCTCCTGTGATTCCCAGGTACCACACCACGTTCCCTGTTGTTGTTTTGCAGCTGTAATCCGTGATAATCATTCCTAGCGAAGGAACCCAGAAAACAGTGCTTACATAACAGCACGAATTAAACATTCCAGCAGGAGCTCAGAGCAGCCAGCAGTATTTAGGCCATTCCTGCTGCTCCTGCCTCATCCTCCGGAGTGAGCGAAGGAGCCGTGGCTGCTCCTCATCGCTGGATGCTGCCCGTGGTCCAGCGGAAGCTGTCTCTGCCCGTGGCAGGGATTGGAACAAGATGAGCTCTAAGGTCCTTTCCAACCCAAACCAGTCCATGGTTCTGTGATAGGATGAGGAGGAATGGCTTCCCACTGCCTAAGGGCAGGGATGGATGGGATATTGGGAAGGAATTGTTCCCTGGGAGAGTGGGCAGGCCTTAGCACAGGGTGCCCAGAGAAGCTGTGGCTGCCCCTGGATCCCTGCAAGTGTCAAGGCCAGGTTGGATGGGATAGTGGGAGGTGTCCCTGCCTATGGCAGGGGAACTGGATGAGCTTTAAGGTCCTTTCCCAAACCATTCTGGGATTCTGTGATTCAGAAGCGGGATGGGAATTGATGTCACAGCTCGTGCTGCTCTCCAGTGCTGCTCTTACCCCTGCCCAGGAGCACAGGCACAAACCCCGTGCCTCCCCTTCCCTGTGCCACTGCCCAGGGAGTCCTGGTGCTCCATTCTCTGGGCAGTCACCCTGTCCTTTCACCCTCTTGGCAGCCTCTTGGAATGTTTTAGGGCTCCTGAAATCCCTCAGCAGGGCTGGCATTCAGGTGTGTGTGGTGAGCCAGGCCCTGTGGCAGTTTCTCCATGGAGCTTTTTGGGCTGCTATGTTTCCAGCATTCCAGGTGATGCTGCAGCAATAACCCCCTGGAAATAAATCCAGGAACGTGACAGAGCAGAGGAGTGGTGGGGGCGAGGCTCTGGGAAGGGCTGGCGCAGCAGGAGCGGAGCGGGGGTGGGCAGGAGGCTCCGTGCCCACGCTGGAGCTCGGGAAAACGCTCCCGAGGAGGAGGGGGGTGGGATGTGCAGCACGAGGATTCTGGGGGAGGTTTACATTGGATATTGGCGAAGATTCCTTCATGGAAAGGGTGGTCAGGCCTTGGAACGGCCTGCCCAGGTGGTGAAGTCCCCATTCCTGGGGGGATTTAACAGCCGTGTGGATGTGGCACTTGGGGACGTGGGTGGCCTTGGCGGTGCTGGGGAACAGTTGGACTCGATGATCTCAGAGGGCTTTTCCAACCTGAGTGATTCCACGATTCTCTGAACTCTGCTGGCACACCAGGCCCTTCTTTCTTCGCCAGGGTGGCCTGGGGCAGCTGTGGTGAAGGAAAAGGCTCTTTTTTGGCTGAGCTGATGCAGAAGGAGTTTGGTGGAGGAACACAGGGTGGAGAAATCCCTCTGGGTCCTTGCTCAGTCTTGCCTGGTGCCTGTGGGAGCTGGGAGGGTGGGCAAAACCCAGGGGCTAAAGAATCCTATTGTAGACATAGGGCTCGGTTCACCCCGTGGCAAGTTGGAGAGAAGATTCTTCTCCAGCAAAAATAGGAGGGAGAGGGATAAATTCCTATGGTGAGGACTGTGCTACTCCTTGAGCTGATAAATAGCAGGGCAAAACGGGTGATATATTGATAAATACCAGGGCAGAATGGTCTCTGCTGTGCTGTGTTTGTAGGTACCACAAATCCATTCTTGTTTTCAGAAATGCTGTGGATTGAGTTACTGGTTTGTATTTCTCCCATGCCCGTCTCCTGTGTTTCTTTAAATCTGTTATTTTCCCTCATTTCATTATTTATGGCCCTTTCCCGCTGTATCCTGGACAAACACTGTGAGTGTGTGGCCTGAGTAAGGGGATTTCCATCACTCTGTGTTTTCTAGCTGTTTATAAATCAGTGTTTCCTTTCTCTAATTCTCAGTGCCATTTTTTTGTTGCTTCCACACGATCTCCTCCCTTCCATACATCTTTTTGACAAAAGAATTTCCCAAGGTCACTTGGCAAGGCTGCAAAGCCCAAACCAGTGACCCCTAGGCAGCTGTGCCCACATTTCAGCATAACTAAGGGCTAATTATTTCCCTTGGGGAATTGCAAGTGGCACTTTGTGACTTCCAGCCAAAGGGTTGGAACAGCCTTTGCAGGATCGTAGAATCATGGAATGGTTTGGGTTGAAGGGACCTTAAAGCTCATCTTGTCCCACTCCCTGCCATGGGCAGGGACACCTTTATCCCAAGCAGGCAGAGCTTCCCCATTCCCAGCGCCC
Source organism: Cnemophilus loriae (assembly GCA_013397755.1). Classification (NCBI taxonomy): domain Eukaryota; kingdom Metazoa; phylum Chordata; class Aves; order Passeriformes; family Corvidae; genus Cnemophilus; species Cnemophilus loriae. The sequence goes on from VZTF01003184.1 coordinate 59,956, forward strand.
AGCAAAGAGGGACCATCTGCTCTGGGTTCATCCCAGCTCCAGTTAAAAGTTCCCAAAATGACAAACCCAGTTAATATTAGCAAGTGCAGCAGGGAAGGAACAACAAGGATCATCCTTCCCACCTCTGCACCCACACAGGAAGGGGGATTTCTAAGATCCAGGGGAATACACAGTGCTTGCCTGGCAGGGAACCAGGAGAGACTCAGCCTTGGTGAAAAGGCTTTGGTGTTTGAGCAAGAAAACACTTTTATGTGCTACAAAGTTGTTATTTTTTACAACAGGCAAAAAAATGTGGTTTCCCTAAGTACCAGTGACACACCAGGTTTAGCTCGGGAACACTTTCAAAAATATTTGTGCTAAAAATAATACCAAAACTTTCAAGCACTTTTAGTGCTGTCTAAAATGGGAGTAGGCATCGTATTTATATGCTGGAAAACCTTATTCCCAAACTAAGATTCACAGGTTTCTGGAAAAACGACACGTGAAAAGGGGCTGGACACACAGGTAAAGCAAAACTTTATCCATGGGGAGAACCAGAGGATGAGAGTACCTGAAAGGAGCCTGTGAGAAAGATGGAGAGGGAATTTGGATAAGGGCCGAGAGGGACAGGACACAGGAGATGGCTTCCCACTGCCAGAGGGCAGGGATCGATGGGATATTGGGAAGGAATTGTTCCCTGGGAGGGTGGGGAGGCCCTGGCCCAGGGTGCCCAGAGAAGCTGTGGCTGCCCCTGGATCCCTGGCAGTGTCCAAGGCCAGGCTGGACACTGGGGCTTGGAGCACCCTGGGATAGTGGGAGGTGTCCCTGCCCATGGGATGAACAATTCCAGCACAGGGGGTTCCTGGCATGGTGAGAAGGTGTGGTGTCCTCATGGAGATGTGGCTGCAGGAAGGGACAAAGCCCTGCAGCCAGGTCCGTGCTCACCCCGGTTCTTGTGCCCTGAACTCTCTCTCAGTGCTGGGAACAGACTCTTGTTACTGATTTTTAAGGCAAGTTGCACCTTTGAGTAGTTTTTAATGCTGTGTTTAGCAACACAACAGGGATTTTTGTACAATTGGGAGCACCAAGGGGGAGATTCCCAGCTGAGGGAATCAGTTCAGTATCTCATTGTTATTGTCAGTCATTCAGAATTCCCACGGGCTTTTTTCTTTACCTGGTACAGAAAAAGGCTGTTGGAAGTAAATGAAGTTTGAACTCTGGAAACAATAACAGTCCTTGCTAATTAGAAATGAGTCACTGCGTGAAAACTGATCCTTTAGTGGGTCCAAAGGCATCTCTGGAGGGTTGGGCTGGGGCAGAGGGGAGGTAGCAGAGCTGTTGGACACTGAGGAACGAAGGAGTGGCAGGAAACCTTGTGGTGTTTGTGTCTAATGAAGCCCAACAGCTCCTGCTCCTGGCCACAGAAGGGGAAATGGGATTTGGGTTGGTGGTGGGATACGAGAGCTCTGTGCAACCCTGGCAGGGCACAGGGAGTCCCTCAGGGTTCTCCCTGCACATAAAGGAATTTGGGTTGGATGTTCATTTGTTACTCAGGGATCAGGGAACTGCTGGGACTCACAGCTTGAGGGAACAGAGCACCTGCAGAGCCATGTGTGGCTTCCATCCCCGTGGGATTTCTGACACCCCTCTGGACAAGGTACATGGGATATCTGCATGCTGCAGTCACAGAATCACAGAATTGTTTAGGTTGGGAAAGCCCTCAAAGATCCCCCAAATCCCTCCATTCACCAGCACTGCCAAGGCCACCACTGACCCATGTCCCCAAGTGCCACATCCACATGGCTGTTAAATCCCTCCAGGGATGGGAACTCCACCACTGCCCTGGGCAGCTGTGCCAGGGCTTTACAAACCTTTAATGAAGAAATGTTCCGAATATCCAACCTGAGCCTCCCCTTGAGGCCGTTCCTTCTCCTCCTGTCCCTGTTCCCTGGGAGCAGAGCCCGACCCCCCCCGGCTGCCCCCTCCTGTCAGGGAGTTGTGCAGAGCCACAAGGTCCCCCCCGAGCCTCCTTTTCTCCAGGCTGAGCCCCTTTCCCAGCTCCCTCAGCCGCTCCTGGGGCTCCAGCCCCTTCCCAGCTCCGTTCCCTTCCCTGGACACGCTCCAGCCCCTCCAGGTCTCTCTTGTCAGGAGGGTCCCAGAGCTGCCCCCAGGGCTGGAGGTGCCCCAGCAGTGCCAGCACAGGGGACGGGCACTGCCCTGCTCCTGCTGCCACCCCAGGGCTGGCACGGCCCTGGTGCCCTTGGCCTCTTGGCCACCTGGGCACCCCTGGGCTGCTGGTCCAGCCACTGTCACCAGCACTCCCAGGGCCTTTCCCGCTGGGCACTTTGCAGCCTTGTTGGTTTGCTCCCGGCTCCCATCCCAGGCGGTTCAGCGGGAGCAGGTTGCCCTCTCATGGCATGCTGCTTCCATGGGTTCCTGGCTGCCTGTGGAGCTCCGTTTGCTGCGAGGTTTCCCAGCTCTTGTGTAAGCCCTGTCCCTTCGAAGAGCCCGGCCTTGGAGGCACCGAGATTATTTGCTGCCTGTGCTTGACTTTGCAACGGGCCTTTAATGGATGTCCTGGAAAAGAGGGATTTGCCAGCCAGACCCTGCTTGGACACTCCGGTGGGGCAGGAGAGTTGGCTCTTCTGTGGGGAAGAGCTGCTTCTCCTCTCCCAGCATTGCAGCCCCTTTCCCGGCCCCAGGCAGAGCCCTCAGGCTGCTCACAGCATGTGGGGACCCCCAAATTCCCCCTGCTCCAACACTCCGGGCTGGAAGTGGCTCATCCAGCTGGGCTGTGCTGGCACCTTGTGGTGCCTGTGCTCCTGCAGTGCCTTGGCTCCTCCCAATATTGGAATCTGATGCCAGCGGAAGCTCCTTTGGGGCATTTCCCCGGATCCACCTGGGAAATTTATAATTCTTGTGGAGTTTTAGGAGTCTTTAAGCTAAAGTTGTCACTCTAGGGAGTGAAGATCAACTTGCAGAGGATATAATGCCGCTTCTATCCTGCTCAGCTTTTTATTTTATTTGAGGAATATCCCTCTTGTGTAATAACTTGGAGCCTCCTCCATTGGCTCTGTCGGTGAGGGGTGGGATTCATGGGATGCTGCTCCTGCTGGGAGGTCTGCTGGGGGTCTTGCCCCTGCTGGGCTGAGGACATTTGGTGCCCTGTGTGGGCTCAGCAGCCTCTCCTGCAGGAGCTCTGACAAGTGTGAGCAGGGATCCAGCTCCAGCTTCCCCCAGGAGGCCGTGCTGGAGGCGAGACACAAACCTAGCATGGAGCGCAGAGCCACTTCTCCAAGGATTGGTACAGCACCAGAGCCTGCCTTTTTCCATGGAAAATGACTTCTCGTGGTACTGTAATAACATCATATTGGCAGGGATGCTGCTCCTGGAGATGGATAACTAGGGAGTTTTGACCTCAGTTATTAGATTTGTAGCTTCAACTAAAAATTTAGCTCTAAGGAGTGTTTCCATTATAAAATGAATCTCCTCAGGGAGCAGCTCTCCCTCTGGCAGTAACTCATTCATGAGGAACTCAAATATTCATTTACAGTTAAAGCTGGGCAAGGGAATGGAAAACAAGGAGGACTGAAAGTATGACACAATGATAAACACCCAGTTTGGGATTCTCCCCGAAATGTGCTGGTACGAGCTTAAACTGCTGCCAGAGCCTCACTGAGGGGTGTGGTGGGTGGTAGATTTAGGAGCACAGTGGTGACAGTGGCACACGTGGTGATCCCTCAGGTCCTGACAGGATGGAGCGAGGAAGGGCTGCGCAGAGCCGTTCGATGCAGACAGCAGCAGCAGGAAGGATCTGATGGTGTGAGGTGCTGACTCTGACTTGGGAGAGGATGGAGGGGTAGAAAAGCTGTTAATCCTTTTTAAACAGGGTCCTGGGTACTGCAGGAGGAGGTTTTCCAGCCGTGGAGGTCGGTTTATGGAGAGGAAGTTCAGGCTGGACATCAGAAAAAATTTCTTCATGGAAAGGGTTGTTGAACACTGGAAGGGGCTGCCCTGGGAGGTCTGGAGTCTCTGTCTCTGGAGTGTCCAAGGAGCGACTGGACATGGCACTCAGTGCTCTGGGCTGGTGACAAGGTGGCATCGGGCACGGGTTGGACTCGATGGCCTTGGAAGGCTTTTCCAGCCTCAGTGATCCTGGGATTGTGTGGTTCTGAGGAGGCTGGTGCTCCCGGTGCTGTCAGGTTCCGAGCTGTGACCTGCAGCCAGCCCGTGAGCAGAGCCAGCAGCGCTGTTCCCTCTTCCCAGAGATGGTGCAGGGTGTGCTTGTTCCTGGCAGGATTCCCTGCTGGACGAGTACAGCTCGTTCCCGTTGGACAGCGAGGTGGAGCAGGCAGTGCTTCCATCCCGGGGCACTCAGTTACCTGGCTGCTGCGTGGGGAGTGTTGGAAGAGGTCTCCTGCCTGAATGTATTTCCTGCAGGCTGCAGGGAATGAGGGGCTCCGTGGAGAGCAGCTGGATCTCTGTCTGTGTGCCTGGCTCTGGAGTCCCCAGCTGAGCCACTTCTCCTTCTGTAGCTCTGTCATTTGAAGGCAGCTCAAGTGGCCTTTCCTTTCCCTGTCTGCCCTGGGGAGCCTGACCCAGAGGAGCATTTTCCTGCTCCCTTTCCCTCCTTGGCATCTTGTCAGTAAGCAGTGCAGAGGAAATGTGCTGGAGGGTGGATGTCTGGTTTTAAACAAGGAAAGGAATAAAAAACCCTCAAATTCCCTCCAGGTTCTGTCTCTGCTCTCCAGCTGCTGGCTGCAGGGTGGAGCTCCTGGATGAACCAAGTTCCTCCAGCAGTCTGGGAGCAGAACTGTTGGAGTGTGATGGAAAACTCACGTGTGAGCTCTTCCAACTGCCTGCTTACACTAAAACAAGGATATTTTGGTTATTCCGCTGATTACCATCTCAAGGGTGAGCTCTTCCAACTGCTTGTTTACACTAAAACAAGGATGTTTTGGTTAATCCACTGATTTCCATCTCGAAGGTGAATTGTGTAACTGAAGAATCCAAGATTTCCATAACATACAATCCCATCATGGGATTCAGTGTCACCAGGGTGGGGCAGGTGGGGGTTTCTCCTACTCCAGCAGCGTTTTTAGGAGGAATACAACAGATGGAGTCAGGAGCAAACTGTAAGGAAAAAGCCAATTGTTGGGCAGAGCTGCTGAAGAGCCTTCAGGGAGCTGTTCCTCTGGAGAAAACCTTTATGACTGACCTTGGACCAGGCTGGATTCTGGGCATCTCTGGGTTGAGATTTGCAGCCTGGAGATGGCAAGAAGGGGCTTGAACTGCTTAGGACCTGCAGTGGTGTTTCCTGGTGATATCCAGGGGCTGGAGTTCTTCTCAGTCAGGAAAGAAAATCCCTCCAGTATAACTGGTTGGGTTTTTTTTTCTTTTTTTACTGTGTAAGTAATTCTTTCTTAGATTCGCACAGAGCAAGAGAGAAGATCCAGTGTTATCTCCCTGGCTGGAGAAGGTTTAAAGTGCTGAATGTGTTTCCTTTTAGAAGTCCTAAGAGTTTTCTGACAATGTAGGCACAGGGAGATTGGCTTTTCCTGGGAGGGAGGAGAGGACCAGGAAGGGTTGGAGAAGAGGCCCTGGCACAGATTGCCCAGGGAGTTTGTGGATTCCCCATCCCTGGAAGTGTCCAAAGCCAGGCTGGACGGGGCTTGGAGCACACTGGGATAGTGGAAGGTGTCCCTGCCCATGGCAGGGGGGTGGAACTGGATGAACTTTAGGGTCCCTTCCTACCTAAACCATTCTGAGATTCTGTGATATTTAAGACACGTTCACTTCGCTCCTGTGCATGTGAATTTATGTGGGGTGTTTCTGGGCATCATACTTTAAATAGACAGCAGGAATTTGGAGAGTTGAGGGACACCCACCCCTCTAGGAAAGACTTGAAAGAATCAAATTTTATTAAAAACCCCAAAAGCAGCAGAGGATGAAGATGTGTTCAGTGTTTTCCAGCACGCTGAAGGTTTTTGCGGAGGGCAGTGGCCACTTCTCCTTTGTGTCTGCAGGGGGCAGAGACAATCCCTGCAGTTGGAGCAGGGAGATAATTTGAGAGTTGGGAATAACCCTCTGCCTAAGAAACACACGAATCCCAAGGCCAGAACACCTGGAATCAGCGCAGCTGTTTTATTTTGGAATAGTTGGGCATTTCTGGGAAGGGTATTTCAAGGCAGTATAAAATTATCTACAGTAAATTACTATATTTAATAACTTATATTTAGTATCTTATAAGGTATTTCTGTGCAGGCACAAGTCCCCAGAATTATTTTTAGGTGGTTTCATCACCATAAGATTTGAAGCAAGGACTTGAAATTGGGCGAGGAATGTCTGTGTGTCACCCTTGACGTGCAGCTCTGCCTTGATGTGCTCCAGAAGAGACCCCAAAAAGGGGCTGGTTTTGGGCTTTTGCATTGGAAACTTGAAAAAGGTGAAATTTCCCAAGTTTCTGTTTTTTTCTGAGCCCGTTTTCCATGTGCTGGGGCGGCGCAGCTGCTGTGAGTGGGGTGCAGGAGAGGGAGGAGGAGGAGGAAGAGGAGGAGGAAGAGAAGGAGGAGGAGGCACTCCCAGCCCTGGGCACGGGGAATGAGAGCTGCGGAGAGGGGAAGGGAAGAGATGAGGATATGGAGCCTGCGGAGAGCATCCCGGGGGAAGGCTGGCCCGGGGTCGGAGCTGTCCGGCGCTGATCCCACACCCCCTGTCCCTACCTCCCCTCCGGAGCGCTGGATGAGGAAGAGGTGCTGTGGGAAACGCAGTATGTAATTCCCTAAATCCAGCCGGGGGGAGGCAGGAGGAGGGCTGAGCTTTCTGGGTGCAGCGTGTGGGGCCGGGCTCCTTCGGGGTGCGCAGTGGGTTTGGAAGTATTCGGGAGAGCCCCTGGAGTTGGTCAGACACTTGAATTGATTATAAAGTGATGAGTGATCCCATATGTGAGGGGTCTCCAGAGGGTCTGGTGTGGGGCAGCCCTTCCTCTCACCCTGCCCCGTGCTCAGGCTGGATGGGGCTTGGAGCAACCCCATGGGGCTGGAACGAGATGGGATTTAAGGTCCCTTCCACCCAGCCCATTCTATGATTCCGCCCTGTGCAGGGAACCTCTGAACCAGGGAGAAGTTATTGTAACTGCTCCAAAGAAAGCGTTTCTGATCGATTTTAATGGATGAGCTGGAGTTTGAGGTGGTTAGGTGCCACTAATCCTGGCAGAGCTTTGTAGCAATCACCTGATGTTTTTATCAGTCGGTTTGGGAGGTGGATGTGGCAGAGCTGTAAAGATACTAGAAAATTAGGGATTATAGATGCTTTCAAGATTAACTGGATAGTGATAAAGGAGATGTGAGGCTGGAGAGTGCAGCAGCTGCAGCTGGGAGTGTTGGTGGGAGCACTCAGGAATGGGAAAACAGAATTCTTGAAGTTCTCCAGTTTGTTTTGGAATTTCATCAAACTTGGAAAAGAAGTCAGACTAAACCCAAACTGCAGCCATCCTCTGACATACCCGCCTTGTTTTCTTCCAGGCGAAATATTTGGAAGGTAGAAGTTGCATTTTTAAATGGCTTTTAAAATTTGATACAGTTTCTGGAAGGTGAATGGTCTGGTACTGGTGGGAGATCCATGGTCTGGGAGTGTGTCTGTGGGATGCCATGGGGAGATGGATGGTCCCCTCCTGGTTCCCCCCATTCATTGTGTTTATCCCAGCCTTTCCCTGGCTCCTCATCCAGCCCTGGGTGTTCCATACCCTCACTCCTGTCCCCACCTGAGCCACCTCCTGAGTTTCAGTTGTTCAGCAAGAAGTAACATCACGATTCCAGCATTTCCTATGGAAAGAAAGGAGAAAGCTCATCCTGACACAGAGCAACAGGGCAGGGAACCTTTCCCAGGGACCCAGGTAACTCTTGGTTTGGAGCAGAACGAGCTGAATCCAGGGATAAACCTGCAATCCGTTGATAAACACGGAACTTCAGGACTGATTTCCAAATGTTCAGATGAGTGACTGGGGCTGCGACTTAAATATTGGCAGGAGGAGGCTGGGGGCAGCTGACAGAAAAGATGCAGAGCTGTGGCAGTTTGGGAATGCGATCCTGATGGAGAGGGTTTTAGTTCTGTTTTCCATGATCCTTCCTGCAGCAGGAGTGGAGCTGAGTTGTGTCTCCTCCATCCCTGCTGATCATAGGCACGCACAGGGGATGGGGATGAGGATATGATACAGAATATGAATGTGTGTGTGTGGCTGTGGATGTAGAGCCCTGTATAGGTGCTGGCTCTGGTCTCAGTGTCCAAACCCAGATCCGGCCTCCAGCAGGTCCTTGGACCTGATATCAGAGCTGGAAATGCTTGTTTTGAGCGAAATCACATCAAGACCGCCCCCTCTTCTCCAGTTAAAAATCCAATTTCTTGCGGTGGTCATTTTCCACTTAAAAACTGCTGGTTCTTACCCAAACCATCAATAAATATGCCAATAATATAATAAAATCTTTGTGTGTATGTGCACTGCCAGCATTCATTTTCCTGCCTTGAATGCACAGAGTAAAGATGTGTGATCTTCCTGAATTTCTCCTTTTTCCACCCGGAATTCTTGCACAGTCCCTGCCTCTGTATTTAAATGTGTCCACAGAGAGTGGTTCCAACTTAAAAGCTGGAATATAAACCTTTGCTTCTTGCTGTAAAATCCTTGTAATCCAGCTGGAGTGGGAAAAAATGATCAAATGCAAACTGTTAATCCCTGTGGGTGCTGGAGGTTCCCAATTCCCACTCTGTGCTCTGGATCCCACTGCACACACGGGCTCTGAATTGGGATTTATGCCGCATTTTTCCTCCGGAATTACTCATTCCCTCGAGACTGGGAAAATTAAGGCTGGGAAAATCCAATGGTTTCGGAATGGAGGGGCGAGGAAATGGATCTCAGGAGGGCCAGGGCTGGAGGAGCCTGCAGGGGTTTGTTACGGAGCTGTTGGGATGTGAAATGTGGCCGGGCGAGTAAAAGGGATAACAGACTTTCTGATAAAAAAGAAAGGAATTCTGATCTTTATTTTAAGCCAATGTCCTAAAAATAACCTCCAGCAGCATTTAAAGGGACGAGCTTCCAAATCTCCCCCTCCCTCCCCAAAAAACCAGCATCCCTCTGGGTTTGGGGCTGGGTATCCAACAGCACCGCTCCGGAGCCGGCCCCAGCCGAACCTCCCCGGGCTGGGCCTGCTGGTGGCGTTCTCTATCCCGTTTTTTGGGGCAGGATGAGGCGGTTTTCCGGCAGGGATGGAGTTAAGGGCTGCTCCGTGGTGCATGCTGGTACGAGGCTGGTTTGATGATGGAGCCGTAGTGCCCTGCTAGCGGCATGTGCCGGGAATGGGTGATGGGAAGTGTGGCGCTGGAATAAGGACATTTCCCTTGGCTGTTCTCTCTTCATTGCTGTGGGTTTTCCTCCAACCTAAGGCTCCCAGCCATGTAGGAGGCAGCCTCGGCGAGAGCGATCCCGCGGTGGGGATGAAGGGTAGGGGCTGCTGGGAGACAGGATCCCTCCGCTCCTTCTGCAACGCCGGCTGTCTGAATAAATTCCACAAGGGTTAGTGGCCTTCCCGGCGTTCTGGAGGGATCCCTGGGGCTTCCCTGCTGTGCTGGGGAGCGACGGAGGGGCTGCTCTACTGGGGTGTCTGCCCGGGGTGGGGAGGGGGTGTTTGACCCCGCACCGAGGAATATTAGGAATGCACGTGTGGAATCTGCCCTGCGGGCATCACGTGCTACAGCCCTGCTGGGTTTGGTTGCAGATGGACAAAGTGTGGGGCTCCTGCTTTGTCAGGTGTTTAAAAAATCCAGATTGACTCAGATTTACTCAGTTTTAACACCAAAAAAAAAGTTAAATTTGCTGATAATTTGTTCTTTTTGGGCACCTTTAATTGCACAGGGTATTGATCTGTTCGTCATGGGTAAATCAGTCCCTGTGTTGCTGTCAGGATGTGTTTTTTTTAGTTCTAAGCCAAATTCCTTTGGAGTTGAGATGGAATGAGGGCGTTGCTGCGTGGGTCCTGTGCTGCTCCCTGCCCACGCCGTGGTGAGAGGCAGAGATGTTGTCCAGGACCACGGAGCTGTGATTTAAGGTGTGCACGAAAATGTCCCATCTGTTCCTGCTCCCTGTGTTATTCCAGGTGTTTCCCAGTAGAGCTCAGTGCTGGTTGTGCAGGAGCACAGTCCTTTATGGGGCAAAGGATGCTCTGCCCAAATCTGCACTGGTTTGGGGCAGAAATCCCTGTTTTGGTGTTTCTTCCTGGGTGGGATGAAGCAGGATGGGCTGTGGATGGGTCCTGCGTTTCAGTTCAACTTTTGTGTTTCTTCATGGCGGCACAACAATTCATGGAAGTGTTCCAGGCCAGGTTGGAGGGGGCTTGGAGCAAGCTGGGGTAGTGGAAGGTGTCCCTGCCCATGGCAGGGGGTGGCACTGGAGGGGCTTTACGGTTGCTCCCAGCCCAAATCATTCCGTGATTCTGTGGTTCAGTGATTCATCAACGGAGGGGCCAAGCAAAATCCGGTGTCTCACAGCAAAGGCTGATGGTGAGAAATGAGGATTTGCAGGATGTTCTTTGCTTTCCTTGCAGACCAGAGACAGCTCCCCTGATCCTGGGCACTGGCAGCTCATCACATCCTGGGTTTTGTTTCTGTCCCTGCGGTGCTCCAAGGGTTGGTGCCTGCAGGGAGCTGGGAACACCGGGTGGTTCACACCTGGGCCTTGTGGTGGTCACATCCAAATGTTGCTTCTTTCATGTGGTTTGGGATAATGGCAGGACACAGGGAATGGCTTCCCACTGCCGGAGGGCAGGGATGGATGGGATATTGGGAAGGAATTGTTGGCTGGGAGGGGGGGGAGACCCTGGCCCAGGGTGCCCAGAGAAGCTGTGGCGGCCCCTGGATCCCTGGCAGTATCCAAGGCCAGGTTGGACGGGGCTTGGAGCAGCCTGGGATGGTGGAAGGTGTCCCTGCCCATGTCAGGGGGTGGCACTGGATGAGGTTTAAGTTCCCTTCCCACCCAACCCATTCCATGATCCCATGGTCCTGTGTCACTCTGCTCCCTCCTGTGGTCCCGTCCTGCTCTCAGGCATCACTTGACAATAAATTATTTGATCTAAATGCAATTTCCTTCCCCCAGAAAAGGGTGAGGAAAGGAGGAATGCAAATAGGTCAAATCAAAATTCAAGCAATTGAGGATTTACAGCTGGCTTCAGATGGCCAAAAAAAAAAATCTTTTTTATCAAATCCAGATTGTCCCCTTCCCTTTGGTTTCCTTCTTGAGCTGTTTTTCCAGCTGGGTGACGTAAGGACATGCGTGTTCCAGGAGTTGTGCACAGAGCTTTACATAACGAGGCTTCAGTGGAGAATAAAATGCCCCAAACCAGAATTATTCTCATCAAAAGCTGAAACCAGCCTTGTGTGAAAATCTGGGGGAAGGTGAGTGGTGAGCACTGGAGGAATGGGGAGTGGGCTTGGGAACTGCAGGGAAGAACCTGGGGAGATGTTTCCGAGGATGTCTCAGGTGAGACTGGGGTATTTCCGTGGCTGGGCTGGTCTGTTTCTCCCCCCGAAGCATCTTTTCCCCATTTTATGGTGGGATTTTGGGAAAGCTTTGCAATGACATGGAAGAATTTTCCCTGTCTGGTGGGGGAACATCCATTTCACACATGTGGAACAAATCTGACAAACTCAGAGGCTTTGGCCCTAGGATGTGACAGCAAATATTTTTCATGTTTTAGCAGAAAAACTGAACCCCAAAGCTGGGAAGATGCTGGCTTTTAAAACCAATTTACTGTAAAAACTGTGATGTGCAAAGCGTATCCCTCTGGTAAGCACATTCCCCACTGGAAATGCAATATTTTGGATGGGAAAACACATCCCAAGGAGGCTTTGCTTTTCATTTGGAAATCCTCATGCTGTGATTTTTTTTTCCTACCGAAATTTTGTCCTTAAATCCGCTTATCTCCTCCAGAGGAGCTATCTGAGGTATGTTTAAAATGCTGATGACTTTTAATGAGCAGCCCAGGGAAAAGCTGGGCCTGGCTCTGCTCAGCAGGAGATTCCTTGGGAACAGAAGAGCTCAGCCTGGAGGCTTTGGGTGGCTTTAGGAGTTCTTTTTGTGCTTGTAAGATAAAACCAAGTATTGAATCTTTGTGTTGAATGGTTCAATATTCCAGAATGATTGGGTTGGAGGGGACCTTAAAGCTCCTCCAGTGCCACCCCTACTGTGGATAGAGACACCTTCCACTATCCCAGGTTGCTCCAAGCCCTGTCCAGCCTGGCCCTGGAACACTTCCAGGGATGGGGATGGCAAAACTTGTGCCAGTGCCCTTTTGATTGACAGTGACAGAGGAAGGTGAGGATGGATTTAAGGAGATGTTTTGTTCTGTGTTCGTGTGTTAAGGGGCTGATCTGGTTCAGTCAGAGCCGAAGGGACCTTGGGTTTTGGGTTCCTGGCCAAATTAAGGAGGAAGGACTGAGGTGCTGAAGTCTTTAGAGACAGAGAAACGCAGACACCTCACTTGCTGTCCACAGAAAGGTCCGTGGGCAGCTAACAGATAAAGATAATTAGCTTATCATTAGTTAATATTGAGGATCTCAAAGCTCTTGCCAGTAGAAGCAGCGCTGTTCCTGCTTTCAGAGGGCATTTCCATGACAAATTTCCCTCTCCAGCTCCATGCTGTGTGTTTGGTGCTGGGTCTGGGTTTCTTATCGTGCCCAAATGCAATCTGTCATTAATATTTGGTGGTGACATGGATGATTTTCCTCAAAGGAACGTCAGATCCTGGGCTGCACCTGGCCCACGGCCTCAGCACACAGAGGGGACCATAAAAGAGATGGAAAAATGCATTTGTCTCCCTACAGATGTGCAGAGTGTATTTATTTCATGGCCCAGCTAGGAACCATTTAAATGAGTGTTTAAAGTCTGCTCAGGAATGAGCTGGATTAAATTTCCAGGAGGACCAGGCACATGTGACTGCTGGAGCATTGATGATGGACAGGCTGTAGCCTGCTCCCAAAGCAGATGTGTTGGTTCAACCTTTTTTCAGATTTACTTAGAAACTTCTTGAGGTGGGGAGCTCTTTCCTGAGAGTTTTGGCATGAGGAGGTTCTGAATCCATCAGTTCCGTCCTGGTTGTTCTGCTCCTGGGTTAAGAGTCTGGAGTTTGGGCTGGGGCTGTGCCTGGCTGGAGCTGCTGAGGAGCTGGAGGTGTTTTGTTGCAGCTTCAGCAGTTGTGGCTGCTGATTTATTTGTGCAAAGCACTTAAAATCTGTAATCAGGGCTGGTGGATTCACCTCGTTTAAAATAAAGCCTGGATGCTTCACGTCTGTGTCCTGGGTCACACAGGGTGCACTGACATGGGGCCCTGCCTGGTTTCCTTTGCTGTGGATGCTTTTTCCAGGTGAAATAGCGATGTAGGAGTGTCCATGGAGATGTTAGAAGATGTTTCATGTTGTGGAATCCTTGCATTTTGACCAGTGTGAGCTCAGGGAACTCAGTGTGAGCTGGGATGTCTGGGTCAGAAGTGGAAGGAAACTCTCTCCCCTCAGCTGCCCTTGACCCCCAGGGCTGGTGGAGATGGATGTGGAGATGTCTGTGTGCACTGGGCTGTGCCAGGGCGGGCTCAGGCTGCAGATCAGGGAAAGGTTTTTCCTCCAGAGGGTGCTGGGCACTGCCCAGGCTCCCCAGGGAATGGGCACGGCCCCGAGGCTGCCAGAGCTCCAGGAGCGTTTGGACAGCGCTGCCAGGGGTGCCCGGGGTGGGATTGTTGGGGTGTCTGGGCAGGGCCAGGGGCTGGGCTGGATGATCCTCAGGATATTCCATGATTCTATTCCATGATTCTCGCTGGGATGAGCTCATAGGGCAGCGAGTGTCCGTGGGGCCATCGGGGAATGTCGCAGTGCCCAGAGCTGGCCAAGCCCATCCTTTGCAGCAGGGAGCCCTCAACGCTCAGCAAAGCAGCAGATCATGTGCTGACGGCAGGGAATGTTCATTTTCTTTCCAAATGATGCCCTCTCTGCCCTGTTCCCTTTCATTTTTAGCAATCGTGAGGGCGGATTCCTGCCCACGTGCACATGTGGCCCGGCTGGGAGAGGATGCATCCCAAGGATGCATCCCAGGGGTGTGCAGGTGCCACGGAAATGGTTCAGCGACACAGTTTAGAGTTGGGCCTGGAGGTGTTGGAGGTTAATGGTTGGCCTTGCTGACCTTAGAGGGCTTTTCCAACCCAAATAATCCTGGGATTCCATGATATGGATGCACTGCCTGGGAGCTCCCGGTGCAGGCACAGGGCAGGAGCTGCTCTGCACCTTGGAGCTGATCAGCAGCAATCACTAATAACGGGAGTTTATTAGCTGTATCTTAATTACAAAGCACAGTAATTAGGGAGGAAGTGGCCATCTTGACAGCCTGGTGGTGTAATTAGAGACCAGGAACGCTCTTATAGAATCGGAAGGGAGGTGAACTCCCAGCTCCATCAAATGCCTCTGCAAATAGAGGCCCTGTGTGCAGCAGGAGGGGATTTATTTCTTTTCCCGTTTTTTCCTGATCTGTCTGCACTGACAGCCAGCACAACACTTCCTGGGGGGACTGTGCTGCATGGAGTGCCCTTCTCCCTCTCTGTGCTGAGCTGCTGAAACATTCCAGGGATGGATTGGTTGTTCTGAGGAGCTTTTGGCAGTAAATCATTGACAGGACCCGCTGTGCAGGGAGCAGAGCATGGCCCGGCCTCAGCCCGTCCTGCTCTGTGTCCTGCTGCTGGAGCAGCTGTCGGTGCAGCCAGTGCTGCTGTGCTCGTGCTTCCTGCAGGGATCAAACCTGCGTTTACATGTGCTCCCACAGCAGGAACTGAGCCTGCCCCAGGAGGGGGCTTGGGTTCTCCTGGCTGTAAAGAAGGTGAGTGCCAGACATGGGGCCCGTGTGGGATGGTCCCATGGCTCACCACAGGCAGTGGAACTGTGACTTTGTGCTCTAACATGGGACATGTGACAGTGCCCTGGCCTTGGGGACAGGTCTGTCACCGAGTGGCACCCATGAGATCACCTGTCCTTGCAGGGGAGGTGACCTGGGGACAGAGGGGCTGGAAAGCTGCTGGTGGGAAAAGCCCTGGGGGTGCTGGTGACAGCGGCTGGACACGAACCCAGGGGTGCCCAGGTGGCCTAGAGGCCGAGGGCACCAGGGCCGTGCCAGCCCTGGGGTGGCAGCAGGAGCAGGGCAGTGCCCGTCCCCTGTGCTGGCACTGCTGGGGCACCTCCAGCCCTGGGGGCAGCTCTGGGACCCTCGTGACAAGAGAGACCTGGAGGGGCTGGAGCGTGTCCAGGGAAGGGAACGGAGCTGGGGAAGGGGCTGGAGCCCCATGAGCAGCTGAGGGAGCTGGGAAAGGGGCTCAGCCTGGAGAAAAGGAGGCTCAGGGGGGACCTTGTGGCTCTGCACAACTCCCTGACAGGAGGGGGCAGCCGGGAGGGGGTCGGGCTCTGCTCGCAGGGAACAGGGACAGGAGGAGAGGGAACAGCCTCAGGCTGTGCCAGGGGAGGCTCAGGCTGGATACTGGGAAAACTCCTTCATGGAAAGGGTGGTCAGGCCTTGGCTGCCCAGGGAGGTGGTGGGGTCTCCATCCCTGGAAGTGTCCGAGGAAGGCCTGGACGTGGCACTCAGTGCTCTGGGCTGGTGACAAGGTGGGCATCAGGCACAGCTTGGATTTCCTGGGCTCAGAGGCTTTCCCTGCCTGTGGGTGCTGAGGGAGCAGGACTGAAATCCAAAGGCAAAAGGGATGTAAGTTGGATGCCTTTTTGGGGCTGCTGCTGCCCTGCTGCCACCCTCCCCGAGCCTGAGGTTCTTAACAGTGCAGGGGGTCTCTGGAGGCTCCCAGGTCTTGCAGGTCTCTCCTGTGCCTTTGGCATGTCCTGACCTTCAGGAATCGGAGGACGGTGGATAACTGACACCCCGGATCCTCTTACCCCGGGTAAGCTGAGCCCTGGCAGCTCAGGAGGGTTTCAGTGCCCATCAGGACGTGTCTCCATTTCCGTGTCCGCTCTGCAGCTCAGCCTGGATGCTTCTCCAGAGCCTGGGATGAGCTGAGCTAGGGGCCTGCAGGGATGTGCTGAGCCCCGATCACAAGGCAAGGGCCACATTAGCGCCGGATTTGGGAGAAGGGAGGCTCAGGTGCCTCTCTGAGCTGCTCTGGGTGGCACAGCAGCAGTTTGGGCTGGGCTGCCCCTGTCCCAGCACACCATCACTGCTGTTGTCCCGGTGCTTGCTGTTCCCATGGGTGTGACAGGGACAGGGCCATCGAAGCCCTGTCCTTTCTCTGCCTCCCTCTGCCTCTGCTGCCCCTCCCTGGGAATGAGGACCCTTGTCATCTCCTTCTTGTTAACGGGGTTAGTGAGCAAGGAGAGAGCTGTCAGGAATGTAGGAGTGTCCTTTGCACACCTCCCACTGCTTTCCGTGAGCGCGAGGAGCCTGGGGCAGGATGTGTGTTCCCTGCTGATGGGAGACTTCCAGAAAAAAAAGAAGCTCTTGGTAAAAAACATAAGATAAAAAAATCCGGGGCCGGATTCACTGTGGTGAACCCCTGGGAGTGGTCCTGGATACACCAAGGATGACGTTATCCTCAGGGATGGGAGCTCCTGGGAGCTGTCCAAGGCCATCCGCTCCCCGAGTCTCCTTTCCCGATGGAGGTCAGGAGGAGAGGCCAGCTCATCTGTGAGCTCCCCTCCTCGCCCTGCTGACATCGGAGATGGACCTGGGGCTGGAAAATGTTTAAGCATCATAAAAAATGGATGTTCAGTGATGCAGGAGGAGACATCCAAGACCTGCGATGGTTTCGGTAGCAGTGTGCCATGGTTTGCTGTTTTCTATGGAAGAACAGGGTGTCACCCCCCAGCTGTGACAGTGCTCACTTCTGTGAGTTTCTGCTCTGAAAAAAACTCATTTCCTCCAAAATGTTTGAATTTTAGTTATTTCTGCGCTTTGCTAGGCTTGTTCCTGGCTAAGGAAGCTGCTTGTGCCTGGCCCGGTGTCCTGCTCCTGCCTGTCACCCCTTCAGGGACACGGGGACTTCTTGTCCCCAAGCTCGTGGTGCCACCATCCTGTGGCGTCTGCTCCATTTCAGCGTGGGGGAGCGATGCAAATCTGTGGTAATCGCTGGATACTGAAGGGTTCAGTGACTAAACGAACAGAAACAATTGATTAACAGGTTTTGTACATTTTCTAATGTGCTTTGGACAAGAACAAGTGACTGAATTATTTATGATGTCACTTATGTCCGTGGGCTAAATACTGACTTGGAGATGGTCCTGGAGCTGCAGGCAGGGCAAGTCCTCCCTGCTGGGATGTCTTGGATCAGGTGTGGGCTGGGAATTTGGAGGGTACAGAGGAATAAGAGCAGGGGTGGTTTGGTCGAGGGCAAATGGGAGATGTTCAGCTGGTTGTGGATCTTTCAGAGGCTCAGAAAGGGACAGAGGTCTGTGTCTCTGTCCTGCTGATATGGATCTATCCAGGGATGAGAAATGCTTTCACAGGCAGCACTGGGAAGGGCTGGTGGGGAGGGTAACTGGATATCCAGGCTGATTGTGCAGGATTTCAGAGCGATGGGGCCTCCTGCAAGGTCACCACAGCTCCCAGAGTCATGGAATGGGTTGGGTGGGAAGAGACCTTACAGTTCACCCCATTCCCACCCCCTGCCGTGGGCAGGGACACCTCCCACTATCCCAGGCTGCTCCAAGCCCCGTCCAACCTGGCCCTGGACACTGCCAGGGATCCAGGGGCAGCCACAGCTTCTCTGGGCACCCTGTGCCAGGGCCTCATCACCCTCCCAGGGAACAATTCCTTCCCAATATCCCATCTCTCCCTGCCCTCTGTCCATGGGAAGCCATTCCCTGTGTCCTGTCCCTCCAGCCCTTGTCCCAAGTCACTCCCCAGCTCTCCTGGAGCCCCTTTAGGCACTGGCAGGGGCTGCTGGGATCCCTGGACACTTCCTGGACTTGCAGAGGAGATATGGAGCTGAAGGTGATGCTGCAGCCACTGAGGTTGAGTGCTTGCCTCCTGCCAGTGGGGCCAGACTTGGCTTTTCCCACAGAGATTCCTGGCGTGGCAGCATTTTCCAGGTGTGAGTAGAGGCAGTCGCTGTCCCTGGCCCCAGCTCTGCACCCAAGCTGCTCCTGGAGTTCAGCACTTTGTGTGTCGCTGCTGTTCCGAGCTGGAGAATGAAAAAGTTTCTATTTTTAACAAGCCATTATTTTAATTTTTTTTTTATTTTCTTCCCTGGCAATGAGCTGTGCTGCTGAGCCCCCAATTATCTGCTAATGAGCCATTATTTCCCTGTAATCACACCTTCTCCTCCATGTTTTTGCTCATTGCTATTCACAAGTGCCCACAGGGGACAGGAGGGACATTTGGCCGTGTCCAGAAGGACTAACTGTGACCCTCCAGTGCTCTCACAAAAGCACCAGCTGGGTTCATTTTATCTCCCATCGTGTTCCCTGCCAGCTCTGCCCCTCAGTCTCTGAGATGCCTGTTCAGGAGGTTTCAGGACTGGATCCATACTGTTCCATAGGGCTTCCCAGCTTCTTATCCTGTTGGAAATAGAGAACAGAGTATTGTAGTCAAAAGGCAAGAGCAAAAAACCAACCACCAACCCTCCACCTCCTCCAAAAGCCGGCAAAGTGGCATCTTGCAAAGCTCTCTTGGCTCCTCCTGAGAAGAGTTTTGGAAATATTGTGAAGAAATCCACTGGAAAGACTTGTGGAAGCAGCACTGATGCCTGCCTGTGTTTCAGCCCACATACAGATATACATATATATATATATATATAGGTATTTATAGAATCACAGAACAGTTTTTAGGTTGGAAAAGCCCCCTGTGAGCATCAAGTCCAACTGTTCCCCCAGCGCTGCACTGACCCACATCCCCAAGTGCCGCATCCACAGGGCTGTTAAATCCCTTCAGGGATGGGGACTCCAGCACTGCCCTGGGCAGCTGTGCCAGTGCCTGATCGCCCGTTCCAGGAAGAAGTTTTCCCGGTATCCAACCTGAACCTCCCCTGGCACAGCCTGAGGCTGTTCCCTCTCCTCCTGTCGCTGTTCCCTGGGAGCAGAGCCCGACCCCCCCGGCTGCCCCCTCCTGTCCGGGAATTGTGCAGAGCCACAAGGTCCCCCCTGAGCCTCCTTTTCTCCAGGCTGAGCCCCTTTCCCAGCTCCCTCAGCCGCTCCTGGGGCTCCAGCCCCTTCCCCAGCTCCGTTCCCTTCCCTGGACATGCTCCAGCCCCTCCAGGTCTCTCCTGCCCCAGGGGACACAGGGACCCTGCTCTCCACCCCGCAGGGCTCCGTGGGACACAGCTGCCCCTCCGTAGCTGCTCTGTTTTCCAGCTTTGCTTCCAGAGTTGTTCCTTGTGGACTGTCAGAATGTCTCCAGTTGACTTCCTCCCACTCCTGCTCAACCCTGTCCTTCCAGTCCCTCTGTCCCTTTGGGATGTGTTTCCCAGCCCCAGTGCCATCAGGGGTGTCCTTTCCTGGGACACCCTGGCAGTGCAGGATCCCAAGCCGGCCATGGGCTGGCAGGCACTTACCAGAAATCACCTCATGTCTCAAATTGAACTTCTCTGTTCTTATAACCCTGAATTTGTCTGCTGTTTTAGCTCACTTTTTAAAGTTCCATTGGAATTTGTATGGATTTAGAAGTAGCCATGACCAGTGGCTCCCAGGGCTGCCTGTTGGGTTGAGTCTCTCCGCGAATGCCGTGTGGAATCTTGGATGGATCACATCGTGCATTTCATCGCCATTTCTTCAGTGTGTCCATCCTATTTGCAGTTTAAACCCTGCCTTTTGGTGTGTTGTAAACTCAATCTGTATGACTCTGTAGCCTGAATTTCAACTTACTGGGGTTGTTCAGGTGTTGGGGTGTTGGGAGAATCCCGTTTGTGCTGGGAAGTTCATGACTGCAGTCCAGACCGAGGGCAGCCTGTGCTGCTCAGGATTATTGACCAGGAACATCATCATTTTGTAATTGCAGCAATAAAACGTTCAATAGCCAGGCTGGGAATGCTGCAGTGATGGGAATGGAGATGCTTTGTGCTTTCCCACTGCCCATTTTTGTATCCTGCTTATTTTCTTAGAATCATGGAATGGTTTNAGCCCTTGTCCCCAGTCCCTCTCCAGTCTCCTGGAGCCCCTTTAGGCACTGGAAGGGGCTCTGAGGTCTCCCTGGAGCCTTCCCCTCTCCAGGTGAACACTCCTAGGAGCAGTGGCCTTTGAGCTCTGGATCTGCTCTGTGGAGCCCCATCACTGGGTGGGCTCCCCCACCTGCTCCCACTGAATGTCACTTAAGGAAATGTCCCAGCTTGTCACGAGCAGCCAACTTTCCCTATTTTTAGGCTCCCATTTGCCTGCCCAGCTTTCCCTTTGCATTAGCAGGGAGAAGCAACAGCCCTGCCAGGCCGGTGGTAATTGCTGAGCGATCACCCGGATTTGGCATGATTTATGAATGATTATTTTCCCTACTATTTCGATGATTAATTCTCAGTGTAATTCTTTCTAACCACCAAAATTCTGCCAGTTCCTGCATCTGCAGCTGCTGTAAACCTCATCCATCTCCCTGGCAGCCGGGCCAGGCTATTAAATATAGATCCCTGCTCCATTTAATATTCATAGCGGTTAAAAGTGATGAAAGCAGCTGTGTCTGCCAGAGCCAGGGTGGAAATTGCTCTGCTTCAGCAATGACGGCTGAGCAGCGTATCCCAGAGATCCGGATAATTCCACACAGGAAGGGCTGGTGATTCTGAATCATACCCTTGCCTGGTGTTGGGATAAACGGGGAATCTGGAAAGGAGGTGGGATTGATTTCGGTGGATTTACTGTGAGGAGAAAGAGCTTGGAGTTTCAGCTGGGATGGCTGCAGGATTTGCTGCTGGCTGATCCTCATGGACATCCTCCGCTCTGTCTGTGGGAGGAAAAAAGGCTTTTCCCAGTCAGTGGGATATTTTTCATACTTTTAGATCCAAAACTCCCAGACGACTGTGGGAAAAGGCAGGAGAAAATGTACAAGAGATGGAACTGGGAATGGAGGCACAATCCATGCTGTGCTGGTGGTTGGACCATCCGGGCACCTGAAGGCAGCTTGTTCCAGGGATTGGGAACAGCCAGGGCTGGGACTCGGATGCTCCCAAGCTCAGCTCCCCCTGGCAGATGTGCAGGTCCTGCTGCCAATAGGGAAGTCAGCTGCTGAGATGCCCCATTGTTGCTACTGTGGTCTCTGGTGGCTTTGGGAGAACCGAGGAATGCTGTTTGAATTGAAGTCATCAGCGTTCCTTCTATCCCATCAGAGCTTTCCCCATGGACAGCACTCAGGGATCTCTGCTCTGGCTTGACTTCACTCCTGCAGTATTGATCCTGCACTTCCAACTCCCCCATCAGCTCATTCCAGCTGCCTCCGGCAGAAAGTTGGGTTTAATTTCCAGCACGGTGTCAGCCCTGCCTTTGGGAGGCTCTAGATGCTCCGGTGGAGTGGTAGGAAAGCAGCTCAGGCTTGCAGGAGGATTGGGGAGAGATTCAAGGTGATGTAGGAAGGATGAGGACTGCTGCTGAAAATGAGGATACTTGGGAAGGGAAAGTTTTCCACTCACAGGGAGGAGAAGGAAGGTGAGGGATGGAGGAAGGTGAGGGATGTAGAGTGAACAGAGCTGTGCTGGACTTGGAGAGGACGATAAGCAGGAATGAACTCCCTGCCCCAGCCATGGTGTGGGGCTCAGGAGCTGTGGTGCTTTGGGCTGGAGACATCACAGCCAGACTCTGGATGCAGTTTGGGAATTTTGGAATGAAAGGTCTATATGCTGAACTCTTCAATCCCTTCGCCACCTCCTGGTTTATCCCTGAAAAGACTCTTCCCAGCTCTGCTCATCCAGGGGCAGCACTGGAACAGCCCAGCCATGAGCAGCAGCTCCCTGGGATTGCTCCCTGATGGTTTTGGGGTGGGAGCTCAGCGCGGCAGTGCCTCCTGTGGGATCCCTGTCTCTGGGATCCCCATGGGCGGCGGTGCAAAGCCCCAGTGTGTCCCCGGCACGGGGAAGCTCTGGTGTTGTGCCTCCAGCCAGCAGCTTTCCCACCAGCTCTGGAGAAAGTGCAGGCAATGGAAAACATTTATGTGAGGGAAGATTTCAAGATGGAAAAAGGGGGTGGAAAGGGAGCTCCGCCTTCGTGGCTCTGGCGGGATGCCGCTCCAGGCACTGAGGTTTGTGTTCTCTACGGCTGAGAAACAAGCCCAAGGAGGCTTATGGCCGATGGCTGCCGATCCATTTTCCATAGATTAAATTGCATCACAGCTCCAAAAATAATCTCCCCGGCTTACGGTGAGGCTGCCTGTTCCTATAGCAACGCTGTGAGCCCGTGCCCTACAAACCAAACGCAGCTCGGATCACAGGTCCCGAGTCCAAGCAAAGCATGACGGGCTCGGCTTGGGGAGCACTTGGATTTGGGGATAGAGGTGTAAAATACGAACCTGGAGTGTTCCTGGAGATGGGATTTATGAGAAGCTGCTGTGGTTTGTGTCTCTGGGGTTTGAGCCCGTGCTTGTGGATGTTCCCCGAGTACATCGTGAGCAGAGCGGGAAGCAGCAGCAGCTGCATTTGTGGAGCCTTCCTGGAGTGAGGGGGGGAAGGAGGAGGAAAAGGAGGAGGAGGAGGGTGTTATGTGGGTTACTGCAGTGCCTGGGGCAGCCCTGCTGTGCCACACTTGTGTCATGGCACAGGGAAGAGGGATGGGTTTGGAGTTGGGTGGCAGTGGCCGCTCACACTCTGCTCAGCCCAAATCCACTGCTCTGGCCCAGGGTCCCGGAGGTGTTGACACCAAGGCCAAGGGCAAAGCTTGGCTGCAGGACAGAGAGAGGGATGAATTCAAATCATGGATAGTCCCTCTGTGCCACTGGCGAGCACAGGGAAATCTCCAGAGCACACTGGGAATGCAGGAATCCTTCAGAGGATGCTGTGGAGGCTGGGCTGCCTCATCCACGGCACAAAAGCCAGAGGAACCTGGCAATTTGTTGTCAGATTTTTCCTGCCAACCTTTCGTGTTTGTTTTCTTGAAGAGCTTTTGTTCCCTGGGGAAGAGCGACAGGAATTCCTGCTGAATGTCTGCCTTTCATTCTGAGCACGAGGAGGAGGAGGAGCAGCGGGGTGAAAGGGGGTGAAGCTCCTGAGCCAGGGATGTGCTGCTTCCCGAGGGGGTCCAGGGCCACTTGCCTCCCAGCATGGGACTGGGAGCCCCCTGAGGGTTTGCTGCTTTAGGGAGGGTCTTTATTCCATGGAGAACAGATGGCAGAGCTGGAGCACCAGGAGGGATGGGGGTCGGGTGGGAGCACTGCTGTCCTCCTGCATGGACAGAGGGGATCCATCTCTGACCCCTTCCCTCTGCAGGGACAGCATGCGCTGGTGGCTGGAAACCATGGGTTAAAGCACTCTGTGTGTCCTTGGAGGATCTGTCCTGTGTGGAGGAGCAGGGAGGCGTTCCTGGCTCCTGCAGGGCTTCCAGGCTTTTTGCTGGTCCCAGACAGTCCCAATCCACTTTGGCCCTGCCCAGCTGGGGGATGTTGGTTTGAGGTTTAATGGGATTTAGGAGCTGCTGGGAGCTGAGGGTCCAAAAGGACCAAACTGGGGGAAAGGATTGAGGGCAGCATCCAGAGACAAGGAGCACAGAGCATTGGAATAGAATCCCAAAATCATTAAGGTTGGAAAAGTTCTCTGAGGTCGTCGAGTCCAACCACTCCCCAGCACTGCCAAGGCCACCACTGACCCATGTCCCCACGTACCACATCCACAGGGCTGTTAAATCCCTCCGGGGATGGGGATCCACCCCGGCCCTGAGCAGCTGTGCCAGGGCCTGACCACCCTTTCCATGAAGAAATTTTCCCAATATCCACCCTGACCCTCCCCTTGAGGCTGTTTCCTCTCCTCCTGTCCCTGTTCCCTGGGAGCAGAGCCCGACTCCCCCCGCCTGCCCCCTCCTGTCAGGGAGTTGTGCAGAGCCACAAGGTCCCCCCTGAGCCTCCTTTTCTCCAGGCTGAGCCCCTTTCCCAGCTTCCTCAGGCGCTCCTGGGGCTCCAGCCCCTTCCCCAGCTCCGTTCCCTGCCCTGGACACGCTCCAGCCCCTGAGCATCCTCCACCTCAGCCAGTCCTCACTTCCCCTGTTCTGGTTCCTCCTCGTTCCCTGCATGTTTGGAACCCCCTTCAAAGCCATCACTAAAACCCCTTTTGGGCTACGCTGGAAAATGTTTCAGTTGGATTCTGCTGGGTGTCCCTGACCATCACCCTGTGGGAGTTGTGTTTCCCCTCCCCCCCTCTTCCCTCTCCTAAATCCTTCCAGGCATTTAGGAATGCGTGTTTTTGCAGCTTCCAAGAAGTTCTGTGACTCTGAGTGGTGCAGTTAGGAACCCCTCATTCGTGTTGAAGTCCCAGTGCTGTGACCTTGCTGGGCCTGTTGCACTTTGGCTTCTGTGGTCCATCCTTGAATGAGGAGCCCTGGATAGACTCTCTCTCTCTCTCTCTCTGTGGGTATTTCCTGACCGTCAGGGTGTTTTCCCAGCCTTAACAAAGCCAAATCATTTTTTTCCATGTCTGAGCTGATACAAAAGCTGGAATAAGGGCAGGATCCTCAAAGCTGTGGTGTTTGGCTGGGCTCCAAGCAAAGACCTCCAGGCAGAGGCTTGCTGCTCTTCCACCTTTCTGGACGAGTGAATCCTTCATCCTCAGCAACAGGATAAATATTTCTGCTGCTCTCTCCTGCAGCCCTTCATGATAATCTTCAGCTGTAGCTGTAGGAATTGGTGTGTCATGTGCAAAGGTTGGTCAAAGGTTCGACGTGATGGTCTTGGACGTCTTTTCCAGCCTAAATGATCCTGTGGTTCAAAGCAGCCTCCCTGAGACCACCCCTGATGGGGGAGTGAGGGGATGCCAGAGCCCAGACCCCCTGTCCTGTGCTGTGTCACAGCATTCCCATGGCAGTTTGTCCTACTGGTACCAAAGGCAGCTGGAGAGCTGCTGGGGATGGCCTGGTGGGAGCAGGGCTCCTCCACTTGGATCTGGGGCTGCTGCTCCAAAGCCGGTGCAGATCTGAGTCGCTGCTGCTTGCTGGAGGAAACAGAAGGATTCATGTTTTTGTGGATTTGGGATTGGGTCAGCTTTCCCTGGAGCTCCTGGGAGAAAGACTGGAGCACCTTCAGAGCCAGTGTTAGTGCTGCACCTTGGGAATGGCAGTGAGGAGGTTTGGGTGCTCTGTGTGATCATTTCTGCTTTCAGCTACTCTGATTTATTTGACTGTAGCTGTGACTACGTTCTTTCTTCCCATGCTTTGAGGTAATTGCAGCAAATTGTGTTGCTTGAGATATTTTTATATAAATATATATATATAATATTGCATAATTAATTATATATATGTAAAATATATTATTAATTGGTTCCTGCTCTAGTGGAAGGTGTCCCATGTCGAGGAAGATGGAAGGAGGTGAGCTTTAAGGTTCCAACCCAAACCATTCCAGGATTCTGTGATTGCCCAGGCAGGAGGAGGAAGGTGGGATCCTGCTGCCCACCGTGCCAGCAGTGCAGCATCCCACAGCAGCAGCTTTGGGACAGTACGAGCTGGTGAGGGATGCTCAGCTCAGCCAACTCAGCTGGAATGAGTAGCATCACTGGGCTGACCCAGGTTCCTTCCCGCTTTTCCTGGGCTTTGAGGCGTTTATATAATTCTGCACAGTGATAGAAAATTGGGCCACGCTGTGTTCCTGCCTCAAGCTGAGCACTCGGGCAGGGATTGTTCCCTCAGCCTCGATCAATGGGCAGGAAATAATGTCCTGGCAAAGTGCAGAGCCCGTCCCTCTCCGTGCTCTGTCATCCCTGTGTTGGCACTGCCCAGGCTCCCCAGGGAATGGACACAGCCCCAGGGCTGTCAGAGCTCCAGGAGCCTTTGGACAGCGCTCCCAGGGACAGGGTGGGATTGTTGGGGTGTCTGGGTGATCCTTGTGGGTCCCTCCTAACTCATGACATTCTGTGATTCTGTGAAAAATCCCCAGGCTGTGATCTGGGATTGCACCTGGGCAAGGTGATCCAGGCTTTGCTCTGGAAATCCCAGAGCACTGACAGCCCACGGGAGCCAGGACTTTGGGGCAGCATTGTGTGTAAGGCAGGAGGGGCAAAAATGAGAGGGAGGGATTTGGGGGTTAAATGCTGCCTGGGGATGGGCAGAGAGGCACTTCCTCTTGCTTGGCACAATTTTTGCAGCACTTGTAAGCAGATAAAATTGTCTTTGTAATTATTTTTGATGTCTGCAAACAGAAAATTGGGAAATTTGGAATGTCCCCGGAGTCCCTCAGAAGTGGGTTTTGCCATGTTCAGGCTCCTGTTGGCAGTGACAGCTGAGCCAGTGGCATTGGCTTCTGCTCCTGAGAGCTTTATAAAAACATGGGACTTTATTATAAATTGGCCATTAAAGTCCAGCCTCGTTAGTGATCAGATCCTGGAGCTGTGGGGAAGAGGTTCCTGCCTTCTGGAGTGGAGAAGCTGCTGGGAAGCTGGTGGGAAGAGCACAGATTCTCACCTCGAGAGAGAGATGGTGAAGGAGGCCAGAGACTGCCCTGGAAAGCCTCAGGGACACGGCTCAGAACAGCAGGAGCAGCCTGGTGTCCCTCTCCCAGCGAGTGTCTGGGGTATGGAATGCTCTGTCCTTGGAAGCACCGGCTCAGGACAGGTGCAGAGACAATATCCAAGCCCAGGGAATGTGCCCACACTGCTGGAGACCCTTTGTGTGCCCCAGTGTGGAGGGCACTGTGGGAATACCTGAAACTTTTGTATCAGAAACTGGACTTTGAGGAGGTTTTGATTGCTTTCTGTACTGGTAGAAAAGTGGCTTCGATTTTCATGCCAGGTCTTTTGGAGTTGGCCTGTGGTGTGAGCCCGTGCCATCACTGTGGTGCCTCTGTGCACCCTCCTGGGATGGAGCCCTTGGAATCCTGCCTGTTCTTACTCCCCTTCCCCTACCACCTGTTCTGGAGACTTCCCTGATTCCGGGTGTGTTTTCAAACCTTTGGTCCTGTCCCCTGTCCAGGCTCAGCAGCTCCCCAGCCTGTCCATGGGAGCTGCCCAGCTCCCAGCGCCTCAGCCGGCAGCTCACTTGCCTTGGGAAGCTCTCAGCTGGTTTCTCCTGGGTGCTCTGATTGTCCTTTGTCCTTGGTGGCCACTTCCTCTCCTGGCTCCGACAGCTGCTCCTCGTGTTTGTCAGCTGGGTTGCAGAGGGACCAAGTGGTGACGTTGGGAGATGCTGTCCTGGTGCTTCGTGAGCCACTTGGGGTTTGCTCTGTGCCGTTTCCCTCGGATTTTCTCCCGTGGTCCTTGGGCAGTGAGGTTGGTCCTGCTGTGGAGGATCAGCCTTGTCCCTGAGCTGTGCCCCCTGTCCCATCACATCCATTCTGGGGAGGTTCACTGCGAGTCCTGGTGTGACACCGCTGTGCTGTGCTCCTGCTTCCACTCCGGGCTGATGATCCTGTCACGTTTATCCAGATCCTTGCCTTTGGATGTGCTGTGCTCCTGCTTCCACTCCGGGCTGATGATCCTGTCACGTTTATCCAGATCCTTGCCTTTGGATGTGCTGTGCTCCTGCTTCCACTCCGGGCTGATGATCCTGTCACGTTTATCCAGATCCTTGCCTTTGGATCACAGTAATCGAAGGGGGCTCTTCCTTTTGTTTCCTTACTGTGGATTCAATCTGAGCAGAGCCTGAACACCTCTCTCAGTACTCACAGCATTTCCAGAGCTCCTATCAATGAGCCAGGAATAGCAGCCAAACACCCACCTGCTGGGGAATCACGGGTTTCCTTCTTTCCTCGCAGCCCTGAGAGGGAGTGTGCTGCTCCCCCGTTACACCAGAGCCATCCCTGAGCTCCGTGCCCGGATTGTTTGGAGAATGTTCTCACTCCCCCAACTCCCCCAGACCTGGCAGAGAAGCTGCAGCGAGGTTTTGCTGGTGCCCATCTCTCTGAAATCCAGGAACAGGTGATAGAGAGAGGGGAGATACAGGAGCAGCTCCCTGCTCTGCTGCCTCAGTGGGTTTTGGGAGCACCTGGACAACCCTCGGCTAAACTTTTGAGCATAAGGATGGGGCACAGCCCCTGCCCAGGACCTGCTTCTCTCTCTTGGTATTTGCTTTGGGCGCTGCTGCTTCTTGGGGCCGATCACCTCTGTCCTGGGGGAGCAGTGGCGTGATCAGAAATGCTATGTTACCCTCACTGAGTGGATTTGGGTTAGTTTCTTCGTTTTAAGTGTTCTGGAGTTGCAGGAATTTTCGCTGTAGCTGAGGTGCTGATCGTGGAGTTTTCTGCCTTCTGAAGACGTGGTGGTGGTTTTGGGTAGCAGTGTTACTTTCCTTGGTGTCTCTGTGACCGTTCCCTCGGGTGACACAGTTCACCCTGCCCCGAGCAGAGCTGGCAGAGCCCCCAGTGCAGGGCGGATCGACCCCGGTGAGCCTGGGAAGGGTGGGTTTGGTGTGGTGGCCACCCAGCCCTGAAGCAGATCTCGGTGACAGCCGCAGGAGTGGCTGCTCCGAGCTCTGGGTGCCTCCCCCACCACGCTGTGCTCGGGTGGGGCCGCGGTGGCCGCGACCCCCAGCAGGAGGCGGGAGGTCCCTGGTCCCTGGTCCCTGCCCGTGGCGCTGCCGCGCTCGGCGGGCCGGGGGTAACCATGGAAACGCTGTTCTCCCCATCCCTCCCTGTGCAGATGACTCGGGTGACGAGGAGCCCGCCTCGCAGTCAGACAAGAGCGAGCTGCACGGCCCCCTGAAGACCCTGTCGAGTAAGCTGGAGGACCTGAGCACCTGCAATGAGCTGATCGCCAAGCACGGCGCGGCCCTGCAGCGCTCGCTCAGCGAGCTGGAGAACCTGCGCCTGCCGGCCGACAGCGGCGAGAAGATCAAGGCGGTGAACGAGCGCGCCACGCTCTTCCGCATCACCTCCAATGCTATGATCAACGTGAGTGCTGCTTCTCCTCCTCCTCCTTCTCCTCCTCCCCCTCCTCCTCCATCCTCCTGCCCTCCCTGTTTGCTCCCTGTGGCTTGGCTCGTGTTACCGCGGGGCTCGGCACGGCCGGGGCTCGGCACCGCGGTGAGGGGATGGGAAGTTGGGAAGATGCAGCTGGGAAGAGTGCATGGATACGGACCCCACCGAGACACAGGTCTGCTACATCCTTCCAGCCTGCTCCATGTAATGGTCATTCTTGTAAAGCTGGGAAATGTGGATGTCGGGAATGCTGAGGGGCTTTCTGCTGCTCCGTGGGGGGAATTCTGCCGGGAACAGCACTTCAGAGCCTGCTGCCCGCTGCAGGTTGAGACCCACGTCCCTCACATGCTTCCATCCTCAATGCTTCCATGAAGCTGCTGGTGTTCCACACGGCTGTGGGATTTAACCCCGTCGGGGTCTCCTGCTGGCTCTGCTCTCCCAGCCGGGTTGTTGGAGGTCAGGAAGTGGTGCCGGCACCACCACTACTCCTGCCTTGTGCAGCCTCACGGTGCTTTCTGGTTGTTTTTTGGAAAGAGCTTGTGTTTGGAGTGTGGCTCTGCCTCCATCGCAGTGAGGCAGCCCTTCCTGGGGAGCCTGGTTTATCCCGGGGAGCTCTGGGAGAGAGCAAAACTGAATAAAATATTTAAAGGAAATTAAAAAAAACCAATCCCAAAGCTTCACTGGGCTGGAATAATGTATGAAGACAGAGCTCAGGGAATTGGGAATGGAGCAGTGCTGTCACTGTGCTGTCCCAGCCCTGAGCAGAAGGAGCTAGGGTGGTGTTTGATGTGGGCTTTAAAAAATAACAATTCCCAAAAGGAGCTGGAGGGTACTCGGAGCCCCACGGTTGCAGCATCCTCCCCATTCCCACTCCTGGGATTCTGCAGCCACAGGGAGAAAGGGCTTCCTGAGTCCTTCTTTTGTGTTTCAGAGCAGTTCAGGGATACTTGTGCAGTGCTCTCCGCATGGAGAGTTTGTCCACGTTTTGGGAATGGGGTTGGCAGCGTGGTGGGAAGTGCCAGCAGACCCTTGGTGCTGCCCGTTTGCTGTCAGGAGGCAGAGCGGCAATGGGATGAGGGCAGGGAATTGCTGAGGAGAGGATTCTCCAGCAGCCTTTGGGAAGGGATGAGCAGAGCAGTATTTGCTGTGTCCAGCCCAGAGAGGAGGAGAAGGATGAGGAGGAGGAGGTTGTGGTGGTTGCAATGTGATAAAAGCTTGAGCAAGGCTGTCTGGAGGGTGGGAAATTCCACAAAAACCGTTGTGCTGGGATAAAACAGCAGGAACGGAGCTTGTCCAAAATTCTAAGCAGGTAAGAGGGGTCAGGGGGGTGGCAGGGCATGCTTTCACGTGGATACTGTGGATACTGTGGATCTGTTTCCAACAGCATCCTTTGGTACTTCGACTCTGGATGGGCATCCTGAGGAGATGCCTGAGGGAAAGGCTGTGCCCTGGAAGGGGCAGGACTGGAAGGAGCAGGGTGGGAGCAGTGTGGCAGCTCTGGGAGGAGGTTGTGGCTCTCCCGGATCCCTGCTGAGCCATTTGTTTCAGGAGGAGGTGATGGAGCTGTGGGCAGGGGGACACTTTGAAGGGCTGGGTTAGAAAGGCGGGAGAGGGACAATGAGGGAGGGGGGGACCAGGAGGGAGGGGACCAGCTTAACCCCCCTGTCACGGGGACTGGTGGCTCCCAGCCACGCTGTCACCTTTTCCAGCATGGATCCCTTTCTGTGCCTTGATTTCTCCTTTTAGATGGGCTGATGCCTTCTGGAGCTGCCAGGGGCCTCTTGTGGCGGGGTGGGGGAGCTCTGTGCAGTGCAAAGGTCCCAAAATCTTCTGTATTGAACATGAAACATCGCTCCAGGGAAGCACGTGGAGCTTCCTGATAAAAATACACCTTCCTCGTGCCCACCTCCATCCCTGAGCACATACCCCGTGGAAGCACAGGGTGCTTTTGGCAGGCCAGGAGTTCCTTGCAGGAGAAATTAAAGTGTCCTTGCTCTCCAGGTTTTTCCCGGAGAAATCTCAGCCGGCAGTGCTGGGCTGGTGCTGGCACGTGGATGCTCTGTGTCCGTGCTCTGCTCTGGCCGCAGCACCAAAGCTCATGGATCTGCTCCGTGGAAGTGCTTATGGATGTGTGAGGTTTGGTGCTGTGGCTGTGAGTGGAAGGGCTGGGTGCTCCTGGGAAGAAGGGATGGCTGCTCTGGGGAGGGGTGGATGCTCCAGGGAAGGGATGGATGCACTAGGTACCCTTGGATGGATACTTGTGGAAGGGTTGAGTGTTCCAGGGAAGAAGGGATGAGTGCTTCAGGGAAGGGAGGAGTGCTAGGGGAAGAAAGGATGGGTGCTCCAGTGAAGGAATGGGTGCTCCAGGGAAGGGAAAGGTGCTCCTGGGAAGAAGAGCTGGGTGCTGTGGGGAAGGGATGGATGCTGTTGGGAAGGAATGGGTGCTCCAGTGAAGGAATGGGTGCTCCAGGGAAGGGAAAGGTGCTCCTGGGAAGAAGGGCTGGGCGCTCTGGGGCCGGCGAGTGCAGTTCCTGTGCAGCTGCCTCTGATCTGATTATGTAAATGGCCCCAGAGCCGCGGGGAGCGCAGCTAGCACAGGAAATAAATAAACAGAGATGGAAATGCAAGAGCTTTGCTGCGAAGGTGACCTTCCCTCTGTGCTCTGGGTGTGCCACGGCCGGCACTGGGTGCTTCCCTCCAGAGGTTGGGAGCATCACCTGGGCGGGTGGTGCTGGGAGTGATAGGGAAAGGTTTGGGCAGAGGCAGAGCGGGGCGTGCTGGGCTGTCATGTTACAGGTGAGGGCTTCAGTCGTGCTGCTGGATTTCGGACTGGCTGTTGCAGGGCTTAAACTGAAGCCCAGAGCTCTGTGAGCCTCCTGTTGGCTCTGCTCCCTGTTGGAAGCTCACCAGGCAGAGTCCAGGCTCGCTGGGATGGAGGAGCCCCGTGTCAGCAGGGCTGGGCAGCATACACAGAAAGCCAAGGCACAATCTGCCACGGGGGAGGAGTGGGAGGTGTGCAAAAATAAGAAGCAACAAATTACCGGGATAGTGAGAGGCCCAGAGGATCCGGAGCAGTGCGCTGAGTTGTGTAGACTCATCCAAGAGTGGGGAAAGCTCCGTCTCATCGTTCAGCAGGAGACAGCAGGCAGGAGGGATGTGTGGATGTGCTGAGGAAGCCAGTTTGGGCGTTGGGAAGAGCTCACAGGGCTGTGGGTGGTGATGGAAATAGGTTTTTAATGGCAATGGGGATGCTACGGTGGAGCTTTGTGCTTCCTCGAGGAACAGGAGTATGGAGAGCAGCAGGGTTTGGGCTTGCCTGTGTCATTCCTGGGTTAGTTTGTGTTTTCCCTTGAGGTTTTGGAGGAGCAGGGGTGCAGGAAGGCTCTGCCAGGCCAGTGCAGCCCAGACAAGGAAGGGTGAGGGGAGCAGGGATGCAGTGCTGGGTGGGAGATGCTGCTCCATCAGGATTTGGTGAGAAGGGACCACCTGGAGCAGGCAGTCCCAGGAACAAAGGACTCACCTGCCCTGAGAGGCACTGGTGGCCACCCCAGCCTGTCCTGCAGGGATGCCAGCACCTGCTTTGAGGCAGGCTGATTTCCCAGTCAGGTTTTTCTTTTGCATGGGAATGAACCTGCCTGGAGTAGCAGCACCTGAGACATCAGCACAGAGCGCCCTCCATCCTTCAGACCTGCCAGGAGGGCTTCCAAGAGTGTGAAACATGGAGCTGGAGCCAGAGTGGGGTGGACAACAGCATGTGCTGCCTCTCCTTCAGGAAGGGGCCCCCAGGCTGTCAGTTTAAGCCCCTCCAGGACACCCAGCAGTATCCCAGAGGCTTCATCCTCCAGTCCCAGCAGGATTTCTGCCTGTGGATCCCTCTGGGGCTGTGCTCCGGCTCAGCAGCACTTTTGGGGTGGCCCTGTGCTGCATGCCAGTGGCTGGAGGAACCTCTGGCCTCTCCCTGCAGCCACACTGGGCTCCTGGGGACTCTGAGTGGCATCTGCCCGGTGGAGTTGGTTTATTTGGAGCCCTCTGTGTGCCTGTGCTGGAATGAGCTGCCTGGGCACAAGATATGCTTTCCCAGAGCTGCTCCTCTGCCTCCAGCTTCCCTGTGGAGCACTGAGCCCCCTCTGCCCCATGGGAATGCTGCTGTGATTGATCCATGCTCCCCAGACTGTTTCCATATTGACTCAGATGATGCTGAGCACCTGCTGTGAGCAGCCCCAGGCTGCCCAGTGCAGCCTCCAGCCCGGTGTATGAGTTCTGGGTTTATCCAGTGGCACATGGTGGATACACCCTGTGTGTGTGCCTGTGTCTGCTTGGAAAACTGCTTCAAGCTGGGAGGCAGCAGAGTCTGGGATCACCTCCCTGGAATGACCGGGGGGCCGCAGTGGTGCTGGTGGTCCATACCTTGGGCATGTCTCTGTCCTGAACTGGTTCCCAGTGTGGATGGACATATGGTCTGCCCCTTGGGGTCCTCAAACCCATCGTGGCACAGGCAGGATGATGGACCTGGCATCCTCCATCTGGGCAGCAGGGAGGGCCCAGCAGCCTGCTGGGCTGCTCCCAGTTCACCCCAGTACAGCCAGTGGGCTGGAGGAGCTCTCCCTGTGCGTCCACGGGTTAATTCCAGCACTGCAGTGAGAAAACTCAGTCTTTAACCCCTGGATTTGCTTCCTTAGGGCAGGGATTCCCTCTGTGACCCCAGGCAGCTGCTCTGCTGCCCAAACCCCCAGGCAAACCCCACAGGGGGCCAAGGCTTGTCCCCCATGCCCGTGAGGAGGGTGATGGCGCAGGAGCTCTCTCTGGCATGTGGCACAGGCTGTGTTAATTATCCATGCTGCGCTAACGACGCGCACTAATCAGCGCCTTGCAAACCATGTCACCGACCCAGAAAAGCCCCGGCAGTGGGATTAAATCCCTAACCCAGCCCTAATCCCCCTCGGATGAGAGGGCTGCAGCGAGGGCTCTGGGTGTTCTGCATGTTCCTGCTGTGGATGCTCCGCGCTGATGAGGAAATAACTGGTGGGTGCTTTGGTCTTATGGGGGGGAGGGTAGGAGGGTGACAGTGGCACCTTGGGGTCTGTCCCTGCCTGAGTGGGGCTGGGGGAGTGGAAATGGGGAGTTGTGGGGATGTGGAGATGTGGAGATGCGGAGCCTGGCCCCTGCTCTCGGAGCTGCTGCGCCTTTCGCGGAACATCCTGTGATGCTTTTGAATGTAGAGGTGTGAGGGTATCTCTGATCAGATCTGTTCAGACAGGCAGTGCCTTCCTCCCACTCCCTCCTCATCATCATTCCCTGAGTGTTTCCAACTGGATTTTATCAGGCGTGTGGGTGCTCAGCCCTTGTGTGTGGCCGTGGGGCCTCTGTGCTGGGGCTTTCAGTGGGTGCTCCTGCTCACCCTGCTTTGGGGGTTTTCACCTTTCCTCTCCCTCTTCTGTCTCCTCCTCCTCCTCCTTCTGTCCATCTGACCCCCAGGAGGCTTCAGACTGTCCTGGGGCTCCCCTCAGAACCTCGTGTGAGAAGAAGGAGGATGAATCTGTTCCCAGCACCTGAGGGTGCCTCTTGCAGCTCTTCTCTCCTGGCTGTTTTTGGTTGAGAGGGATGACTTTTCCACTGAGGAGAGTTGGGAGTGTTTGTGCTGTGCTGCTGGGTCAGCAGGGCTGTGTTGGTGGGCTCAGCACAGCCCTGCACCGTCAGCAGTGCCTGGGGTTGAGCAGCAGCTCCGCTGAGCCGGGAGCCAGCCCAGCCAAGCATCACCTCTGCCATTAACCTATGCCCAGGGATCCTCCTGGGCTCCTCATCCCTGCCTGGAGGTTGGGGCAGGATGGGGCCGTGGGGAGGGCAAATATCAAAGCATTGCTGGGTGAATCCCTCTGGGGTCACAAGGGTTGTGTTTGCCTCTTCTTTGGGCTGCTGCCCTGAGATGCTTCACTCTGGCTCCTTCCTCCAGCGTCTGTCGAAGGAAAAAGCACTGGAATGGCAGCTCTGCTCTCTTGTGGATTTACCCAGGAAGAAGTTGTGGCTCTGGGAGATGAGGGGATTGTGGGGGGCTGCTGCTGGTCCTGCAGCCTCTCTCGTAGTGTGGGGAGGTTTGCACGAGTCTGAATCCGAGGGACAATCCGAGGCAGCTTCCCGCAGATCCTGGGGTCGGAGCTGCCCGTGGGCAGTGCCAGCTGCTCCTGCCGCCGAGCGCTTGGACAGATGCTCCTCCAGCCTGGAATCTGCTCCATCAGGGGATGAGGAAAGCGGCCAGCGAGAGCCTCAGGAAATCTGTCATCCTGGGAGCTGTCGGCAGGACAGAGCTCTCCAGGCACACCAGTGCCGGGATCGGGGCTCCAGGGGCCTGGAAGTGGAGACTGTGTGCTCTTGTGGTGGTGTCCACCTCGAGGGTCCTCCACTGCTGGGGTGGGTGTGGGGGCTTGGGCAAGCGAAGCAGAACAAAGAATGTGCAGCAGCCACGTGGAGGTACCTCCCTGCAGGGAAAGAGCCCGTGCCGGGAGCTTCCCAGGGACGGGATTTTTGGCACAGGTGGCAGTGGAGAGGCCCTGCTGCTGTGCAGGCAGGTGAGAGCACCAGGACAAGTCTGAGACTTTCCATGGCTGGAGGAGAGCAGGGATGCCCTGCGGGGGCACATTTCTGGGGTCCCAGCACAGTCTCAGCTCCCAGGATATCTTCTGTACTGGTGCCAGCATGTCCTTGGCATGCTTGGTGCCTCCATAAACCCTCCAGCGTGGCTGCTGGGTGCTGCTCAGTGAGGTTTGGGATGGAAGGGTCGGTACTGCTGGCATCCTGGAGTATCCAGCAAATTTCTTAGTTGTTTTCCCACCAGAAACCAGACCCAGATCCTTCCCATGGCGCAGCTCCAGGCTGGCATCGCCTTGGTCCGTAACCTGTGGGCCGCGTTGGCTCATTCCTCTTCCCAGAACCACACTGAACACATCCTGCTCTCCTGCCAGTGCCGCTGATTCCGGATCGGTCCGTGATTCCTCCTCCATGGAGGCTGCCTGGGGTTGGGATTAGAGCCTTTTAGCACAGCCTCTTAACACAGTGGCGAACTTGCCACTGTTTCCCACTAATCCCCTCTTTATTGCATGGGGTGGATTCCACGGCGCTGACGGCGGCGCTGCAGGCGGGGTCTGGACGCTGTGCTGGCCCCGGTGCTTCGGGATGAGCTTTGGCATGAGCTCGGCTCTGAGGAACCCCTGGGCAGGGTGGGCCTGGTTGGAACACCGGAGTGTCCATGGCCTTTAGGCAGATAGCCCAAAATAACATGGTAAGGTGGAAAAATTCCCAGACTCACAACCGGGAGATGAGATCTGACCCCACCACAGTGTGGGTGTCTCTATCTTGGACATACCCATCCTGGACTTCTCTGTCTTGGACGTCTCTGACTCCCAGGGAATTCACGGTCCCCAGAGAGAAGCAGGCACTGCTGGGGCACAAGGTACCATGTGGAATGGGACTATCAGGGATTTTGGGAGCACCTCATTCAAGCACTTGGAGTTTGGCTGAGCTGCTGACAGTGGCATCAAGGAGTGGGCTGGAGGCTGCCCCGGTGTCTTCCCACTTTCTGTTGGGTCACTAAGGATCTTTTCCATGTCTGTGCTTTTTTGTAGCACCTATTTTCCCTGGATGCAGAGGGAGTGGGATGATTTTCAGTGTTGAACTCAGAGAGTTTTATGCAATGTCACCTTGGTTTCTAAGGGTGTCATGATGTGCTGAGGCTCAGCCCAGCTCTCCCCACCAGCCCTGCCCCAGGGAGGAGCAGTTCCTGGTGTTCCTGCATCCTGCTTCAGACAGCCAGGATGCTGGCTGAGGGTCACTCCAAGGATTTGGGACAGATTTGCTGTTATTTAAGCAGGCTGTGTTGATGTGGTGCTGAGCAGCAGCCTGGCCTCGGGCCCCGGCATGGCTGTGGGTGCCATCGCTGTCGAGCAGATGACCACGCTCCAGACCATGTCTCGTTGCCATCTGACTGTGTGTGGGATGATTTGGGATTCGGGTTGGCTCTATCCTTGCTTTTCCTCCTTTGCTTGCTGCTCAGAGTGTTTTTGGGTGAGGAAGGACAAATTAACCCTCTCTGGGTGCAGTGGCAGATTGTGACTCTGTGTCTCACCACTCTGAACCCAAATGGCTTAAGCCCCATCCCTGGAAGTGTTCAAGGTCGGATGGAGCTCGGAGCAGCCTAATGGAAGGTCCCCCTGCCCGTGGAGGGGGTGGAACGAGACGAGCTCTGAGGTCCCTTCCCATTCAATCCATGATCCTGGTTTCGTGCCGTGCCTCGCTGTGTTCAGAGCCAAACAGAGGCTCCGCAATCGCCCTTCCCTAGGGGGGCTGTTTCGCAGCGAGCAGCAGCCAGCTGTGTCCCAGGGTTTTGATGACTTCAGGAAGGAAGGGAGCACTTATCTCCCAGGCACTCAGAACGGCAGAGCTCTGTCCCCGCTGAGTGGAGTGATGGCTCCTGCTCTGTAATTCACCCAAGAAAAAGAGATGATGGAACGCATCTGGCACTTGCCTCCTCTCATGTTACTCCTTGGCCATGAAGTGGTCCTTGTCCCGTGCTTGAGGAGTGGGAGGTGTTGGTCCCACAACAGCAGGCACTTCCCTGCTGGATTTTTCCCCCCCAAAGGTTGGATTTGCAGGGCTGGTCCTCCGGGATGCTGGGGCAGGTGGGATTGCAGGTGTGAGCGTGTTCCCTCGGCATCCGTCGGCGTTGTGCTGGAGACTGGGAATGCTCAGCTGTGCTGGGGCTGCCCCAGAGGTTGGCACCCCGTGGTGATCCCAGGCAGAAATTGTTCCCTGGGAGGGTGGGGAGGCCCTGGCACAGGGTGCCCAGGGAAGCTGTGGCTGCCCCTGGATCCCTGGAAGTGTCCAAGACCAAGTTGGATGGGGCTTGGAGCAGCCTGGGACAGTGGAAGATGTCCCTGCCCATGGCAGGGGGATGAGACAAAATGAGTTTTAAGCTCCCTTCCAGCCGAGCCATTCCATGATTCTATGAAGTCTGGCAAGCCTTGCTGTGATCATTTACCCTTTCAAGCTAATTAACCTCATCTCTTTGTTCCTTCCATCCGATTTTGACTGTTTGCTCCACTGAGGAAGCAGAGATTCCCGCGGGTGTGTGACACCACCACCTTGGCAGGACATGGGTGACCTCGGGTGATCGTTTTCCGCTGCATGAATAATCCCGGGGCTGTTAACGACATTCCCATTAGCCAGCAACAAGCTGTGAAATCGGGATATTTGCCGTGACAAATGTGTGAAAGGTGCTAAATGTGCCCTTGGCGCAGCGGCTGCTGGGCACAGGGGGGGACCACAGAGCTGATGGCACCAAGTCTCGCCTCCTGCTCCCCAGCAGGATCTCGATGGCACTTTGCCTCTTCCTCCATGGGAATTTGCAGCAGCCTCGGTGGTATTTTTCCATTTTTCCATTTCTTTTGGCTGCCTTGGTTGAGCCTCCCTGGCTGTGCCTTGGCTGGGATTTACAGTTCCATTGGCCAGCGCTGGATTAGGACCTGACACAACTTTTTCCAGCCACGGAGAGGAGGAGAAACCACCTTTGTCCCTCCTGCCACGTGGTTGCAGGTGACACTGGGGTTCCCTGGGCTCTGGGACTGCACATGGATGGAGCTTGCTTTTATCTCTGGTCACTGGTGACCTGTCAGCCTGGCTGCTGCTCTCCAACCCCATCTGTGCCATGATGATGCTGAGGCAGAACAGGCTTTGGAACTTTGGGATTTGATCCAGCTCTGGCCATGGGGCAAAATCCTGGTCATGTTCTGTCACCTCCTGTACCTGCTGTACCTGCTGTCCCCCCCTGGAGTGGGAGGCAGCAGTTTGGATGCTGTGAAGGATAAACCCAGTCTCCTGATGGGGTGAGATGCACGTGGGGATGGGCACAGCATCCTCTGCCCTTTCCTCTTCTTCGCTCTCCAGAGGGTGGATCCTGGGAGAGCTTTGAGGAGAGTGGTGCCTCCCAAGGCTGTACCTTCATGGCCTCGACACCTCAGCCCTACAGCTCACTTGGGAATCACTTTTCCTGCACTTTCATCCTTCAGCCTGGGCTCTGTGCTCTCCTTTTGGTGTGTTCCTCAAGGATCCTCTTCCCACTGTCCTGTGTCCCTGTGCCAGCCTCGTGTGGATTTGTGGCTGAGTCTTGCTTACGTCTCCGAGCA
Source organism: Cnemophilus loriae (assembly GCA_013397755.1). Classification (NCBI taxonomy): domain Eukaryota; kingdom Metazoa; phylum Chordata; class Aves; order Passeriformes; family Corvidae; genus Cnemophilus; species Cnemophilus loriae. The sequence continues at coordinate 99,133 of VZTF01003184.1, forward strand.
AGTTCCATTCAGCTGGAACTAAATTTAGCCACCTCTCCATGAGAAATTTATAAGCTGGATTTCGAGGTGTTGCTCCTGCTCAGTGGCTGGGATTGTTTGTACCTTGGGAACACCGAGGTGGGGGATTAATGCCGGGAATGAGTGATGAGCTGGGATATTTGTGTCTGAGCTCCTCGCCCCCGTGCCCTGCAGCCCGTGTTCCACACAGGGATGAGTTTTGGCTCAGGACTGAGCTCAGTCGACAGAGACTGTGAGAAAATATTCCCTGATCCTTGTTTGGTGCTGCTCCCACCTCCAGTGAGCGTCCCTGGGGAACTTGGCACTGTCTGGCTGTAGGGGGTGTAAACCCAAATTAATCACTTTAATTTATTTGGCTGCTGCAGGCAGCGGTGGGGGCTGAGCTTGGCAGATCCCTCTTGCAGGATATTCTCCCCTCTCCACCACTGGCATCCCTTCTCTCCTAAGGGACAAACACGATCCTTGTTTGGGTTGATCTGGATCCTTTGATCTGGGTTTGGATCAAGCAAGTGTCTGAATTACAGAGGAAGAGGCTGCAGACAGGCGCCCCTACAGCCTTTCAAAACCAGGGAATAATCCCTATATGTACCCCAGCTCCTAAATCCACATGGACACCATTGTGGGATGCAGCCCGGACCATGCATCATCCTGACCTGCTCCGTGGAAGCTCCGCAGCCCGTGGTGGGATCTGTGGCCTCACGAGGACCATCCTGCTCATCTTCCCAAAACCTCCCCATGCTCTGCAACGCTGACAACCATTCTCCATTGCTTGGATATTTTTACATGGCTGTAAATGAAGCCTGTTGGTGCAGATTTCCCTTTGGGATACAGCATGGAATCCTCCTTGAAGCTTTGGGATGGGAGACTCCGAGGTGTTACCTGCTGTTTTTCATTAGGATGTTGATTCCCATCAGCTGCTGGAGCAAGTTCTCCTCCCAGCTGCCAGCCCTGCCTTCCCGTGGTTCCTCCGTAATTACCTCCTTTCCCCCTAATTCCCTGTTACACCTTCCAGCCTGTGGTTAATTGCAGTAGGATAATTACAGGTGATCTCGTTTTAAAGCGCTCAGCCCCTGAGCTGAGAGCAGCTGGCAATTCCCACCCTTGGTGCCAAACCGGGCATTTCTGTGCCTGCTGCCTGTGGAGCTGGACCTTTGGAGCAGATAATGAGCTTTGCTGGGGTGGGAAGGTCACGGCCATATCCCGTTACTTGCCCTGGTTTCATCCTCTGAGCCTGGTGCATCTGTGGGACACACAGAGCCAGTGGCCGGCCCAGAGAGGTGTCACTGGAAGGGCCAGGGCAGGGTCCCTGTGGGCTTTGAGCTGTGGGTGGCTACCAAAAGAATTTTGGGGTGGGGAGGAGCTGAATTGTTTGCAGAGGAGGAGGTAAAAACACGGCCCTGAGAATGTGGGGTCTGGTCTGACCCTCTGAGAGCATCGAGTCCAACCACTCCCCAGCACTGACAAGGCCACCTCTGCCCCAAGTGCCACATCCACACAGCTGTTAAATCCCTCCAGGGGTGGGGCTCCACCCCTGCCCTGGGCAGCTGTGCCAGTGCCTGACCACCCTTTCCATGAAGAAATTTTCACAATATCCAACCTGACCCTCCCCTGGCCCAGCCTGAGGCCGTTCCCTCTCCTCCTGTCCCTGTTCCTTGGGAGCAGAGCCCGACCCCCCCCGGCTGCCCCCTCCTGTCAGGGAGTTGTGCAGAGCCACAAGGTCCCCCCTGAGCCTCTTTTTCTCCAGGCTGAGCCCCTTTCCCACCTCCCTCAGCCGCTCCTGGGGCTCCAGCCCCTTCCCCAGCTCCGTTCCCTTCCCTGGACACGCTCCAGCCCCTTAAAGTCTTTCTTGTCCTGAGGGCCCACAAACTGATCCCAGTTTTGAACACGTGTAGGATGGGAATACAGCCAGGAATTTGGGGGGACAGGACCCTGGGCTCTCCCTGCCTTCAGTTGGAAAAGCAGCAAAGGGGTGATGGAGGGGACACGTGTAGGGTCTGGTCCTTCCATGTTCCAGGTGTGTATGAAGCAAAATCTTAAAGGAAAAACTTTCCCTGGATGAGTCTCAAATCCTGCTCCTATCCAAAGGAAAGGTTTGACAAAGAACTGATGAATTGGAGCTTTTCTTGGACAAATCCTGGTAAAATCAGAGCAGGTCATAGAAGCTGAACCTGCTGCTTGACCAGGAGTTACCTCGATCCTCAGGTGCCACCTGCAGCCCAAACGCTGAGTAACCTGCCAAGAGCTGGATAAATAATCTGTGGAATCCAAATAGCTGGAAACAGAAAATAAGCAAGTCCTGGGAATGTTGGAAGTCTGTCAGACATCCAAAACCCTCTGGTTTTAGTACTTTTGGATAGGTTTGAGTTTTTCGACCAGCATTTATCCATTGCACTTCCTTGGTACGACAGGGAGTTGCACAAGCACAGTTAATTTCCCTTCTCGTTGCCAGCTCCTGGAGAATTTCCATAAAAATCCTGTTTTCCTGCTTCGAAACACAAGAAGTTGTTCAGTGTGTTGCATCTTGCAGAGATTTGGGGCGGGAGGAGCAGCCCTGCCTCCGTGCTCAGCTGCACGTGCAGCTGATGGCAAAGGAAGCGGCGAGGCCATGGGAGCTCAGGGTTTCATCCAAGATGAAAAATAACCTAAAAATAGAGCTGTGAGGGCCGGGCTGTCCTGCGAGACCATTGTCTGGGATGAGGCAGTGCGGGACAGCCGGCAGTGTCCCGGTGTCCCAGCCCTGGGCGGATGTCCTGCTCCCGGAAATCTCCTGCTGGGAGTCCGGCACAGCTGGAGCTGGGCGATGCCAGTCCTGGGGGGCTTTGGGGGGCAGTTAGTGCCAAGGAGTTCTCCTGCCAGCCTGGATTGTGGTGTCCCAGCTGTCCCCTGCCTGGTGGCCCAGGATGGGGATGCCGTGTGTACGGCAAGGCTTCACTTGGAGCATTCCCTGTGCCCTCCTTCCCTGTACCCAGCGCGTCTGCGGGGTCTCCACGGCTGGGGGGTCCCCTGGGCTCGCTGGGGAGGGGAGTGGGGTTTCTGGCCGTGGTGGATGTGTTGCAGGGGCCAGGCCGGGCCCTGTGTCATGTCCTGGGCTGTGCAGCTCTGGGGAGGAGCTGGGCATCCTCTCTCTCTGCCTCCCTGGAGCACAGGGGTCGCTGGCTCCTGGCTTGAGTAGCCCAGAGAAGCTGTGGCTGCCCCTGGATCCTTGGAAGTGTCCAAGGCCAGGTTGGATGGGGCTTGGAGTAACCTGGGATAGTGGAAGGTGTCCCTGCCCATGGAACTGGATGATCTTTATGTCCCTTCCAGCCTAAACCATTCCGTGATTCTATGATCCTCTCCTGTCTATGGCTGTTGCTCCAGGAACCATCGTCCCATCCAGCTTCTCCTTATTTGCTGGATTTGGGCATGAAGGTGCTACTCAAGACCTCTGGGCTTGGCTGGGGGCAGTGAGAGCGCAGCCTGGGCTCCTGAGGAGCACAGTGGGATCAGGGATGGGGACAGGGACGGGCTGTGCGCAGGCTCTGGCAGGCCAGGCTGCCATGGACAGTTGTCCGTGTTGCAGCCATGTCCTTGGGGGTGGTTCAGCTTTGGATGGCCAGGGCTGGGCTGTGGATGTGGAGATTGAGCAAAGCTCTGGGAGTTGGTAAAACCACACTCCTGGGAGAGGAGCAGGAGGGGGTGTAGGGGAACCAGCCCCGGGGTCACCGTGTGCCGCGACACCTCCCAGCTGAGCTGTCCCTTCCTGCCACAGGCCTGCCGCGATTTCCTGGACTTAGCCGAGAGCCACAGCCGGAAATGGCAGCGGCTGCTGCAGCATGAGCGGGAGCAGCGGATCCGGCTGGAGGAGACCATCGAGCAGCTAGCCAAGCAGCACAACAGCTTGGAGCGCGCCTGCCGCGGGGCGCCCGGCCTGGCCTCGGGCACCGCCAGCATCTCCAGCACCGCCAAGGGTGAGCACCGGCTGGGGCTGCTCGGGGATCCCTGGGATGGGACAGGGCTGCTCAAGGACCGGGATGGGACACGGCTGCTCAGGGATACCCAGGATGGGACAGGGCTGCTCAAGGACCAGGATGGGACAGGGCTGCTCAGGGATCTCCAGCATGGGACAGGGCGGCTCAAGGATCCCCAGGGTGGGACAGGGCTGCTCAGGGATCTCTGGGATGGGACAGGACTGTTCAGGGATCCCCGGGATGGGACAAGGCTGCTCTGAGATCCCTGGGATGGGACAGGGCTGCTCAGGGATCTCTGGGATGGGACAGGACTGTTCAGGGATCCCCGGGATGGGACAGGGCTGCTCCGGGATCCCCGGGATGGGACAGGGCTGTTAAGGGACCTCCGGGATGGATCAGGGCTGCTGAGAGACCCCCAGGGTGGGACAAGGCAGTTCAGGGACCTCCGGGATGGATCAGGACATTCTGCCTGGCTGCTCCCAGCGAGCTGCTAGCCATGGGAAGGATGCCCAAGGCAATGCCCTGTATCCCCATGGTGTTCTTTTAAATGGATCCCATTACGCCATAATTATTCCTAATTGTCCTTTCTCAGGGACTTGGATGTCCCCAAGATACAGAAGCAAGAGAGAACTGTGTGTCCCCAGCTCACTCGTGCTATTCCAGGCTATTTTGGGAGCTTTAACCCTTACTGGTGGGCACATCTCCGCGTGCTGGAGGGCAGCCACGGCACTGGGAAAAGGCTCAGGGTCCCCTGGCGCTGCTGAGTTGGCTGCGTGGGGTGGCAGTGGAGCAGCCAGGGCTCGTTTGCAATAAGATCCAACAGCTTTGCAGATTCCTGCCAAATGTCCTTCCCCCAGGGAAGCATTAGTTACAGCCACAAAAACTGCTAATAGTGCCGGGTGTTACTTTTAAAGGAAATACAGACCCGAGGGAGAGAACAGTGGCTGCTGGAGGGGAGGTGATGGTGGTGCCAGGCACTGCCGTCGTTCTTCTATGTCCTCAGGGAAGGTTTAGTTTGGTTACTGGGGAATAATTCTTCATGGAAAGGGTTGTCCAGCCCTGTCCCCATCCCTGGAGGGATTTAACAGCTGTATGGATGTGGCACTTGGGGGCACGGGTTGGTGGTGGCCTTGGCAGTGCTGGGGGAATGGCTGGACTTGATGTTCTCAGAGGGCTTTTCCAGCCTAAACAATTCTGAGCTGCAACTGGGGAGGGCAGGGTGCAAATCGCTGCAGGAACAGGCACAAATCCACCTGAGGTGGTGACCCTGCTCCTCCAGAGGGTGGGAATGAGGCAGGGAATGGGATTGTCCAGGATGGGGCAGGCGCAGGGAAGCTGCACCGGGACTCCGTAGGCAGCGCCTGCTCCGGACATCGCAGCCATCGATCCCTCCCACCGCAGTGGAGGAATGTTTGTAAAAGCAGGGCTGGGAAACCTCTCCGAGCGTCACCTGAAACACGTGACTTTATTTTCCTGCTTTAATCCAAACCGGATTTCCCGGTGGACGGGGCCGTGCTGGAGCGGAGCCACATCGGACGCGGGTTGGGCACGCCCGTGTCACCCTCAGGTGGCCTGGGGGCATTTTCAGGGGTGCTCCCGAGCATGGCAGGGTTACCTTGTGTGCCTGGGCTGGGGAGCAGGGCACATCCTTGCTTTTAGGAGCTGGAAATCAGTACGGCATCCTCGGGGTGTGGAGCGGGAGGCAGAGGAGGGGGCAGGCTGTGAAGGAGGGGACACAGTGGGGGCTCTGGGGACAGATCCTGTGCGGTGGCCTCTGGAGGGGACCAGCAGCACGGGATGTCTCAAAGCCTCTGTGCCAGCAGGGAGTGTGCAGTCTGCCAAAGGAGAGGCCAGTGATGAAGATGAGGAGACGGAGTACTTCGATGCCATGGAGGATGCACCAGCCTTTATCACTGTAACCGCGGACCCCAAGCACCACAGGTACCCCCCCGGCCTGCCTGGAGTGCGGGAAGGGCTGGCAAGAGCCGGGTTTCCTGCAGCAGCTCCTCCCACGGGGTCACTCTGTGGGCATGTCCCCCGAAACTTCTGTCCAGGGGTCCATCCTGCGTCCGGCTGCTCCTGCATTCCGGGAGCAGGGCTGAGGATGGCCCCCAGTCGTAGTGAAGCAGGTGAGGAAGGGCAGCTGTCAGCCTGTGCTGTGGGAGAGCTGAGTCCTCTGCCCCTCAGCTGATGGGAGCAGGGACTTGGAAGGAAATCCCTCGGAGTGTTGGGGAGAGGCAGGGAGCACCTTGCCTTCATGGAATCATGGGGTGGGTAGGGCTGGAAGGGGCCTTAAACCTCCTCTCATCCCACTCCCTGCCATGGGCAGGGACACCTTCCACTGTCCCAGGCTGCTCCAAGCCCTGTCCAGCCTGGCCTTGGACACTTCCAGGGATCCAGGAGCAGCCACAGCTTCTCTGGGCACCCTGTGCCAGGGCCTCCCCACCCTCCCAGGGAACAATTCCTTCCCAATATCCCATCGAACCCTGCCCTTTGTCTGCTGTCACCTGCTCTTACTCCTCCATGGACATCTGGGCTGGAGGAACCTATGGTGTGACCCATGGTCACATCACTGGGCTTGGTGGCAAAAGCAGAATCTCTGTGCCCCCAGGGCTGGGGCTGAGAATCCCTTCCTGAGCATCCTGTCCCCTCCTGAGCATTCTCTGCTTAGAATCCCCTCCTAACACCGGTGCACAGCCTCTGTCACCCCTTTTCCTTCCTGGCAGCCCCCTGGGGTAGTGTAGGGAGATGCTGTGGGTGACACTGCAGTAGCCCTGGGTGTTCTGTCCCCTGCTCTGCCCCTACCTGTGCTCACCAGCTGCTGTTGCCTCCCCGCAGGCGTTCAGGCAGCAACCTGAGCGGGGCCAGCGAGGGCCACCCCGAGGACTGGAACCTGGAGGACAGCGTGAGTTGGCCGGGCAGAGTGGGAGGGATGGTCCTGGTGGGGTGAAACCAGGGGAGAGGGGATGGTTGTGAAGGGACCCTGGGTCCAGATGCTCTGTGGTGGTTCCTCCGTGAGTCATGGGTAGGGGACAGATGCCAGCAGTCAGCAGCATCCTAAACGTTCTCCTGAGGGAAGCAGGAGGGTGCTGGGGGACAACTGTACCCATGTTTCCCTGGAGAACAGGCTTCCAGCAATGCTCCTCAGGTGTCTCCTGAGCTGTGGTTGCTGTTCCTGGGAGCTGCTGGGTCTGGTTGGGTCCAGCTTAAACCTCAGTTCCTTCTGTTTCTTCCACAGGTCTTTGAGAGCTCAAATCAGAGCAGCTACAATGAGCCCACGGGCAAAGATCTCCTGCCAAGGAAAAGGAGACGGACTCGCATTCCCGACAAACCCAACTACAGCCTTAACCTCTGGAGCATCATGAAGAACTGCATTGGCAAAGAGCTCTCCAAGATCCCCATGCCCGTGAGTCCGAGTGTCCCTGGCACCCAGGGCTGGCACGGGGGGTGTGTTTGAGCAGCTCCTGGCCTTGCACAGGGTTTGGGTTACAGCTCTGGATGGTCCTGCTGGTGCTGTGTGGCACAGCAGCCCTGAGCAGGGACAGCAGATTGTCACCAGGGTCTGGATTTTGTGCTGGCAGAGCTCTCTGCAACCACTGCATGCTTATCATGGAGTTGTGGAATGGTTCGGGTGGGAAGGGACCTTCAAGCTCATCCAGCCCCACCCTTGCCATGGGCAGGGACACCTTCCACTGTCCCAGGCTGTTCCAAGCCCCAGTGTCCAACCTGGCCTTGGACACTTCCAGGGATCCAGAGGCAGCCACAGCTTCTCTGGGCACCCTGTGCCAGGGCCTCCCCACCCTCCCAGGGAACAATTCCTTCCCAATATCCCATCCATCCCTGCCCTCTGGCAGTGGGAAGCCATTCCCTGTGTCTTGTCCCTCCATCTTTTGTCCCAAGTCCCTCTCCATCTCTCCTGGAGCCCCTTTAGGCCCTGGAAGGGGCTCTGAGGTCTCCCTGGAGCCTTCTGTTCTCCAGGTGAATCCCCCCCAGCTCTCCCAGCCTGGCTCCAGCCCTCGGAGCATCTCCATGGCCTCCTCTGGACTTGCTCCAGCACATCTTTGCTCCAGGGCAAGCTGGAGCAGAGGGGACATCGCCCGAGTGTCCTCTGCAGATCCAGCTGTTGCAGAGGCATGGAGGAAGCAGAACTCTGTGAATCCCTGAGGATTCATGAAGAAGAGACCTTGTTGCTGGTGATGTTTTCCCCAGTGTGATCCAGGACAGGACACTCGGGGCTCAGCCCCACCTGCACCAACCACGGCAGGGCTGGATTCCACCGCAGGGGCTCAGAGAGCCTCATTTTCCTTACAGAGAGCAGCTTTTTGGTGAAGGAGGTGCTGGGGGCGGATTTTGGGTGCTGCTGGTTCAGGCCTGGGGGCAAAGGCTCCCTGTGATGGCCAGAAAGGGTTTGCTGGGGGCTCTGTGTGGAACAGCCCCTCCCGTGGGCTGCACAGAGCCGTATTCATGGTCCATACTCTGTTGGGTAAAGAGGAAGGAGCACATTCCAGAGGCTGGGATGCTGAATTGGTTGTGTTTTGTCTCTTCAAACAGAGCCTCAGTGAGAGCTCAGAGCTCTGTCTGAAAGTGATGAGCTGTGTCTTCCTTTCCAGCCGGGATGCACAGCCCAGCACCATCCAGTTCTGCAGCAGCAGCAGATCAGGGCGTGATGGGCACAGGAAAAAGCTCAGGATGTGAAATCCCAGCAGCTGCTGGTGCCTGGAGAGAGAAATTTATACTTGCCCTATCAATCAAATCATCCTGGGAGCTGCTTGAGTCCAAACCTGAGGGCAGTGTGGAAGAGAGGCGGTTTAGTTTAAACATAAGAAAAAATGCTTTCTTGTGGGGGTCTGAGGCCCTGGCACAGGGTGCCCAGAGAAGCTGTGGCTGCCCCTGGATCCCTGGAAGTGTCCAAGGCCAGGTTGGAAGGGGCTTGGAGCACCCTGGGACAGTGGAAGGTGTCCTTGCCCATGGCAGGGGGTGGGACTGGATGAGCTGTAAGGTCCCTTCCAACCCAAACCATTCTGAGATTCTGTGAAATCTTGAAGGATCCCGCAGTCACTGCGGAATGAGAAGGAAGGTCCTGCGAGAGATGCACCAGGATCCACCCCCCAAGCTCAGCTGCACGTGGAGGTTCTTTGGGGAGATTCCTGATGAATTAAGAGCTTTTCTGAGATTCTCTGAGGTCTCCTGAGATCCATCCCCTTCCTGGGGATGTGATGGACTGACAGACCTCTCGTGCAAACAGCTCCTTAATTTTCCCTCTGAACGAACCTGCATCACTGAAAAGGAAGAAAACAGTTGTAGGAATTTGGAATTTGGGTGGATTCATCTTCTTCCCCCGTAGAAGGGTTTTGCTCCCTGTTGCCTGAGCAGTGCTCAGGATGCAGCTGCTGGCTTTGTTCTCTGCATCTCTCCCAAGAATTATCCCAAGTGATTTGCTCTTTATGTGGATTTGATGCTGCTGTTTCTCCCCAGCTCTCTCTTTCTCTGATGCTGTAAGATCCCTGCCACTTACAGGCTAAATCCCTGCGTGGAGAATCTAAAAAAAGCTAAATCCTGGAATCTGGAGTTTGTTTTTTCTACTATGAAATATTTAACTTGGCTTACAGAAGTGGTTCTCCCATCCTTCAGCCATCTGCTCCTCTTAAAATATATTTCTTTGTTTTGAACTGGAATGAAAAAGGCAGAAGACCTTTTGAGGCTCTGTCTTGCTTTCAATTATTTTTTAATGTCAGTATTTTCAGAGCGAAAAATAGGGGTGCTGTCATGGGACTGGAGTCCCAGGAGCAGGGAGACCCAAAAATGGGGCTTTTCCAAGTTTTCTGGGCAGCTGGGTCACCTGGCACAGGGATGACCTTCCCAGGAGGTGATGAGGGCAGGCTGGGGAGCAGCACATCCCTGTCCTGTGGCTGGTGGGATGCTGGCTGGGAGGCAGCAGGGGGCTGATCTCATTGTTGAGGCTCATTTTGGAGTCAGGTTGACAACCTGGAGTGATCCCTGGTTATCCCACGGGGCCGTCAGCTCCCCCACACCCCAAACCTTGGTGCTGCTGGGCACGGATCAGGGAGCAAAGCACCTGCTCCCTTTCCTTTGGGCTTGGTGGTGCCTCTTGAGGATCTCTCCTGCTTTCCTAACCCTGCCTTGTTCCCCTCCAGGTAAACTTCAACGAGCCCCTGTCCATGCTGCAGCGGCTCACGGAGGACCTGGAGTACCACGAGCTGCTGGACAAGGCGGTGAAGTGCGAGAGCTCCACGGAGCAGATGTGCTTTGTGGCCGCCTTCTCCGTGTCCTCCTACTCCACCACTGTCCACCGCACGGCAAAGCCATTCAACCCCCTCCTGGGGGAGACCTACGAGCTTGACCGCCTGGAGGAGCTGGGATTCCGATCCCTCTGTGAGCAGGTGAGGGCTGGGGCTCCGTGGGAGGAGAGCCAGCACCTCCCTGAGCCTTCCCCGGGCTCTTCTCCCAGCAACGGGATGAGGACAAGGTGGCGGAGGTGTCCAAGGAAGGACTAGATGTGGCACTTGGCGCTCTGGGCTGGGTGACAAGGTGGGGATTGGGAACAGGTTGGACTCGATGGGCTTGGCCCTTCATCCCCAGGTTTGGAGCAGCTGCTGCAGCAGTGCCAGGCTCTGCCACCAGCTCCCTGCAGGACACCCAGGTGTGGGCAAAGCCCTCTCTGGCAGTGGGTGGCCAAACTTGTCAGACACCTGTGGAGCGCTGGCTTGAGGCAGGACAGCACCTCCTGTCAAATCCCATCCCATCCCATCC
>VZTF01003189.1:0-10329 GCA_013397755.1 Cnemophilus loriae
TCTGTGATTCTGTGAAATATGTATGCCGTGTCTCAAAGATGATTCAATAGTGGAATTGTTGTTATCTCTGGACGTGCTTCATCTTTTTTGAACAGAGTTCAAAAGAATCTGTGCAAATTATCTAGGATGTATTGCCAATTATGCATCCTAGTAAATGATACTGGAATGCGATCAAGACTTTAATGAATGCACCAGTTGGTCTACAGTATTGGAGACATAAGAGAAATGTGGAGGTTGATAGGTGACTAAGAGTCAAGAATTACTGTCATGACTTGTAATGTGTAACTTATCACATTCTTTGTAAACTGCTTGACCAAGGTGTGTATGTGTCTTTGCTGGGAGGTTTTACTGTCTTGCCCTCCAGTCCAGCTTTATTATTTGCCTCTTGCTTGGCAGGATATATGCAACAAGATTGACAGCTTTTTCTAAGCATGCACTTTATCTAGTATGCTGTCTTATTAATGGACTCTATCGTTTGAGCACAGATACCATAGACCTTACATCACACTACAGTACCTGAAGTTTGTGACCATGTGCAAACATTGTTTTCATATAATTCACATCATGCACATACAATGTGAAACAAATAGTTATATCTTACTGATTTCACTGTTTTCCATTGACATTAATAAAATAGTGTCCAGTATTATTAAATTAAATTAATTTTAAAATATTACAAAGCGTTTTTGTGGATGTGGAATTATGTATGGATAACCTATATCTTTTTAGACGATGGCCAAGGTTATAACAACAGTGCTGAAGTTCCCAGCAGATCAGACTCAGAAGATACTAGAACGAGAAGATGCTCGACCAATGGTAAGTTATGTAAGTAAATCAAGTTTATGCAAGAGGATTAGGTTTCAAGAATAAGGAATTAGAAACTTTTTTCATGTCTTCTTTTCCCTGTGTCCATATTCAAGTGGACTCCTCCCTCCTTCCCTCTTCTTCAGTGGAATATCAAATTCCAGCTCTAGGTTTGAGTTTATAGCAAGAGTGAGAAAAAAAGCAAGCATGTTTTCTTTACTAGTATTTTAGTTCAGTTAAGACATATTTCTGATAGCGATGGGTACAATAGGACCAAAGCAAGCTCAAGCATCACTACTATTTTGTGGATGAATTTTCTAATTAAAAAAAGTAATCTGACATATTAAATATATATATAAATACATATAATATATAAAATTCATGCTTCTTAAATTCAGAGGTTTTTGTAGAGTCATACCAGTTTTTATGAAAATATATGAAAATATATGAAAAATTATGAAATATATAAAGAAACATTTTTTCAGCCCTGGGATAAAATTTCTGGCAAAAACAACAGGCATTTTGCTCATCGAATAGAAAATTGATCATCTCAATCACCTGAGATACACGTGTTTGAAGTGAGATGTGTATGGTTTTATTTTAAGTGGGTATCCTAACAAGACTGGGGTTTTGGGTTTTTTTGTGTGAGCCTGCTTTTTTTTTGTACTGAAAAAACACAAAAATACGTCAGTTCACTCTGGGTCAGGACAGGTCAAAAATAAGAGTCGTCAACACTTTGGTGTAGTATTTTTTCCCAGTTTTTTGTGACATTTGCTTAGTATTTACGAGTTGACCTATTTACTAGAAAGGTGAAATTGGGTTTGAGAAGCAGACACAAAAGGAGATAAGATTATTTGAGCATAAGCATTTCTTTGGTATTACTGTTACTGTTTTATGTATTGGAGCTACTTTTAATTAAAATAAAAAACTGCAGTAATAGTCCCCTCTACCTTGTATCTGGAGTCAACACTGTGAACCCTCTCTTTGTGAGTCAGCTTAGTGAAATATTTAGGAATTAAAGTGAGAGGAAGAATTGCATTCTGTTTCTCTCACTGAGCTTGCATATATATTTATTTAGTGCTTGCAAATGCAGAATAAATAAAAATCTGAATAATTTTACATTTCACTTGAAGTAGATATATTAAAGTCCTGTTGATTCACTGAAACAATTTTTTTAAAAGTCTGTATTTTCATCTTGCAATATCACATCTGAGGAAAGTGTTAAATACTTCAACATTTTCCTGTACACTTAGGATGTTTGAGAGTCTTGCAATCTTAAATATTTTAAATACTTCTAGAAGTATATAAATATTGATTATACTGCAGCTCCAGTAAGTATCATGTATCCCAAGCATGATTTTCTCTCTCTGACATTAAAATAGAAAGCTGAGACTGTTTTGTTTTGTCTTGTTTTGTTTTGTTTTGTTTTGTTTTGTTTTGTTTTGTTAAGCCAGAGTAATATTTAGGAAACGTTTTGAGAACAGAGAGATGGGCCTTGTTTTGCAGCCTCTTCAGCTTTTTGATATTTAAACCCATTCTTCCTACAACAGACATTCACAACTTCTGATACAAAATAAAAATTTAACTTAAATTCATCCAACAAATTTTCATCCTCGGTATTAAATTTTGTCTAAAACACACAGTGAGTTTTTTTTGCAGGCTACAAGTGCTTTGATTTGTTAAGGATATCATTGTTCAAAGAGCTCTTGGGTTTCGCATAGCAGTCCCTTCTTGGCTCATATCTAGCCTATGAATTTTCTACTTTCCAAATCCCCAAAGAGATTGAGTTAGACATCTAATGGAAACTCAAATATTAGGGCATATTATGAAGGAAGAAATATTTTTTTCCTTCGCTTTCAACATTACTATGTTCGGTTGCTGAAGCACAAATTATTCTGGGGATGAGTCTTCCATGATTCTATTTAGAACTAAAAAGTTGGAGATATCTTTATAAGTTACTCTGTCAAGAAATATGCTTGGGGTTTTTTTTGTTTTTTATTTATTGGCATTTGCTGACATGGCACTAGTGTTTCTGCACACTTCATATTGGATTGATGCTGGTATATGAAAATATCCAATGTTTAGCTCTCATGAGCAATGAAGTTCTGAACTACAACATAAATGTGCATTTTAACATAAAGCTTTTAGTTTATTGCTAAAACATCTGTAAGTAATTTTAATGTGTAAATGATTAACTTACTGTGCTACGAGAATAAGTGTGAGGTACTAAGTATCTGTGAGTAATTTTATACACTCTTAGTGGGCATATATTTAACAAGTTTCTGAAAATTGTATCAGTCCCTGGTCAATAAACATATGGTAGATCAATGTAATCTTCAGTAATCTGGCTTTTACTATGTAGTTGTTGTGATCTAACTGCAGCAATCTCATCCATAGATGTCCACAGAGTTCTTATTTGTTAACACTACATAACACTATTAACAAAATAGTCCAGTAAGCTCTTTTCTTCCTGGCTTTGTAGTTTGCCTCACCTCGCAGTGGTATCTTTTGAATATGCCACCAGTCTGTGCTTAGCTAGCGTGTGGGTGAGTGAAGTCTAATACATTCTTGTCTTATGTAAAATGAAATCTGTATTATGCAATTAATGATTAATTAATTATCATTAATTTGATAATATTCTGCTTTTTTTCCTTGCCTTCTTTCCTTTGTTAAAAAACAAATTTTGGTTGTATATGTATATGATAATTTTTGTTCTCCTCTTAATCACGTTTTGCTTTACAAAGCCAAGTTTGAAACTTGTAAATATTGATTCAAAACCAATCTTTTTGATTGACCCTAACCCTAAGCATAACTTCAGATGTTGATTGAGCTACAGAAATCTCAGCTGTAGAAACAAAATCAGATTTTAAATCAATTAATATGTAATATTGAATTTTATTGCACTTGGCTTTGTTTTGTCTTTATTCATTTTCTGAGTTCCTTTTTTGAATAGGCAAATAAATCAGATTTGTGGGAGACATGCTGTACTGCTTGAAATAAATTATTACATCTTGTAAATATGAAGATGAATTATCTTAAAAAAGATTGATGAATATTCTCTGCAGAGGGATTAGGATATGATTGCATTTAAATATCAGTACCTTTCTGAATCACAGCTTTGATTTGATATCAAGAGAAGCTAAAGCAGAGAGATGACGGAGAACAATTAGGGGAGCTTTATTCTCTCAGTTTATTGTGTCTTTCTTCAAGTTTTATTAAGCTACTTCAATTATGAATCTGCAACACTAGTAGCATGACAAGAACGAAACAGTTGACGTAGGCCTAAAGATGCAGGTTGCATCAGACTAGCCTAGCTAAACAAGCAACAGCGTACAAGCTGATTGAGTCCTCTCTCAAGTTGGTTGAGAGAGGACTGGGATATGGAAGTACACAGAAGAAAACTTTCTGCACTGACTAATAAAGATTATAATTTGAGTCACTAGTCGTGTATGATATTTAATAAACTCTGCAGATGAATTCTATAGGAAATGGTTGGTTCAACTTTTTTTTCCTCCTTTGCAACTGGAAAGCTTTGCACAGTTGCCAGGAGTTGATTCAGTGCATGTGAAGCCGTTGCTATCTCTTGGCCGAAATGCAGTTGTTGGCCTGCATCACTGACAGAGCAAAATTAATTAACTTAGGCTATTGCCATTGCCAGTTACCACAGTGCAGTTGACAGGTTATCTTCCTCTCCTGCAGTCATGCAAACACAGCCTTCAACACAAAATAATACCTCTTTCAAAGGAAAAAATTCATTTATCTAACAGTCATGGTTTCTACTTTGTGTTCTTTTCCATCTTTGACTACAATAGTGAATGCACTTTATTGCACTTAAAATGGAATAGAGTTTGGACTGTTTGCCAACAGCCTTCATCAGTTCTGACAAAATCAGCAACTGTTTTCTCTAGCCCTTCATTGAAAAGAATTGAATTGTTGATATTGATGGAACAAAGCTATTTACAACACTATTGCAGAATAGGTTGCAGAAGGTATGTTTGAAACTTACATTCTTGTCATGCTCTCTGTAATGCTGGTGTAAAAAAATTCAGTTGTTCTGAGCTGCATTTAAAACATACCACAGAAAGGCTTGTTGATATTGATTTTAATGTCAGAAATTATTGGTTGCACTTTCATAACATCAGCTGATGTATATGTAAACTGTTCAGGCTTCATTATTAGATTGTAGTTGCCTACTTCATCTCAAGTATTTTTGTCACATATTCTTGCACATATGTAACTTAGAAATTAAGGAGATGCTGACTTCATTGTGAAGGCAATTGATATTTTCCTGTAGAGGAGGCTATTTGCTAGCTCCAAAATTTTACATCATCATTTCAGTTTTGATGATAAGGCTTATGCAGAGAGTACAACTTTGTTTTTCTTTGGATTAATATGCAGTGATGTGGTAGACTATTTCCAGTGAGATTGCTGACTGTTTTGCTACACCTTATTTTGTTTTCATCAGTTTCTCAACTGTTTTGCAGGTACTGGAATGGAATTGCTTGCTCAAATAATTTGGCAGTTTGACTTATTTGAAATTCTTCTGTCTCCTAATTGTATTAACAAACAATGCAATTATTTTAATAGTAAGAGCTTCTGAGTTGTTCTCAATAATGTAACATTTGATAATTTCTTTTAACTTTTCATTCTTCTAGTTGTGGCTACGACCATCTTGAAGATTTTGTGATGAGAATGCCTCATGACATTGCTGCTTAGAAATATGTTTATATCTCTGTTGCCCCTTGAGAAGGGACAAGAAGAAAAGCTATTATTCAAGGTCACAAACAGAACAGCAAGAACCAAAACTCAGCACCACCTTTGGACTGTGAATATAATTAAAACTGCCTTGGCAGAAATGCTAATCAGGGGTTATTTGGTTATTTCTCTTCTATTGAATACTGTCTTCTATTTTGTGTTAAAGCTTATTTTTTTAAAGGAGAGAAAAGACTTTAACCTAGGAAAGAATTGCCCGCTACTGTATCTCTATACAGATTTTACTGGATGTTTTTTAAGAGTTGAAATAAATGATTTGTTTCTTCTATTTATTTTTTTTTATTTTTGATTGAATTGTGCAATACATTTTGGATGGATAGTGATTGAGGTTATTTTTCTGATGAACTAGGCACTCTTGTTGACTATTCTCTCCTGATTTGATCTTGACTGTTTGCTAGAAGGTCACTTCTATATGCTTTTGCCTACAATAAATCCAAATTGCAGTACCTCGTTTGTTTACTCCTAGCTTTTGTACTTATATTTTCTGGAGAAAAGGTGTGTCCCTGTAAATTGTAAATAGTTACTACATAACTGTATCATATGCTGATCTGTGACTGTTGACAGCACTAATATGAATAGAGCTGAGATGAAATAAAATTTATTTACTGTATAATTTTGGAACATCCTTGGTATGATTTTTCTTTTAAAGGACACACCAGTTTTGTTCTTACTCCTGTTGGAGACATTGTTAGCTGAGATATTTCCAGGCTGAAATCACTCATAAGAGCAGCTATTCAAGTACATTAAACTGTAAGAAGTCAATGGAGGCATTCAAGTTTCCAAGGGGTCATAACCTGCGAAACAGATACATGGTGGGCTGAAAAGCTGGCATGAGAATGTAGCAAATAGAGAAGCTTGATTTGTAAAAGTTCTAAATTATCATAGAATCACAGACTGGTTTGGGTTGGAAGGGACCTTAACACGATCATCTAGTTCCAACCCCCCTGCCATGGGCAGGAGTACCTTTCACTAGACCAGGTTGCTCAGATGCCTCTCCAGCCTCACCTTGGACACTTCCAGGGATGGGACATCTACAGCTTTTCTGGGCAACATGTTCCAGTGCCTCACCATGCTCACCGTAAATAGTTTCTTCCTAACATCTAATCTAAATCTCTCATCTTTCAGTTTAAAACCATTCTCCTTTGTCCTATCACTATCTGCCTGTGTAAAAACTTGTTCTGAAAGGCTGCAATGAGGTCTTCTTGGAGCCTTTTCTTTTCCAGACTAACAACCCCAACTCTCTCAGCCTGCCTTCATAGCATAGCTGCTTCAGCCCACTGAGCATCTTTGTGGCCTCCTCTGGACCCACTCCAACAGGTCCATGTTTTTTCTTGTGCTGAGGACCCCAGACCTGGGCACAGCACTGCAGGTGGGATCTCATGAGAGAGTAGAGGGAGACAATCACCTACCTTGACGTGCTGGCCAATACTCTTTTGCTGCAGCCCAGGATACCATTGGCCTTCTGGGCTGTGAGCACACATTGCCAGGTCGTGTCCAGGTTTTCATTCACCAGGACCCCCAAGTTGTTCTCCAGGGGACTGTTCTCAATGAGTTCTCGCAGTGTTCTCCCGGTCTGGACTCATTGACGTTGCTCTTGACCAAAGTGTAGGACTTTGCACTTAGACTTGTTAAATCTCATACTTATGAGGTTCTTATGGGTCCACTTCTCAAGTTTGTCTAGATGCCTCTGCATGGCATCCCTTCCTTTTGTTGTGCCAACTGCACCAGTTGGCTTTGTGTCATCTGCAAACTTGCTGAGGGTGCACTCAATCTCATTGAGTCACTGATAAAGATGTTAAAGAGCACCAATCCCAAGACATAGCCCGGAGGGACAGCTGTCATCACTGACCTCCATCTGGACATAGAGCCATTGACCACAACTCTCGGGCTGTGTCCATCCAGCCATTTCCTTATCCAGTGAATAGTCCACCCTTCAAACCCATGCCTTTCCAATTTGGAGATAAGGATGTCGCATGAGACCATGTCAAAGGCTTTACAGATGTCTAGATAGATGACGTTGGTTGGTCTTTGCAGTCATTCCATCATAGAAGTCCACAGTGATGGGAAAGTATGTATTTTTGTTCTTTTACATAATTCCTGTGTGGTCTTTTTGGCATGTAAGTTGTGATCCTCTGAAGTGATACACAAGAATGCATAAATTTAACCTCTAGTTACTGTGATACTTACCATATCTATAACTAATATCTGTAATGTATATGTTAGTTTGCCAAAATAGTTCAGGGTGATCAGTCCTCCATGAATATGATTTTTAACAAGTCTTTGAGGGGCAGCAGTCTGCAATGTATGAATGAGGCATGGTCCCCAGTCATATAACTGAAAACATTTGTTAAAAGTGTATAGAGCTTTTATCATATTTTCACTATCAGGTTAGAATAGCATGAGCCTGGATAGCCAATAGTATAACTGTTCATATGTCTGCTAACCAATAATATAATAACCAATAATAACCAATAATATATGTGATCAAGTCCCTAATAGTAACATCAGCCTTTTTTCCCTAAAACAAGTGCTTGTATAACAATTTCTTCTGCAAACTACTGTGCTTCTGCTACTTGTTACATTTTAGAAACTATGTTACGTCTCTCCTGCCTTGACTGAATAGGGTTCTTTGTTCTCTTATTACAAGTTATCTTTGTTTTCTTACGCCACAACAGTCCTCTAAGTTGCTCATCTCTGAACGTAAGGGATGGGATTTTTTTACTTTTTTTTTTTGCGAGTGCACTGGGATTCACCTTTTGTGGTTATCTGCAGGAAAAGAAAAAAAAGCTGAATTTATTTGCATAGTTTTTTATTCTAGTGAAGCTAGAAGAATAAATTTGAGTGATCCAAGGCCTATTGTGGCCAGTAGCAGTCTAAAGAATGCATCTTGTTTTAAATTGTTGTTTGAGGTTTAAAGGGACATGGGTTGCTTTTGATAGTTAAGTGCCAAGAGTTACGTCTTTATTTCCCACTGCCTTGTGCCTGGCAAAACTTGAAATTTTATGCTGCTTTATCATTAGTAGCTTCTGGGAGGTTTAGGGGAAAGGGGTTAAACTTTTTCCTTTTATCAAACATCAAATGTATTAAATTTGTTTTAAAGATCCAATATTCTTTGCAAGTGTTTCCAATATAAGCCCTTCTCTCTCCTTCTGTTGTGTAGCAGAAAGGCATCCTCCAGACTGTCAGAGCAGCAACCTCAACTGGACTTGATATGAGTATGTTTGGCTCTAAAAAAGCCTATTCCTCTCATAGCTGGCTGAGGATTTGTAGGATTTTGCTATCATTACAGCAGTGTAAAACATAGATTTGAGTTTCAGTTTTCCGTGTAAGCTGTATGTTGTCTTAAGCTTTGGGAACGTCACTGCAGGGATCTATTACTTTGATAGCAAGTATTACTGTGATCTCTTACAGTTCTCTTGTCCTCACAGATAGGTTATTTTTCACATTTTCGGGTTTTGTTCTTTTGCCTTTCCATGAAAGAAAGTAGTTATGGACTGTACTTTGTCATGCATGACCTAAGTGCAGTGGAACAAACTGAAATAGCCTATTTAATACTCATACAACATTGGATGGACTAAATAATACTTTTCTCTTAAGTAACCAAAATAAAGAATCCAAAAGGGATTATAGAGTCGTTGTTTTTAAAAAAACTGAAATCAGGTAACCACTGCCCAAATTCACATTTTGAAAAAGTTAAATGTTTGGGGTGTTTTTTTCCCATATATATACACACAAACACACACATATATATATACTCATTAGGAATCACATAATTATTCCTTAATATAATGGTTAGGTGTGCTAAGTATGAGATTTTTTTCAGGCTGACGTTTTAACTGCTTCTAGATTTTCTTAAAGGAGAATATGTAAATAAGGCATTGCTTTAGAATTTAAATAAAGGTGAACACATGAAAATGGGTGCTTTGCTTTGAGTAATTTTTGTTGTTGGAGTGTCAAATGGTGCTAGTAGTGCCAATCAAAGATTGGGCTGCCTTTTTAGCAAAGGTTAGAGGATGCCAAACTTGTTCAGACTCAATTGTTAAAAGATGCATCTGCAAGAGAATGTATTTGGATCATCTTATATTGAACCTTGCCTTAGTCTTACGTGCAATATATGATATTTGTAATTTTATGAACTTTTATACATGTGCACAGAAAAAAACGTGTAGATCCATGTCCTAGGTTACAATGTAAGATGTGCCCAAAGGTATATATTCTGTCACCATCTTCACAAAATAGGTAGTGCAGTGTTCATTGTCTCCTACCATGACTCATCCTTGGTAACTCCCTCCCGGAGCTATCTCTGTTTAATGGGCGATCAAGGATTCTGCCACATGACTCTTAGATAACTTTCTCTGGACTATCTCCTGTTAATGGGCCCACCAATGCCTTACCTCATGACTCACCATCCCATTGTGAGATGCTCCGCCCAGGAGGAGGAGCTGAGCATTCCCATCTGTATATAATTGGAGGTATGGAACACCACAGGTAGCTCTTACCTGCGGGACTCCCTGGGAATAAGAGCTGCACCACTGGACCTTCAGGCGAAGACCAGACTCTTTTCTACAAGATCACCACTTCAACAGGACCACTTCAGCCGGACTGCTACCAACACCCTGACCAACAGGGTGTCAGGTTGTATTCTGACTCTGTTAGTGGGGTTTCTTTTGTACTATTGCATTTATTTTATTTTCTTTTCCTATTAAATTGTATTTCTGACTTGAAGTCTCTCACTGGTTTGCTTTCAAACCG
>VZTF01003195.1:1405-17465 GCA_013397755.1 Cnemophilus loriae
CACCGGCAGCCCGGGTGCCCCTCCCCGGGTGCCACCGTCCCGGTTCCCCTGACGCCCGTGCCCCTGCCCCCGTCCCCCCGCCGCTTATCGGCGCTGCCCCGCCCGGTGTCTCGCACCTCCCGCCCTCTCGCTGCGTGCAGCCGGTGCCAGGGCCAGGGCCGTGCCCGGGGACACGGGGGAGCCGCTGCCGGGGTCGGGGTGCCCCCGCAGCTCCGCAGCCCCTCTCCCCGCCCCGCTGACTCGGGCGGCTTCGGGTGCCCTGGGCCCGCTGGGAACCTGTCACCCACGGGCCAGGCTCCGTCGGGAGCGGCGGCTGGGCCGGCTGCCCCCGGTCCGGGAGCCAGCCCGCCAGCACACCGCCGTCTCTCGGTTTCCCCCGTGCTGCGGAGTCGGGACCGACTGATGGCTCAGGCGGGAGATGTGGCCGTTGCCAGGTGTCGATGCTGTTGGCACTTGGTGGCCCGTGACCAGCAGTGTGGCCTGGCAGGGCTGAGTCACAGGGACTGGCTACGTGCCGCTGTTTGTGGAAGTCGTCCCTGGGACTTTCTATTAGACATTCCTTTCAAGAAAGTATCATTAGTTGTTTTGGCACCCTCCAGTCTTTGCTGTTGCATCTTACTCAGTTCCTTACAATTCTCAGTATTTATCCACGTAATGGTGACATTTAGATCCTTTCTACCACACCTTCTTTCCAAGCCTAATCTAAACACAGCACTTGGGGTAGGCATAGTCTAAAGGATTTTAAATAAGTTTTGTAAATAATGTTCTCTTCTTCCTGAACAATTTTCACAGAGGCTAAATTCTACTGAAAATATTTTTGCAGCATTCACGGTGGGGATTCATCCCCGTGGTCACCGATCCTCTGGTGAGTAGTGTACCTCTGGTGATCCCCTGGAGCTCAAACTGAACCCCTCTGCTGCTGATGTGTAAGTCTTTGCAAATAAAACCTCTCCTGAGGAACACAAATGTCGTGTTCCAGCAGCCTTGCTGTGGAGTGGGCAATGGTTGGAACAGCTTTGTTAAATATGTCATGTGTGCGAAAGCCGTACGCCCCGTACGTGGTTTGTAGGTGCAGCCGTGTCCTGTACCTGCTAGCTGAGTGTCCCCAGGTGGGATGCTGCTCTGCCAGGCCCCCACCTGATTTCTACCAGGTGCACATTCTTCTCACGTATGTACAAAACCTGCGGGCTCAGGCTGCTCCCGAGCTGCTGCAGGTCAGCCTGGGGATGGAGCAGTTATTTTATCTCCTGTCACAGCCCCAGGGCTGGGCTTTGGTCCTCTCTCTGTTCTAGACTCTGCCTGCTACCCACATAAGCCTTGCCTTGTGACAGACTCGTGGGCCATGGTTTTCCCAGAGCAGTACTGCAGTTCCTGGGAACACTGGAAAAGACCTCTCTTGAGTCCTTACACCCTCTTGTCTGGGAGTTCTCTCTCCATGGCTGCTTAGCCCGTCCACAGATGTTTGCTTTGGAAACTAAATAACTGAGCTCCCTTGGAGGCTTTTAAGCCATTTCTCCACTTGCTCTTGTTCCCTTCAGTCTCCATCTGATTCCCCCCTCCTAGAAGTACTCTGGGAGCAGAGCTACCACATCATGCAGCTTGGCGTGAGCCAGCCAAAATCAGTCACCTGCCAGCAAGGGCTGGCAAAGTTCTCTTCAAGCCCAGCTGTAAGAATTGCTGAAAGGCCACAGTGTCACTGCAGAAGTATTTCATTTTCTTGTTCTGCGCTCAAGTTTTGGGGATGATGTGGGCTTGCTCACCTTTATCACCTCTGTAGCAAACCCACATCTGAATTATTCACATTACACTTTCTCCCAACATGCCAGTAGCCAATTTTATAAAGACCAGACTGTAACGTTGCTTTAAATCCTATCTATTTAATCCCAACTCACTGCTGTATTGTGCTGTGTGTTGTTTTTTTCAGTGACAGAATAAAATTACTCTCCATATTTTAATTCTACACTATGCTATTAATTGCTGCTATTTCTGAAGAAGGAAATGCATTGCGTTCAAAGTCACCAATGATCCTTATGCTGTTGAGTTTAAATATGGAATATGATTTCTCAAGTGCCGGTGCCCTACTACATGTATTAATTTAATCTCTCATTACCAGCCAGCTCTAGGTAATTAGTTAGTCTGCAGTGCAAGGAGTCTGTGGGAAGTAACTGAAAGAGTCAAGTCTGGTTTTCTTAAAAATGAATGCTGGCGCATGGCTATGGACCACTGAGGGATCTGTGGGTTGGAAAGTTTGAAAATCCCTGGCTGAGGGTTTAGACACAGTAGTTAAATAAATCATGAGAGGATGCAGCACATAATATATGAATTATGAAGCATGCATTACATTGGGTGGTTGTGCTTCATGAATGGTAGTGGTTTAGATTCTCGGGAAAAAAACCTAATGTTTTCCTGAAACAAGCTCTGGTTGGGTAACATGAAGGCATGACAATGCAGCAGGGCCTAGGCAAAATATAATCATCAGAGCTGACTGTATTAATTTGATTTTCAAAATGATCAAGCATATTTTAAAAACAATTTCAGGATGAGTTGATGCTATCTTAAAAACGCCAAAATAAAAATCAGCTGAAAAGCATAAATTTGGTTACTAAGCAGTTCAGCATACAATATTTACATGTATAACCAGCTTTTACTGTGCTGAGTAACCCTGCTTGTTCAGTTAAACTGCTCGTACAGGCTGAGGTTATTTCTGTGCATAGTTAGAGAGTTGTGAGCTGCTGCTGTTAGAGATACTTTGTGCAGGTAAAGCAGTGGGTTTGGGTGGGTTTTTTAATGTATTGTACTTTATAGGCAAAGATTAAACAAGGGTAGTTTAGATCAGTAACAGATGCAATGTTTAAAGTTTGAGTACCGTGGAAGTTTGTCAGTGCCTAATAACAACAAGATTTAATGCTACAAAAAGAAGTAAAAACTTCCTGGTGTTCCTGAAAGGACCTTCTAACTAGCTCTTCTGGTGCTTCTTTAAAGATGCACAGCCCCACTCAGAGCTGTGGGGTCAGCAAAGGGATGTGTCACCTCCTGAGACCTGACTGAGGCCCACTGAGCTTATTTAGAAAGAGATTTTAGGGAAAAAAACCTGAGGAACAGAAGATGCTGTGAGGAGTGGGCTGAGTTTTGGGGTATTTGTGTTTCTGCACAGGGTTTGCTGCTGGATCTCGGAAGGCCCGAGCTCTGTGAGGAAACTGAGCTACAGTCTGGGAAATGCGAGGCTCTGGGTAAAAAAGACACTTTGAAAACATGCTCAGAATTAGGTGGGAGAATGTGCCTGTCTGAAATCTGAAGCTGCAGCTCTCGGGCAGAAAGAGCTGCTTGCCTTCAGTCAGAGTTTCTCTGCCCCTGTTAGTGACTACACATTGAAATAAGGTTTATTAATATGTGGGAAGTTCTTGTGATTGTGCAAGAGACTTCTGAGATCATAGTGCTCTGCCAGGTACTAGCTAGGCAGGGTGATAATTGAATTTTAAGGCTACAAATCATACTAAATGTTGTGTTTTAATTTCTCAGCACTGCTGCTGAGAAAATCCCAAGGGAAGTCACGGGCTAAGGATGCTGCACATCATTTCATTCCTAAGATGGCAATGTTCCCTGGATATAACAGACATACCTTACCACTCACTTAACATTGAATGACTTAGCTGGCTCACAGTCCAATATAAAACAGTTAAACTGAGGAGATTCAAAATCATTTGAGGCTGAGTTGCTGTTCTGTCACTCCCATGCGGTCAGTATGTGACATTAATATTAACAGTAAACCTAAAGGTAAAGGGAGAATAATTACCAAGGGACGCTAAGAAGATGAAATAATTCCAGAGTTCAAAGAACAGAATTGCACCAAATGTTTTCTGGCATTGAACAAATCCGGAGAAATTTTTCAATGTTTACTCATTTTGAATGTATGAAATCGAGCAAGATTTCGGGGCCTGAATTAGTTTTTAGTGCAGTGGTGTACAAAGAAGTCTTTATTTTGGATTTGGCCGCAGGATGAGTAAGGTTGCTTTGGAGGGGTTGAGGAAGGAGAAGATGACAAAAATAACCTGGCATCCAACAGCATTTAAATATAATATTTAACTTATCTGCACTTGGAGTAATTCTTAATAATTCCATGTGTGAATACATATCTGCAACAAGATTGCCTAACGCGTGTTTATCTTAATCCAGTGGCATTAACAGTTCTCCTTCCAGAATCAGGATGTGCTCATATGCAGTAAAACGAGACAGTCAGCCAGGGTAATTCCATGGACAGGTTTCACTGTGAGTGAAACTGCTGTGTGTCAGCCGCAGACAGGCAGAGAGAGCCTGGTGTCCCAGGCTGCAGGTGAGTCAGGGCAGAGCTGTGCCCGGCTGTGGCGCTGGGCTGAGCTGGGTCCTGCCCTGGCTCAGCCCTCGGAGCATCTCCCTCCTGCCAGCGCCTTCCTGAGCAGGAGCTGGGCTGTGCAGGGTCACCCCTGTCCTGCCCAGCTCTCAGGCGTGTCTTGGGGAAGCAGAGCCCCACGGGGACTTTCCTCTGCCAAAAGATCCTCAATGCAAAATACCAAACTTGCATTTTTTCAAGAAATAATCACAGCTGCTGGTGGGTGTAAATAAAGTATAAAAAAAAAAAAAAGAAAAAAGTGACACACATACACAGAAAAAAATGTTCATTATTTCCATCAAAAGTCCTGCCAGAGATCTTATCACTGTTGCTAAAGTAGCCTGTGCTGCCAGAACTTATCAGATATCATCTCTCTTGAATTGGTGTCATAATGCCACTTTATGTTTCTTTATAAAGAATGTGTTCCATGGCGTGCTTTTATCCCACTCCTAGACGTGATGTTTATAGTCAAAGTATGCATAATTGTCAAAGTTCAGGTCTGTCTCTGTGTTCATTATTTGTTGCCAACTCCCTTGTATTTACCCCAGGAGCAGTTTACCTGAAAGGTTACGGGGTTTGGGTAAGCACTGAACAGGGAGAGCGCTTACTTGTTCCTGTGTGCAGCACTCAGGTTGTGTGTAGGTGTGGTGAAACAACTTTTGGAACCATAAATGTAATCTTGATAGCACTTGCATGGAAACAGGGCTATTGTATGGTAATGAAACTGGTGTAATCAGCCTGGAGTGAAACTGGTGACTAATTCAAAAAGCAAACTTCCTGTCTGCAGCGAAAGCCCTTCTGTAGAAAAATGCCTTTTCTTCACTGCCTCGTGGCACTGTGTCACATTGCAGCATTAACTCTGCTGCTGGGCGTGCTCAGATACAGCAGGTAATTATCATTTGGAGTTTTCACTCTTGAATTTGTTTAATTCCTCAGTCTCCTGACCAGGAGCAAAGAGTTTTACTGACAGAGTCCTCTGTCAGGGCAGGGAGGAAGGAGTGCTTCCAGCTGGGATCTCTGGGGCTGAGGTGGGAGAGTTCCTGGGGTCCCAAAGAAGCAGCAAGTGGGTCACCAGGTGATGGACTTTTCCTGCGTGTGAGGAGTCACTGTAACAATCCGCCCTTGGTCTGGGGTTGGTGGTGTACAACTGTGCTTGGGGTATTGGTAGGTAGTGAGGTCTGGGGCATTTTCCCACTCTTCAGTCAGCTGAGAAGGATACCAAAGACCAGATTTGGGGAAGGATGGCATCGTTTCAGCTCTGAGACGTGGGCTGTGCTGTATATAGTGCACAGAATAGCTCCTGCAGTACCCAGCAGAGTGCTGCCGCCTTGGGCCCTTGAAAGCATTCAGGTGTAAATACTGATTGTTCTTTAAATGTCGGTAGACTTGTATTTGAGCATTTTAAAGGAATTTGGGGGTAAACATATCAACACAGGAGATAAGGATTTTTTGAGACCCATGTTAGGCTCAGTCTGATGTCAGCTGTTTGCAGCCTCAATAGACTCCAAATCCCTTGCAAGCCTTTAACACAAAGCCACATTTTCTGATTGTTTTACAAGGGTTGCTGTTGTTTCTGGCTGGTCAAGGCTGAAGGGATCATTGTGACTGACCACTGATTGTGTCACCAGCCTAAGGACTGTTTCATCTTCAGGCTTTCAGCTGCTGGGCCAGACTAAGGTGAACGCGGGAGCAAACCGAGTCTTGCAACACGTGGCCCTGCAGATAACCCCAGCCAGCCCAGCCTGGGGCCAGGCGGGCAGGAACGGCGCTATTGACAGATGAGCTCTGAGAATGAGCAGATAAGACTCAGTAATGTTAATACCGCTTGATCTGTGAGCCATGTTCGATATTGTCAGCCAGGGCAGTCAAGAATGCTGATGTGACCACAAGGCCTTGGAGGATTTGTGTGAGGGCTGGTTATTGTCACAGCCTGTCAGGACACAGCCAGCTCCCCAGGGGCTGTGTCCCTGCGGGCTCCTCGCCCCACTGGGAACCCACTGCTCGGGTTCCTGGAGGCCCTTCTGCATGCCACAGTCCACAGCTGCAGCAATGAATATGAAATATTAACACTCCCTGAATGGAGATGCATTTCCATTTTTGTATACTTTATTTTGTCATAAATAGTTCCATTAAGAGGACACCACTGTCCACCGGTGTAATGACTTCCACTGGTGGCACCATACTGCTCCCATTAAACACAGCCCAAACCAGTCTTGTCATGTGAGAAATATTGTCTTGTCATGTACCAGAAAAAACGGGGTAAAAATGGCTTCAAACATGAATTGATTCTGTTTGTGGTCCATCACTTCCCAAGGCTGAGGGATGTGCAGCAGACTCACAGAGACAGGTCCTGCAGGTCGAGTGGATGGAGACTGGCCTGGCAGTCATGGCTGGATGGAAGCAGATCAGTGTGGAATCAGGAGCTGATCCATAGTAATTGGGGACGAAAACAAAAGTTACTTTATTTACAATAAGCATATTTCCCAGGACAGAGTTGAATTCAACTTGTTTGTCCCACTTGCAAACAGACAACAAGATCCGTGATCTGAGGACCTGTTCCAATTAATCCTGCTAATGCTGCTGTTCATTTTATTCTTGACTGCTCAAGCAGAGATGAACTTTGAGGCTCTCTCAGTATCACTGAGACAGATGTGGCATTTCAACACTGTCAGCAAAACAAAATGTCAGGATGGTCAGAGTTTCAGTCTTCCTCCTTGAAGGATTTTTGCCTGGTTTTCCCCCAGCAGCAAAGCCTGCAGGCTGCTTCCCCTGCCAGCAGATCCTGTCTGGGTAATGGTGAACTAAAGTTAAAACTCGATGCACCGTCACAGATGGCATCCAGGCACAAATGTCTGTCAGAAACCAGTTTATCAAAATCACTGAAAATTCTAATTCTGTTCTGCAGAGTGCTGACAGCAAACTTGATAGCATCAGCAAATTTTGGGTTTGCACTCTGGTTTTCAAGGCATTAATACGAATACAAACCATAGACAAAGCTCTGGTATGTCTTCCAGTTTCATGGCAAACTACTGACACATCAGAAGTTTTTAAACAGGTTATTTATCTCCTAGGTGCTTTCCCAGACTGTTTGATGAAGTGCTGTAGTGTTCAGCCAGGTTTGTGGGCTCTGGGGTGACTGACTAATGCAAATAGATATCTAAGAGTCGGGTTTGATTTCAGTGTTAACAAGTGCCTTGGAACCTGTCTTTGTTCAGTAAACAACATATTTCATAGTTTACATCAGATTGAATCCTTCTGCAAAAACAAACAAATACATTCACAGAACAAGAAAGTAAACTCTGTGACACTCGTGGCTGCAGTGACTAATCAATTAAAAAGTCTTTTTATTGTTGACTATTTAAATCAAAGCACCCGGCCCTGTAGTGCATGGCACCTAAAGCAGGAACAGTTTGGGGTCTGCACAGCCTGCAGAAGTGTTTGGAAGAGGTTTGGTATCTCCTGATTCCTGGGATCTGGAAGGAATGTGTCAGTTCTCTGTGTCATGAACTCAGTCTGCACTGTCATTGCTTAAATAATGATTTAAAAGCTCCTTACAGTCTTCCTGATGACAGACTGTCCTGTGAAAACTCAGGGGCTGAGCAGGGAGGGTCCCTGTCCTTTGGGGACAGGTCTGTCTGCTGTTCCTGACAAGCTTCCAGCTGGCTGGGGAAGGCTTGGCACACAGGGACACGGGGAGCGCGTGAGATCTGCTCTGTCTGCCGGGTTCACACCTGTGTCAGTACCTGGCAGCTATAAATACCCCCAGAGCGTGAGTCACGCCTCGTGTGGCACCCAGAGCCTTTCCTGCCACTCCAGGGAGTGGAGGCAACGGGAGAGCACGTCAGAGCTGGGACATTTTACAAGGTGTGGTGCTGACTCAGGGCAGCTGCAGCCAAATCTCACCATTTTCCTGACCAACAGAATGAATCAGTAGCGACCCAGCAAAACCCCACGACTTCAACCACACTGAGCGTCCTTCTGCCATCCCAGGAGAACACAGAGCTCCAAACCCTGCATCCACCTCAGGGAGGGTCCAGCTGGGAGCTGTCGGGGTTGGGACACCACCACGGGCACTCAGCTGCTTGGGAGGATGTCCCAGCACTCTGATGAACGTGCCCTGTGGCTTTGGATAGCACTGATTGGGAAAAAGGAGCAAAGGTCATCTGGAACATTAAAACCCCCAACAAATGGTAGTGTTGCCTCTGTACTGTAGCTGTACCAGGAGTCTGCAAACAGACAGCCTGTGTTCTTACTACAGTTACTTCACTTTTAAAATAGCACACTGGTAGCAAAAGTACAATTTCAAAGTAAAGTTTGGTGTAGATAAAGACCAAGCCACCGTTCCTACTCCTACTTACCGTATGGAGAAGCCACTGACTGTTACAGCTCTGCCAATAACTGAGCTCACAGCACAATGAAACTCTGTAAATAGTATTTAAGCGTTGACAGTATTTAAACATTTAACTCACCGAGCCTGGTGTGAGTACACTTTCTCAGCATTAGGAAATCTACTGCTTAATTAATGTTTTATGGCAGTTTGCATATATAAAGCACTATATATGAATGCTGAGTATGATTCAGTTGTCAGTGTCTGAACATGAATTACATTTCACACAGGGTTTGGGAGAAGAAATTCCATAACATTAGGCAAAATGGCTTATGCATTCCCAGTAATTTTACATAAAATCTATTCATAGTGCCCATTGACTGGAAACAATATATGGGATTCTTGTAGTTGAACTACTTAATTCAGCAGATAACCACTGTTGCTTCATAGTTCACAGATGAGAACGTAAGGGAGCAGCTGAGGCATCCAGTTGAATTCGATTAATGACAAAGGAACGTTTCAGAGGACAGAGGGGACACTGTCCAGTGTGCCCACAGCACAGTCAGGGAGTGGAAGTGACCACTTGGAGCTGAGCAGTAAAACCTGAGACCTCATCCTGGCCCAGAGCTGATCCTGCCCCTGAGCTGATCCTGCTCCAGAGCTGATCCTGCCCCCAGAACTGATCCTGCCCCTGAGCCGATCCTGTCCCAGGGCTGATCCTGTCCCAGAGTCGATCCTGTCTCAGGAGCTGATCCTGCTCCAAGAGCTGATCCTGCACCACAGCTGATCCTGTCCTGGGAGTTAATCCTGCTCCAGAGCTGATCCTGTCCCAGCAGCTGATCCTGCTCCAAGAGCTGATCCTGCCCCTGAGCTGGTCCTGCCCCAGCACTGAGTCCTGCCCCAGCACTGATCCTGTCCCGGAATTTGATCCTGTCCCAGGGCTGATCCTATCCCAGGGCTGATCCCGCCCTGAGAGCTGATCCTGTTCCACAGTTGATCCTATCCCAGAGCCGATCCTGTCCCACAGCTGATCCTACCCCAGGGCTGATCCTGCTCCAAGACCTGATCCTGTCCCAGGGCTGATCCTGTCCCAGGAGGTGATCCTGCCCCAAGAGCTGATCCTGTCCCAGCAGTTGATCCTGTCCCAGGGCTGATCCTGTCCCAGGGCTGATCCTGCCCCAGGCTGATCCTGTCCCAGGGCTGATCCTGTCCCAGCAGCTGATCCTGCCGTGAGCCAGCCCAGAGACACAAGGAGTTGTGGGATACAGCCAGGCCTGAGTGTTCCTGCCAGATCCAAACTGTCATAGTAATTTTTTCTGACATTCCATCAAAGTGAGACAGTGTTTATTGCTTCTGGGTTTGCTTTTCTTTTCTACATTTGATGATACCGGAGTTCTTAGGGCCTAATACTGGAGGGCCATTGTGGAGTATAGTCTTAGCACAGCAATTACCAATGAAAAATGGGAAATTGTGATGAAATAATTGCCTGATACTGTCTAAAACTGACTCATGCAGAAATTTCTAACAGCAGAAAATTTCCTTCTGCTGTTATTTTATGAAGAATTGTTAATACTCAAATAGAGAAATACTTCTATGAATTGCCTTTTTTTTCTCTGTGCTGAGTATCTTGCAACTTGGCGACAATGCTCTGGGTGTTTGTCACCAGAAGGTGACAGTTTGAGCTCATGGAGAAAATGATTGCAATACACACAGTAACAGAACAAGCTCTCCTTGTCCATTGTTTTGGACAAAATCCATGAAATCTCACTCAGAAAGATGTAAAAACAGACCCTGGTACTGGCTATTTCCTATTTCCTCTTTTCCTCTCCTGTTTCATGCTTCCTTGGGGCAGATCCCCTGGAGTTCTCTCAGAGCACCAAGGGAGCTGGTCAGACATCCCTGTGTGAGTGAAACCCCCTCTCAGCACCAGTGTGCCCAGAGAGGATCCAAAGGTGGGACCTGGTCCCATGGGGGACCAGCAGCCTCAGCTCTTTATGCTGTTCTTACATCTTCAAATTGAGCAAGAGAGGTGTGAGGCTTCTCCCTGCTATCAGCACATCTGCAGAGATAGCCAGGGTATCCCAGCCCTGTGCCCTTCCTGGGTGCTTTTGTTAAACTCCAAATACCCTGAATGCTGCTGGCGGAGCTGGGTGGCTCCGGGGCTGGTCATGGGATCAGATCACTGGGTCAGGACTTGCTCAGGACCAGCATCCTGTCATCTGATCCGTGTGGTGCCAGTGGGGACACCCCCAAAATTCCTGACCCACAGTCTGCCTTCTCTTCCTGGCCCAGCACAGCATGGTTTGGACTGTAAGAGGCTGTGGAAGGAGGTGAACACTGGAGAATTAAATTGTGTTTCTCTTCAGTTAGTTATTTCTTGTACCTGCCTGCAAGTGATCTTTGGGGTGCAGAGGAAGGAGACAGCGAGGAATGAAGCATCACTATTTCTACTGGCACAGGAACAGCTGAGTTTAAGGAAGTTGCATATGTCTATATGTGTATAAAAATATAAACTGTGGTATTGTATATTTATATACTCAAATTCTGAATATATATTTAAATATATAAATACAGATTATGTGTTTTTGTATGTAATACATGCTATATATACTTCTCTCTTCAATAGAATACAACTATTCCACACTAAAAATTCATCTAAAATTCTGTATTCTCTATGGGTTTTGCTATTCTGCCCTGGGAATTACAGGCATCATTCCCCCCCCACCTTGTTTCGTAGGGATTCTGTGACCTGAGCCCACCACCCACAGTTCAGCCCACAGCCAGGCTGGCTTCCTCCTCCCACAAATCCTCTTTTTCTTTCTTTCTTAGGTTTTCTGTTCCTGATAAAATTGTTATTCCAGTTTCCAGCTCTTCCTAAATGACTTGCAGAAGGCAGTGACAGGTTGCAATTTTAAATCCACTTAGCTGGGTTTTTTTGTGAATAATCCTGTTTGACAGGCTTTCCTGCCCTCCCTCCCTGTCATTAGGCACGGCTGCAGCTCCGGCTGCGCCAGGAGCAGGGGAATTGGTTTGGTTGGGGACACAAATGAGAGAGGGGGACATTTTCAGCTACTGCAGCCGAAACAGAAACAACAGAACTGCTGTCTGGAATGCAGCTGAAAAGCAGTTGGATTGGTTAGATACCTTGAATATCTATTAATTAATGCTTGAACTGACATTTCAGTATTGTATTTGAGTAACTTGCTCTGTGAAAAGTTGTAATTTTATTCGTATAGTTTTTAACAATGATCTATTAGATATTATGAATCTCTTTTTTGTTAGTGCCTATGTTAGTGCTCTCCAATAGCAGGGATGGGGCAGCCACGGCTTCTCTGGGCACCCTGTGCCAGGGTCTCAGCCCCTCCAGGGGCGATGTGGAGATGAGCCTGTGGGTGCACAGCTCTGCACACAGGAGGGCACACCTGGATCCATCCCTTTGCACGCCCAGGGAGGGGGCTGATGTGAGGAGCCAGCTCACCAGGGCCCCTCACTGCTCACCCACGGCGAGGAGGAGCTTGGGCAGGTGACTGTGGCTCAGTGAGTGACGCCTCTGCTGAATGCTCCCTCGGGGTGCCAGAGTTAGCAGGGATGAGCCCAGGGATTTGCATTTGATACCATTATGGGAGGAAGCTATTTCAGTAAAACCTGACTTTTCCACTGGGAATTTGTGCACGTATTCCATTTTCAGTGTTGATTCACAATGAAGTTGGGCTCTCAAGGGCAGAGCCAAGTCCATCAGTGTACAAGAGTTATTTCCTCCTCACACCTGGGCCTCTTTCTCCCCCTTTGCCCCAGGTAAGTGTGTGCTCCCTCAGACACGTCTCACACAGCCCCACAGTGCCCAGAGCCGCTGCCAGAGCTGTCACTGGGGTGAGGACACTGGGGAGCGGTGGCACCAGGAGGGTGAGGCCCTTGCTTTGCACACACAGATGCCAAGCCCGCCGGTGGGGCAAGCCCTGGGCACTTCTCTCTTCCTGACTCAGGGCAGGGAGGCCCCTTGGGATAGCCCTGCCCTGGGATGTCCCTCGGGATGGCCCTGCCCAGGATGCTCTGTGGCACCCCAGGGCCAGGACCCTCAGCCGGGCACAGGGACCTCACTGACAGCAGCAGCAGGACCAGCCCTTGGAGCCAGGGAGCTCCACCAGCCCCAAACCATGTGCCAGGCAAGATAACGTGATGCAGGAGAGCTGTTATGTGGGCTGTGCCTTTCTTCTTGAAGTTCTTCCTAGATCAAGCCCCTGCCCTTCCAGAGGCACTGCCAAGACCGTGACATTTTATTGCATATGGCCTCCATTGTGCCAATGCCCTTTCCAAGCCAAATAAGTTGAGTCTTTTCACCCTAGTGCTTTTGACGGGAATTTTGAATAGGCTGGAGTGAATGTGATGAACACTGTAGTAACAGCTGTTAGCTTTAGCCTGCCTGAACCACGCACTGCACGCATTTGCACTGTCGTGTCCCTTCATGTTGAAGCAGTCTGGGAAAATTAATTTATTTTGCTTCTTATTGATTAGTTTAAAAGGTTTTGCTTACCCTGTGCTCTGCAAGAGATATAAAGCCAGTTATTTTGAAAAACTAATGGGATTTTTCAAATTGTAACAGACACATTTATTGCCATCGTATTTAAGAACAATTTGCCTCGCACCAAATTGTCCAAGTAATCAGCGCGCATGGCACATTCACTTGGAGATGTTTATTATTCTGGTGGGGAGAGAGGGAAATAAAAAAATAACCTCCTGTTGCCTTTTAATTGCTCATTTCCTGCTCGAGACAGCAAATGCCATTTGGCTGCTATAGGAGAGATAAATGGGTGGGCCAGGTTCTGCCTCCACCGAGGAGCCAGAGCCTTGTTCATTAGTACAGAACCAAACGGAAAAAATAATCATTAGGAAAGCAAGCCAGAGGTAGCATTACTTTCTTAAGCAAGGAATAAATGCAGATGATTTCCTCCAAATGCATTAAGGTTCCAGAGCCGCCTTTCGTGGCACTAATTGATTCAATTCCGCTGTGCTGCTGCTGAGCAGATGGGTTTATCCTTCTGCTTCAAACTGGAGGCTTGGGAACTGAGTGGATAAAAGCTCTGGCCTTTCCCCTCAAGTGCAGCTCTGGTTTAACAGGGATGTGGGGCTGGTCTGCCCCAACAGTTCTGACTTTACGTATGGAAGTTCATTCCTGACCCATTATTTACATTTCATCTATAATTCATTTTCTTTTAAAAAATTGGTTTCCCTACAGTTTTCCTGGACTGTTTAAATGTCTGAGATTCGATTAAAGGCAAAAAGCAAGTCTAGACGATTGGTGAGATTTCAGCTCCAGGATGGTGCAAATATCACACAGAATGAGCAGTGAGGTGGCACAGCTGGGGGAGCAGAAGCAGCTCCCTGGGGCAGGCAGGGCTGGGAGCAGCAGGAGCAGCGGGAGCAGGAATCCCAGCGGAATGTGAGCGCTGCTGCCGGGGTGCTGGTGCGGTGTGTGGGGAGCCAGCGCCCAGGAGGTCCCAGTGCCGTGAGTCCATCAGCTGGGCACCTGCTCCTGGTTTTCTCCCG
Source organism: Cnemophilus loriae (assembly GCA_013397755.1). Classification (NCBI taxonomy): domain Eukaryota; kingdom Metazoa; phylum Chordata; class Aves; order Passeriformes; family Corvidae; genus Cnemophilus; species Cnemophilus loriae. The sequence continues at coordinate 15,643 of VZTF01003195.1, forward strand.
CTCTTCCTGCATCTCCCTTCCTCCCACGCTCTCCTGCTGGCTGCCGGCCCCTGCGGAGCGGGACAGGACTGGGAGGTGTCACAGACCCCAAACGCTGGGCTGCCCGGGATGGGTTCTTTTGGGGCCAGGATGATGCAAATGGCAGCGCATGGAGAATTCTGCTCTACTTTTAGCCCAGCCCGGGCACAAGAGGAGCATTACATCCCCACTGTAGGGACACAGCTCCAGGGCAACAACAAGCTGCGTTACATCCAGTGATACCATGGAATCATGGAGTATCCTGAGCTGGAAGGGACCCTAAAGGATCATCGGGTCCAGCTCCTGGGTCCCTGTGGGATGGACCCTCAGTGTGAGGGTGCCTGGCATGGTGCTCTCTGGCAGGGCAGCACGAACAGCCTGCGTGCAGCCTCTGAACAGTTTTAGCACAGCAATGCCATGAGTGTATTTTTGTTTATGTTATAAAATCTCTGCCTTTAATTTGAGTCTGGAATGGGTTTTAGATTCAGTTATTTTTAAAAATGAAAAGAACAAGACCCCACAAACAAGCTGCTGCTCCTCAATCAGAACTGGTAGTCAGGGAATCAAAAATGAGGGTCTGGTTTCAAACAACATTCAGCACCCTGAACTAAAGAGTTTAACCTGCTGGGTTTAACATAAAGATCATTACAGTAATTAGATTACAGCTTACACCAATAAGGAGAGCATGAGTGGCTCCAGGTCTGCCTGACCTGGCAGACAGGTGTGATTTAGGACCCAGTGACTGCAGGCTGGAGCTCCAGAGTGGCAGAGCGGGACAAATTTGACCAGCCAAGGTAACCCAGCACAAAACAGTTTGCTGAAAACTGGAAGGAGCCTCCTGCCCCTCCTGGGTTTGTGAAACCAGAGTTTTTTCCTGCAGGAGCTGCTGCAGGCAAGGAGTGACGCACCGGAGAAGTGCTGCGGTTTATGGTATAGAGAAGGTCAGACTGGAAACCTTCGGTGATTTCTTCTGGGTTTAGATTCCTTGAGTGTAAACTTACAGTCTACAGCAAGCAGAAGGGGAAACCAGGGTACCTGGGGTAGCACAGCAAAAGGGATAAACCCAGTGGTTGTTGGAAGGGACAGAGCTCAGTGTCTCGTGCTCTTTATTGCAGAGATAAGGCACTGAACAACCCCAGCCTGGAGGGGCAGGGGCTCACCAGCCTTGCTCCATCTTGTGCAAGATGTGATCAATCATGTCCTGGGCCAGGAGGGGAGAAAGCACGTTTGAATCAGCAACAAATCCTTGAGGTAGTGAGGCAGGAAAGACACTGAAATCCAAGGAATATCCGAATCCCAGACTGGTTTGTGTTGCAAGGGGCCTTAAATCCTGTCCAGTTCCCCCCCTGCCATGGCAGGGACACCTTCCACTGTCCCAGGCTGCTCCAAGCCTCGTCCAACCTGGCTTTGGGCACTGCCAGGGATCCAGGGGCAGCCACAGCTTCTCTGGGCACCCTGTGCCAGGGCCTCCCCACCCTCACAGCCAGGAATTCCATCCCAATATCCCATCCATCCCTGCCCTCTAGCAGTGGGAAGCCATTCCCTGTGTCCTGTCCCTCCATCCCTTGTCTCCAGTCCCTCTGCAGCTCTCCTGGAGCCCCTTTAGGCCCTGGCAGGGGCTCTAAAGTCTCCCTGGAACCTTCTCTTCATCTGATACCTCCCACATCTGGGGGGGGCTCAGGCAACACAGAAGGTGACGGCAGGGACAGAGTCACGCTCTGACCGGACCCACTGCACTGTCCCCAGCCCCACTGTCCCTGTCCCACCGCGCGTGGGGCCCCCAGGAGCATCCCCCCCCAGCATTC
>VZTF01003195.1:17483-66655 GCA_013397755.1 Cnemophilus loriae
CATCCTCCCAGGAGCATCCTCCCCCCTTGAGCATCCCCCCCGAGCCCCCCCCGAGTGCCGTTCCTGCCCGCTCCCATCCCCGCCGCCTCCCTGCGTTTCTCCCGGCCGGGAAGGAGCTGCGGACGCCGCGGGCGCCACCTGGTGCTGCCGGGGCCGGCGGGAGCGGGGCGGGGACGGGGCCACACGCGTGCTTTGGGGGGTAAATCCTTGGCAAAATGACTCCCACTTCCCCCCGGCCACCCCCACGCGTCCCGGGGTGTGTGTTTCACGGGGCGGGAGAGCTGGGTCTCTTCAAAAGGAAACCAGGAACTCCAAAAATTTGGGGTTCTTTCCCAGTCCCACAAGGCGATGGCATTTAACTCCTTCACGCTGAGAATTTCACCATAAATGGCAGGAAGTCGGCCAGGGAAGAGTGTTTTTTGTGTCTTTTACTGCCCTTGGGTGCTGCCATGACCAGAATCCCCGCAGGAGTCACTGACCCCGCTGGGCTGGGGGTGACACACCAGGGACACTCTGCTCCACTCCGGCCATGGATCCACAGCCGTGGGCACCGTGCCCCCTTGTCCTGACCCGGTCTGTCCCGCGGGGCAACACCCCCTGGGCTGTCCTGGCTCCATGGAGAGGGAGATGGGAAGGAAGGCAGTTAGATGGGATATTGGGAAGGACTGGGAGCGGGGCTGGGCGAGGAGCAGCGGAGCCATGGGGACACATGGGCACAGCGCTGAACCAGGAGCCTGGCAAATGCAAAGGGCCCTGCGGAGCCACCTGCACCAGCATCTCCTGCACGGTCCGTGCGCCGCCCACGTGGAGACAGGGATCCCTTTGGAGCTGTCCTGCTCCATCCCCACGTGCCCCTGGGCACAGCCCTTGCTCTCACACGTCTGCCCAGGATGTGACAAGCAGCAGTTTGGGTGCTGGGTGATTTTTCTCCCCCGACACCACGTTTGCAGCCCTCAGAGCCCGGCCGCTGCTGCCTCGCCGTGGCTCTTCGCCAAACGTTACTCACCACACGGTACAAGACTTATATTTAGTCGGTGCAGAGACAATATCACCAACTTAAAAATAAGCATAAATGAGGCTGCGGCTCTCAGGAACGGCTCTGGGGTGCACAGGAGGGGCCGTGGCCATGGTCAGCCACCGGGCAGGGCGGTGTTGGTGTGGTACCCATCACCATGGACCAGTGCCACCACCAAGGCCAAAGCCACCTCTGCCCTCACACATCTGGGTTGGCAGTGAGCCTTGCTGGGTGCTGAGGCTGGGGCTCTGCATGGCAGCCCACTGGGAAGGGAACCCCACCTTCCCACGTGCTCCTTTCAGGTCCTGCCCGGCTCTCGGAGCCGGCCGGCGCCGGTGCCACCCGAGCACCCTGCGGGAGCCTGCGCCGCACAGTCACCATGGAGATGCCGGCAGCTCCGGGTCCATCCTTCGGGGGAAATGAAGAGGAAGAGAAAGGCTGCTTTGCAGCAAAATTATTAGCAATAATTTTTATTTCTATTTAAATTACTATTTTCATTCATCCCCTTCTTGTTCTTGGTAGATACTGAGGGATGTCCATCCCAATGCTGCGCTGACCAGTCTCTGCTGGAGCCGCCTGCTCTGCCCCACACAGACCCAGTTTGTCGCCCACTGAGCCGGGGCTGGCTCCCCTCCAGCATGGGACTGTTGGCAGCCTGTGCCAGTGACAAACTCGCCTCAGCTGTGCCCATCCCTCAGAGCCCTCTAGTCCCTGAGGCAGCTCTGCCCGTGCCAGCCCTCGCAGGCTGCGCGAGGGCTGCTCAGGAGGGGAAGCAGCCAGCGCCAGCGAGAACTCCTTCACAGGCTTTGCACGTGGTTATGCTTCCCATAAAGGAGGTGAATCCCTAAACCAGGTTTCACAGCAATTACCTCTGTTTGGAAAGTTTTGTCAGGGGCTTCCACAGCCCTCCCTGAGCCACCCCATTCCAAGGTGTTTCAGTGAGGGAGCTCACCCTGGGGATTTATGCAGGTCCCCAGTGCCATGATAGCTACACATGGGATATTTGACTGCAGCGGCTGTAGAAAGGGAACACACCACTACATGCTGTGCTAAACACAGTGAAAATCTGAGTCAGGATGAGACCAGCTCCATGTAGTAGTGACAGATGTCATTTTTTGTCCACACTTTGAAGGAAATAATGCTGCCTTGAATTGCCCAACACAGTTCCTGGGCTGCTCCTGAGATTCTGAGGGGAATAAGAGTACAAGTCGCACTTGCAAAATAACCTGTTGTTCCCACAACTCCCTCACTGCAAAAGACAGATCAGCTTTGGAAGGCACAGGCCCATCAGAAACAACAAGCCCAGCTGTTGCCAAGCGTCTGTGAGTGGTGGGCAGAGGCACCAGGCACTCGCAGTACCTGAGACACTGGAAGACAAGGGATGCATCACCGTCCCCACAGGGAGTAATACCCCTCCGCACTAAACGATGCTTTGTCGTGTATTTGTAAATTGACTTGTGATACATTATTTAGGAGCTCACATCATAAGACCATCATTCTTTTAGTGGGATTAAGAAATTGTTAAGATCAGGAGGAGCAATACATCATCTTTCCAAAAATAAAACACCTCATGATTTTAGTGTGACTTCTTGTTACTGACACACGTGAACCGCCCATGATACCAGAGCCTCTCCCTTACCCTGCCGAGGTTCTTAGAGAATGTGACATTTACCCTGCTCCATCCCAGTGGATTTCCTTTCACATCGGATTGCTGTTTGCCAAGTGTGCTGCTAGAGCTCTAATTTGCACTTCCCAAACATCACGACTCCTTTCTCATCCCCGTTCCACCCACCTTGTTTGGCGGTGCTCATCCTGCCGTGCGCAGTGTGGGTTCTGTTCCTGCAGACAGGAGCTTTGCACTGTGCCACTTCCCGCTCGCTCGGACACACCTTCGGTGTTCCTCCCCTTTCTGTCACGTTGCATTATCCCCCACACTCCCAGGGGTTCCTTCCCTCTGCTGCCATGGGAGCTGATGCCCACAGCCCCCGCCAGGCCCCCCAGCTCGCAGCCCTTCCGTGCTGGGCTCTGTCAGCCTGAGTGCGAGGAGAGCAGAGGTCAGAAATGGCAATGGTTGGGAAGGGCTGGGAGCTGCCAGCACCGTGCCCAGCCCATCCCGGGGAGTGCAGGGGGCTGCTCGTGGTATATGAAATCCAGCACCAAGGTTTGATTCCAACCCACGAGTTTTCCTGGCAGAGCTGGTGCTTCTCGTGAAGTCCAGCTGGAGATCAGCAAAGTCCAGGAGGTTTCTAAGCAGGAGAGATGCAAACCCTTCAGTTGTGCTAAGTGGGACTTGCCTAAACCAGCAGTGGGTTTGTGTCTGTGAAGGTGACACAAAACTGCTTTGACATCTCCTTGCTTCAGCTCCTTACAGCTCTGGCATATTTTCCCTGAGTTTTTATAAATAACAAGTGCAGAACACACAGTGGTTGTAGGGAACTGGCTCTAGCAGCAAATCTCCCCTAATGGTTTCAGCTCCTGTGGGAAGAGGGATTCTTATCCTGAATACATTTGTCAAAGAAGCTTTGCTAAGATATAAAATTAAGCTACTTTTTTTTTTTTTTTTAAATGGTACTAATCAGCTTAACACCGTGAAAGACACCGTGGAGAAGTTGCTTTGTAATTTTAGAAAACCCTGGAATCCTGACCTCACTGTGGAATTAGGCCAGGGTGCCGTCTCCAAAGCTGTGCGTCGGCAGTGGGAGGAGAAGGAGATGTAGAGGGACACACTGTCCTTCCCAATCTCTGCTGGACATTCCCTGGGTGGGTTCCATGGACCCAATGCACCTGGGATGGACCTGGGGACCCCGAGGCAGCACCCAGCACCCCGGGGTGTCCCCCCAGCACTGGGGGGTCCATCAGAGCTGAGCTCTCTCCTCACAGCCAAGGGAAATATTTCACTGCTGCATTTGGGGTTTCTCCAGAACAGGCTTTATGGTAAAGGCACATCAGTGCATAAAGGGATGTGTCCTGGTCCTGGACTGTTTGATTCTGTTATAAACGGATAATCTGTTTCATTTAAGGAAAGTTTGCCCGTAATTATTTCTTCCCAAAGTCTGGACGTGAGCTTCTGTGTGCTTCCAGCTCCCTGCCCTGGATCACAGCATGGATCCTGTCCATCAGCGGCAGCATTGCTCTGGGAGCAGCCTGTGCACTGCAGCAGCTCCTTGGTGGCCAGCAGGGGAAAAAAACCACCCTGATACTTAAATGAAGCTGCAGATAAATATGGATATTGCAACGGAGCAGCACTCACCTGAGCAGCACTCGCCCCCCTCCTGCGCTGCTCCAGCCCTTCCATATGCATTCCTGGCTCCTGGAGCATTTATAACCCCTGGATACGTGCACCTCTAGGAAAGCACGAGGTTGGTGCCAGCCCCTCGCTGGTGTGCAGGGCTGAGGGCAGCAGGGCTCAGGACTGACCCGGAGAGGCTCTGCCAGGGTCAGTGCAAAGCCCCGCCAGACCCCGCAACCCACGCGGGAACGGCTCTCTCCCAAAGTGTGAAATCACATTTCCAGAAAAAGGGATCCTGCTGCAAGTGTCTGGGAAGCACAAGGTGCAGGAGCAGCTATTTCAGAGTTGGATTTCAAGCCCCAGGCAGTGAATGCCCCGGCAGAGCTGAGATGCAGCGGCTCAGAGACATGTGGAAGGGAAGGGAGAAAAAAACCAAGAGAGAAATAAACCCAGCAAGATTCCTCCTTCCTTAGGAGGTTATAAATGTGGTCTTTGGAGGCCCAGGGATGCTGATTAACTAGCACAGGCAGACAAAGACCCTGACATCAATTAAATACTGCTGATGAGGTGAGGTCAATAGTAATTATAACTTGCTCATATCTTCACACATTAGAGATATGTTTAATCTTTTTATTGAAAAGCTTTTCACTGAAATAAAGTAGTATGATAATTTCCTGCAGTGTCCTGTTTCTAATTAAGTAGGTGGAAAGACAGTGGATTGCACTTCATCAGCCCTGCTTCTGTCAAGTTGCTGCTAAAGAAATACTTTTAGGACTTGTTTGGTGTTTTGGTTGGTTATCTTTTTTTAAAAAGTCTTTTAAGTGGCTTTGAAAAGGGAGCTCACACGTATAGCAGTATTTGTACACCCTTTCCAACATGAGCTTCAGAGTCAATGCCCATGACCATAGGACAGCCGTACTCCTGTGTTCTCCAGGGCAATCCCTGTTGTGTTTCTGGCTTCGTTCGGTGCTCCCTGACCCCCAGAGGCGCCCGGCACTGCTGGAGCGCTGGGAGCGGGAATGCCGGGCTGGTTCAGGAGGAATGTCACCTTTTGGAGCTGCAGAGGGAGCTCTGGCTTCCACCTGCACACGCGCTCTCCGCCTCTGAGTGTCTCGGACCCGGCAGCTTTGCTCCGGGGGCTGCCCAGGGCACTTAGCCCCGCAGAGCTCCTGCACCCAGTGCAAGGAAAGGAAAATCATGGTTTTTCCTGGCTGGGGACGTGCTGCATGCCCGGGGGAACGGCAGCAGCGGGTGCCATCGAGGACAGAGATGGGCACGGGTGTGCCAGCTCCTGCCACCACCGCTGGGCCTTCTGGACAAGTGACCGTGTCGGAGGTGCTCACCCAGCTCTGTAAACTACCTGTGAAACCTTACATCCCTTAACCCAGGCGATTCGGAGAGAGCACAGTGGCTAAATATAGCTCTGGAGCAGCGACAGCAGCAGGGTTTGGGAAGAGGTTTTAGGGAGGCTGGGAACTGGGAGTGCTGGAGAGGGGGCGGCCGCCAGTTCACGCTTCGCTGCCGGAGCTGAAAGTGCCTCCAGGAAAGGCAGCGCAGCTCCTCCTTCGCTGCCGGCTGGGAACGCTGCACAGCCCCTCTCAGCACCGTCTGGGATCGCTGTGGAGCTCAGGCCGAGCTGGGCTGTGTGGGAGCAGGAGCCGTGCAGGGGAAGGGCTGCAGCCGCAGCAGGCAGGGGCAGCTCTCTGCCAGCGCTTCGGGCTGTGCCGGCAGCTCTCACCTGCCCTCCTCGGCTCCTCTCTGCTCCTTTCCCACAGGCTGTAGAGGGCTTTGTCCAAAGCTTCTGGTACCTCAAGCCATCTGTTGTCATCACCTTGAGCATCGCTGCTCATGCTGCGGGTGCAGGAGGATCAGCGGCTGTGCTGCTGCCCCGGGTTTGGGATCCCTGCAGTGCTGCCTGCTCGCATCAGGCCTTGTGGCATCATCCTGGGGCTGCTGGTCGTGAGGGAGAGTCCCTGCTCCCACAGGGTGAACCTGCTCTGTCCACCACGAGCGCCTGTACCTGAGCTGGAGAGGCTGCAGCTCGCGCACGCTGGGCTGGAGCTGGCAGCCCCTCGCATCCCTGGGACCCACTCGTTAGGATGGGCTAATGTGGTTTTTGGATCCTGTTCATTTAATGGTCACTTGGCACCAAGACAAATGTATTAGATTTGTCAGGCAAAGTTTATATCCCAGTTAAGTGGCTTTCACAGAGGGCTGATGGAGTTAGTGCTTCTGACTCAGTGCTTTGCTGCTCCACACTTCCCACATGGTTTGGGGTATCCCCACCTTTCCTTGCCACGCTTCTGTCCTGATGGCACCATCCCCTGAGCCCGGGGGCAGCTGGGGGAGAGGCAGATCCTAAAGGCACCGAGGCTCAGACACAGCAGCAACCAGAGGGATTGAAACACTTGTGGTGGCTTTGGTGACCCTTAGGGGAGGCAGGGAGTGCCCAGCCAGGCTCAGGGCATCCTGCAGAAGAAAATGGCAGTGCCAGAGCCTCGTCCCCTCTCACAGGTGTCACTGCCACCTGCCCAGAAAAGCACCTCATTCAACTGCATACAACATGCGAACTGCTCTACAGGTTTGGAGTTGATGAAAATGAGCACCACACTTTAATCCCTTTCAAAGCAGAGACCTCGGAAACCACTGGAGCCTGACACACCTCTCCAGGTGTTACGTAAAGTAACTGTTCACAGCACGAGCTGACAAATATCATGTACGATATCTAATAATTAGATAGCACTGAAATATGACTCATTTTCAGTGATTCCATGCGGATGTTTATACCCTTGCAATGATACTGGGAAAGAAGAGCAGAAGCCTCTGGAGGAGCCCTGGCCTGGCGTGTCCCTGTTCCTGTGGGTGGTTCTGGGGCACATAGCCCTGCTCAGCCCCAGCCAGTGCAGAGCCCCCCAGCTGGGGCTGCAGCCAGCCTCACATCCGTGCTGCGGGAAGAATGGAACCACGGCTGCTGCTGGAAGCACCCTGGCTCCAAAATCCAGCTGGGAACCTTCATGTCCCAGCAAGGCTCCTCTGGGCGGCCTCTGCTCCTGCCCTGTCACCTGTGAAGCTTAGATCTTCAGTCTAGTATTTAATTGCAGGTGGTGCTGCCAGCAGGGTTAGTCACAGCACAGTGCTTCAGCCTGGGTTTGTGCTCGCTGTCTGCAGCAGGCAGGACCAGTGATGTGGCTGGCGAGGCAGCACGCAGCTCGCACCAGTGGGATCTGGGAGCATTTCACAGTGTGCAGATTGCTCCTGCGGTTTGCCGTGTAGATCCTGTCACGAGTTAACTGCAGTTTATCTTAGTCTGAGAGGCACATTCTTCTGTTTGCTATTTTAAACGATTCAGCCAAAGAGGCCAAGCAAAGCCCAGGACACAGCCCCCAGCTCTTGGTATCGGAGGCTGATGAGGACAATGGGCCGGAGTGGCTCTGGCTCCTCTTTCCTTCTGGAGGTTTCCCACCAGTGTGAACTTACCGATGCCTCTGGATCTGCTCCCGAATCTTATGGGTACAGGGGCTTCATGGCAAAGGACAAAGGCCCCATTTGTGCACTGCCAGGGCATTGCGTTTTCTGCCTCCTCATCTCTTACAGGAAAGTATCAGGAATTTGTGTAAATTACAAGTGTATCTTAGAGCTTTAGGGACATGTGCACGTGCACATAGTTACACATACACATCCCCCCCTTAGATCCATCTGTGTATAGCTGATGGTGTATTTTTAGATGTGGTGTAAATTGATCCTGTTCATGAGCTCTGGTCAGTGTGAATTGATCAAGAAAAGGAACAACTGAAATTTGTGTTTCTGTACATTCAATAGAGGGGATTGATTTCTGAGGGTTTACTTAGGAATCCTCTCCTGGACTGAGGGTAAAAGGAGGTGAAAATCCAGGGCCACGTGTGGTGCCACCCTGTGTCATACCACCAGCTCCCAGTGGTTTAGGAGACGTTCCTGGCTGACCTGCACCCGGAGCCCCAAGCTGCTGCAGGGCTTGGCTCTATTTTGGGTGCAGGTAACTATACTTAGGGCTGAGTCATCCCTTCCAGTATCAGTTACAGGAGAGCTTAAATGAGCAGAGCCGGTGGCCAAACCTGGCGGCAAAGGATCGGGGCCGCGATGCTGACCTGGAGCCTCTCTGGCAGTGGCAGCAGCCGCGGCTCTGTCCAGCAGGGCACAGCACCAGCCCTGTCCCGTCGGCTGAGCCCAGTGGGGGCCAGGGGCTGACCTGCAGCTGGCAGCTGGGAGGTGGGTGCTGCCACTGCCCAGCTCCATCCCTGCTGTGGGCAGGGCACCCAGGAGTCCCCACAGGGGTTTTAAAGGCAATATCCCTTTGTGGAGCTATTCCTTGATGTCACCATGGCCTGGGATGCTGCAGAGAGCTGCTAAATCCAGCCAAAAATTCAGGTCTGCTTCCTTATGTACATGCACGAAGGGCAACTGCTTATACAGCCATTTACTGGGGAATGGGATTCACTGGGACTCACTGGTATTTAACCCCTCTTGGTTTTAGCAGCCGGTTGGTGATCCTGGAGCCAAAGCAGCTTTCAGAACACTCAGGAAGGAACGTGCCCGAGGGGCTGTGGCAGTGCTGGATCCCACTGGTGTGGCACCAACCCTGCCAGCACACAGCACCGAGAAATGTTTTCCTTTGCAGATTTATCCCCATGCAGAAAGGGAAGGGTAGAAAACATTTTCGTTGAATCACAGCCAAACAGACAAGTCAGCTCCTCCATCTGCTTCTTGCGAGGGTTTGGCTATTGATTTGCCTCTGTGGGTCTCTCTGGACCTGTTTGCTCTGGGTTCTACAGGACACCTGTGGGTCGGGTTTCTTCTGATTTTTTGCTGTTCTCAGTTGTCTCAATCAAGTGACACTTGGCCCAGGGTCTGAAGGAGAGGAAGCAACTCATAAACAAAGAAATATCTTGGTGAAAAGCTGATATGATGTTAGCGAGAGCCGGCTTGAAAACCCAGAGCTTTATTCTGAGTCGAGTCCCTTAAGTAATATCCGAATATTGGCATAATTTGTTTTTAAAAGCGTTTAACTTTATTTTTAGTGTGTCAATGTCAAGGTGTATGACAGATTTTCAATCTTCCCTTGGCTCCTCCTGCTCCGTGCCCAAAGCTCCCCTCCATCACCCTCTGAGGGGCCAGGAGCCCCTCCATGGGAGACGAGGAGGAAGGATACTGCACCCTCCGGGGCCGGGAGATGACAGAGTGGGGAGTGATGGGATGGGGGTCACCAGGGGTGATGGGATGGGGGGTGGTCAGATGATGGGACTGGGGAGGGCAGGGGGAGGAAGCAATCCTCTCCCAGTTCTCTCCCTTCCCCAAAGGACTTTGTTTTAAAACAAGTAGTCTTTTAAAATCTAGGGCAAGTCAGCCTTCTGCCAAAATTAGTCTTTGTGCAAGAGCATGAGAAGGAATTTTAATGGGTAGCTGGTATGTGGGGATGAGGGGAATGACTGCTTTTACTATCTAAATGCTGTTTAAATAAGGCTGTAACATCAAACAGCTTTGCCACGCTCGCAGCTCTGTTTTACAGGAAGCATCACTGCCACCGCTCACAAATACACAAGAATGTTAAACAACAACTTTTTATTTGTGCCAAACGTGTCCTGACACATTGCTGAGGAGGAGAGCTGCAGTGCCAAGGGAGCACGGGCAGCACCCGGGACCTGCTTCCCCTCTGGCCTGGCTGCTGTCCCTGAGCTGGAAACTGCGACAAACCCCTGCAAGGTCATTTTTTCCTATTGGATTAGCCCAATTGCAGCCGAGGGGAGCAGGGAGAGATGAAACCCATCCTGCTGCACCCATCTGGGTCCTGGGGCCCTGTACAGAGCTCACAGTAGGGGTGGGGACAGGGATGGGGCTAGTGAAGGGCCAGTAATACCAAACAAATAAATAATTTGCCCTCTACAATGCAAAGCTTAATTATCTTCAATGTATGACTGAACTACTCTGGTGTTTTTACTGAGGATATCAAAACTCAATAGTCTGCTAAGAATTTAACTTCTGTGGAGTCTTAAAAGTACTCTTTAATTCTGAAATTAACAATTACTTAATATTTGGTACAAAAACTGTGTTATAATCCTCCAGAGCTGCTCCCAGCAGGGTCCCAGAGAGACCAAGTGAGCAAATCTTCATGCACTGGTCCCAGGGCTGTGCCCCAAGCCTCTGCCATGCGCATTTGGGATGCTTGGCTGCGTGCAGGAGCATCCCTTCCCCTCCTGTGCCAGTCCCTTGGGTCTGTTTGGGTGATCCCAAGGCTGGGTGCCTCTGCACAGCCCCCCCACACCTCTGTCTGGCCCCAGCACCTGACACTCGCCCCAGTCCACTGAGCCGGCCTGGCTCCACGGCTGGGTCATTTCTCAGTCACTGTCTTGGAGAAAAATCTGTTCCCTACAAAAGGCTATTACTCACAGGATATGCATTTGTGACCAAGCAGCCCGGCTTCCACAGGGAAATCTCTGTCAGTAATTCCTGAATGCCGGCAGAGCACGGGGCACAGCCCTGCCACCCACCAGGAACCAACCTGGCCTTGAACACTTCCAGGGGAGGGGCAGCCACAGCCTCCTGAGAAACCTGTGCCAGCGTTATACCACCCTCATCATAAAAGTTGGGACCTGGCTTTGGTTAAGAATCAAACCAGAGTGAGGCTCTCGCCCTGCTGGGAAGGGTCCCTGGGAGCAGCAGGGTTCGATGGATTTCAGTCCATCCCAGGTCATTGCCCCAGCTCAGGAGGAGGGTGCAGGGCAGATCCTGGTGCTGCTGTGTGGAAGAGCCATAAACTGAAGGCAGAAGTCTTCCATGAATTATTAACATAAACAGCTCTGCTGTTCCTTGGCCGGAGGGGGATGCCAGGAAGGCTGAACGGTGTTTCCAGCACTTTAAATGAGCAGATTTTCTGATGATCACTTAGGGATGCAAGGATGCTCCCGTGGGCAGGCAGCAGTCACTTGGGACCCTGGGAATGGGTTTCCTGGTGGGAGTCTCTGCCTGGTTCTTGTTTGGGATATCCAGCCTGCACTGGGGCTGCAGGACATGGTGCTGGCGGCTGTGGCAGGCCATGGGTCGCTCACAGAGGGGTAACACCATTCCCCAGGGAGCACTGTGTGCCCCGGGGGATATAAATACACCCAGCACCTCGCCGTCCTCTCGGTGCCTCCCACAGAGGCACCGCGGGTGCCGGTGGCACCCACAGCCAGCTGCCACGGGGCAGAGCAGCGCCGGCTGTTCCTGCTGCTGCCGCGGACGCAGCTCGGCCCCTGGGCACCCCGGGCCTCTCCTGCCTCGCCCCGAGCACCTTCACCCCGCGGGATGCCGGCACGGGCTGGGCACCAGCTGCCCACGTCGCTGCCTGTCGTGGTTTGGGGTAAACCCCACAGAATGTGTCCCTCGTGCCAGTGGCCTCTGAGTACTGCCCTGCTCCAGCCCTGCCCAAGCTCAGCTCCATCCGGAGCGGCGTTCCCGGCATCTCCCTCCCTCTCTGAGTGGAGCCAGGGCCCGGTGCTGCCAGCAGAAACCTGAGCTGCACAGTCCAAACCCCTCCATTTATTTAATTATTTACCCGTTCCACACACTGCCTCTCGCCACAGGCTGGTCTTTGCTTTCCAAATGATCTAAATTAACGTTTAGAAACAAATATCCCCGGGTCCATGTGCTGCCCCACCTCTGCCAGGGTCATAAACTGCCTTTGCCAGCTTCGGCCAGGGTTAAAGGAAGCCATTGTAGTTGGACTTGATGATCTTGGAGGCCTTTTCCAACATAAATTATTCCGTGATTTTGTGGAACCAGAGATAAATGCACAGTCAGCTCAGATATTAAATCTGGTGTTCACACACTGCCTGAGTCTGCTCATGTCAAACACAACCAGCCAGAGCAGGGCCCTGGACCTGCCTGACTTGGAGCATTTAAAGGTTTATGTGCTGAGGGAAGACGAGGCCTTTGGGCCTCAGCAGGTTTTGGAATGGAAAGGAAATTTTGGAAAGGCATGGAACGGCATGATTTGTTGAAGACGGAATTCATTTACTGGTAAGAAAATATAATTTTAATGGAATAATTTTAACGGGTAGGTGAACCATTTGCATGAAGGGCAAAGATGGGACACCTTCCACTATCCCAGGCTGCTCCAAGCCCCGTCCAACCTGGCCTTGAACACGTCCAGGGACTGCGGGGCAGCCACAGCTTCTCTGGGCACCCTGTGCCGGGGCCTCCCCACCCTCACAGGGAACAGCTTTCTTCTAATATCTGATCTCTATCTACCCTCCCTCAGCCTAAAGCCATTCCCCCTTGTTCTATCACCACATCTCGACATGCCTCCTTTGTCTCTGGAGGCCAAGCATCATTCATTTATTCACTTATTTTGATTCTCATTTGGTCTGCCTGGTTCCTCTCAAGTTTTTAAATTGCATATATTTTACAAGCCTTTTATTACCTATTTTTAAAGACATATCACTGCCGGAAGAATCTCCTGGAAACATGAATTAACAACACAAAAGGCAGAAGGAGTGTTTCATAATGCTACTGGGGCGGCTCCAACACGAGTTGCTCGGTGTGGTGGTGCAGCGCCAGCAACGCTGGGGCCGCACTTCTGCTGCCACTAAAAATAGTTGCAACTTCAAACCCAAATATATTTTTGTTCATTAAAATTACAGACAAATAAGAGGATTTCTTACTCTTTAATTAAAGCAGCTACATAACCTGAGTGTAAATAAAAGGTAGCTCTGTCCCTGCAGATGTTGCAGTCAGATTTCAGTAGTGTTTACAAAAAAATGGAACTTAACAATATTAAAATCACACCACACCAGAAAAATGAGCATTTTCACATATGCCCTTGGAACACACAGTAATTTACAGCCACATGCCAAGTCATAAGTCCTGTGTCTTCAAAGTATTTGAAATTGTTGTGCCCATGCAGTCGGGCTCCAGACACTCCCAGGAGTTCCTGGAGCCCCATGTCCTTCCTCACCCAAAAAGAGGAGGACACCAAGCTCAGGGAAGAGGATCTGGCAAACGTTAAGCCCTAAATAACTGTTTACTTCAAACTTTGTGGTGTCTTAAGCGAATGATTTGTAGTTAGAAGATTCCCAAATATACCCAGGGGGAAAATAGGTTACGAGCATGACCACAAAATCAGAACAGGTTTAATCTCATTTGCTAGTCAAAGATTGCACAGCATGAGGGAAGGTGGAACTTTTAGGTGGTCACATTAGTGAGATAATGAGCTGAATCTTGTCCCTAATAATCACAAGCCATCGTTGTCACTGATTATTAATCAGTGGCCCAAAGGCCAGAGCTGCAGTTGCATTCTCTTTGCATGTTGGATGGATTAGAATCTCCAGGTGAGTGGCTCACGGAAAGGGCTCTTCAACTACACCCACCTCTGAGGTTTATGGATAATCACAGGCATCACCTTGGAGCCCTAGTGCTGGTGGACTGGTTGCCTTCCACAAATACATCATAGGAAGGATCAGTTTAGTGACAGTCTCTCGCAGTTCCCCAGGAGCCCGTGGCTCCAGCCCTCACTCTGCCTGGAGATCTGCTGGGGTGCCCAATCCCCCCAGCTGACCAGCATTCTTTCGGGCGGGATGCCCAACACATGGTTCTGGCGTGTTCCAGGTAAAAAGGAGGTGTGGGAGCAGACAGGAATCTGGTGAGATTTTGGCTCCAATTACCCCATGCCAAATACAGCAAGGCTTGAAAACCGAGCAGGAGCTCTGCAGGAGGTTGTGAGGCTCAGCCCCAAGTCCCAGTGGCATTCAGCGGTGGCCGTGACAGCTCGGCGCGTGCATCTGGCAGTCACGCAGGGCGTGGAGCGAGGTGTTACCTCTGCAGGGCACAGGAGCTGCGAGGTGGAAAATCGGCTGCGTGTAAAACGCGTTTAATGACCCAGCTCAGTGTGTGCCGCGAGACTCTCGAGCGCGTCCGCCCAGGAAGCTGCAGGTGCTGTTCCTGCCACGGCTGCTCGGCAATGACAGACCTTCGTGCCGTGAAGTGTCCGAGCAGGCCGCGGCGATGACCTGCTGGATCATCCGGCCACCCGCCCCGTTCCCTCTGGCCAGGCCAGTGCCCCGGAGCGAGCCCCGCCGGGAGCACGGCCACCCCGCAGGTGTGCGGGGCTCAGGGCCACCCCACGGGTGCCCAGCTCGCCAGCGAGGCTCTCCCTGGCCTGGCTGGACACGGGTCTGTCCTGCTGCCGTTTCGGGCCCCGTCCCCCTCAGGATCCGTGCAGGAAGGGTTGGCCCACTCTGCCACACCGAGAGCCATAGTGCACACAGACTGCAAGGAGCTGCACTAAGCCCGACCTGGGCGTGTGGGTCTGCGTTCTGCTGCGGCTGCTTGGGACCTTCTGTCAAACGTGAATTAGTGGAACATTTTATTTCCTAACAGAAAGCAAGAAATTGACCACGAATTGTTTGGAAACGAATAGGATTTTCAACACAGAGAAGCAGATTCAAAGAATATCCTATTTTTATGCTCCCTCTCTGTGTAATTCATCTGCCATTCCAAACAAGACGTGCCTCAGCTGAATGAAGCCTCAAATAATCACATAATAGGAGAAGTCATTTATTGTGAATCAGGCTCTTTCAGCGGTATATAAATAGTCTGTGCTGCTCCACAGGCTTTGTCAGTCAGGATTAATTAGCAATTGACCCTTGTTTGAGATTTCTTCACTACCTCTACATTTTTCATAGGGCTAAATGAGCTCTCCACATTGCTTTAAGAGGCTTCCTAAGCTGGAGTTTCATTTACCTCTAGGCTATAAATCAGTAGTTTAATTTATCACTAGGTTACATATCAGCAGTGAATAGTCAGGGTGGAATTGAGTTTATTATAAAGATGTTCTGTTAGAAGACACAGTATTACAGTGATTGAAACATGCTCTTCAATTTTCCATTAATGCCCAATTCTGAATATGACCACAGAGAACCACACTTTACAAACTTTACATTTAGCATTCTAATAAATAAGTTCAATAAATAGGGACTCTGCAGAGGAAGCCATACATGTGAACAGAAGCTGCTTAACAATGTTGTCAAAAAATAACTAGAGCTACTCTCATTTGTAACCAATCACTGGAAATTGGTAAGTAAAATATAAATATTTTACTTTTACGATGCAGACCAGAGGAACAAAGATCTGTTAAAAATCACCCTTAGGATTACATCGAACCTAATTTTGTACACTAAATTCATAATTCAGAGCATGCTTTTATACTGCTTTTAGCACAAAATATTTTCAAATACATTTATTAAAAGTATGAGAAACGAGTGAGACTGCCCATGTAGAATTTCATCTGTGCCTGATCACTAGCTCTTGTGTTACACAATGTTGCAGTTTGGCTAATTTTGGATGAACTATTCCACATTTGGAGAAGATCTATAGTAAAGGGCCGGATTTAGTCTGTAGTATATGGCAACATCTTGTAAATACAGTAATTTATTTGTCAAAGTACAAAAAAATTAATTCCCCCCAATTACTGTTATATATATATAATATATATAGAATCCATTTATATTATCCATTTTAATAGTTACTTTTCTTGGGACACGACACTTATGTTACCTGTAAAGGCTGCAGACCAGAACCATTCTGGTACCAGGCGCAGGGACCTGAGCCCTGCAGGGCTCAGCCGTTCCCAGCACGCCCATCTCCAGTTCCGCGCGAGGCTCCGGTGCCAGCGCGGTGCCAGCGGCCTCTGGGCCGGGCGGCTCGGCCGGTGCTCCCCGGCCGGCCAGGCCACGCTGGGCCCGTCCCTGCGGGCTGGGCAGGGGGCAGGGCCGGACCCTCGGCCCCCAGAGCCGTGACCCCGCGCGGCCTCGCTCCCCACGCCTGGCAGCGCCCGCGTGCCCGGCAGCGCCCGGGGACACCTCCAGCGCCGAGGGCCCGGGCACCGGGGAGCCCTGGCCACTAAGGGGGCCAGGTTTGCCATGAACAACCATCGCAATCCCAAAGCACAACCATGCACACACCAGTAAAGCCTACCTTGAGTAAAACACCGGCACTGAAAGAGGACTGAACCATAAATGCCACCAAACTATCAAGTAATTATCAGCACTAGAAGTAGATGAAAAAATAATAAAACCAAAAATGATAACTGCATCATGACTTTGATTTAAATCCTTGCGTACAACAGTGAGTGAGCAGAAAGCTTGGTCTGTGACTGAGCCTCAGAAGACAAGATACTGCTCTTATTTTTATTTCCTATTTTTAAAGACAGGCTGACTGAGAACATTTTCAAACGTGGGAGACTAAGTCATTAAACCAGATGCACTTGGATTGCTCTCCTCCTTTAGGGGATTTACTTCATTTTACTTTATCTGACACAAGTCAGAAATAAATGAAACTACTGAAGGAAAGCTGAATTTTGACACATTATTTTCCATTAAAATTCTTCCACTGACTTTGTTAAGCTTTTTCTAAGACCAGAAAATGAGGCTTTACCTAAAAAATAATTTGAGACTGGTAGATTTTCCTCACACACTTGTAAGCCCTACAGTCTCCTACTGCCTCAAAGCGGAGGATTGAAAAAAACTGTTCCCAAATCTTCTGCATTTGTTCACAAACTGGTATCTCCGTTCTGTTTATACTCTGTTAAAATATTGAGAGTCATTTCCTCACTTTTGGACTGCACATTGTGTTCGCTCCTTCTGGATGATTTCCTGGTGGCCCTGGAAAGCCGCCTTCGGAAGGTGTCACCTGCCAGGAAGTAAAGGATGGGGTCAACGCAGCTGTTGAGGCTGGCCAGGCCCCTCGTCACTTGGTAAGTGGCATAAACCTTATCGTTGAAGGCACACATATCTGGGGTTTGAAAATCCACCCTGGCCCTTAGGTTTAAGGTCTTCATCACGTGGAAGGGAAGGTAAGACACTGCAAAGACCGTCAACACAATAATGACCAGGTAAATTGATTTTCTCCTGAGAGGAGAATTGTCCAAATCTTTGTAAATCAAAGCTTTCACGATGAGCCCATAGCAAC
Organism: Cnemophilus loriae; assembly: GCA_013397755.1. Taxonomy (NCBI): domain Eukaryota; kingdom Metazoa; phylum Chordata; class Aves; order Passeriformes; family Corvidae; genus Cnemophilus; species Cnemophilus loriae. Next base: position 34,706 of record VZTF01003195.1, read on the forward strand.
CAAGAATCACTATAAAGGGGATGCAGAACATCAGCACTGTGGTGCACATGCTGTAAATGAAGTAACTTCTCAGGTAATCATCAGCCGTTGTGTCGTAGCACGTTATGGTTTTATTTTTCCTTATCCCTGTTCCCGAGTAGAAGAGTATCGGAGAAATCACAGCCACCACAAGGACCCAGACCAGGCTGCTGATGTACACCGCGTTCTTCTTCTTCAGCCTCCCCAGCGACTTCAAGGGGTGCACCACTCCCGTGTACCTGTGCACGCTTATGCAGGTCAGGAACAGAATGCTGCCATACAGGTTCACGTGGAAGATGAACCTCTGCAGCTTGCACATGATATCTCCGAAGATCCAGTCTGTTTTGTTGAAGTAGTAAAAGATGAGGGCGGGGAGAGTCAAGACATACAAGAAATCGGCCAGTGCCAAGTTGAACATGTAAACCGAGATGCCGCTCCAAGGCCTCATGTGGAAGACAAACATCCAGATAGCCACACTGTTGCCCAAAAACCCAGTGATGAAGACCAGAATGTAGACGGTGGGCAGGTAATAGAACTGGAAGCCGGTTTTGGTCAGGGAGCACTTGGTGGTGGCGTTTCCCGGAGACCAGCCGCTGCTGGATAACAGGTTGGGTTCAGTTCCGTTCAGAGCAGCAGAGAGAAGGACTTCGGTCATGATCCTTCCCCCACAGTCACATAGGTCTGAGGCGAAGCACGAAGTCTCTACAGGCACAGTAACGCATCTAAAAAAATAAGAGAGCAAAGGAAACCTAGCTGGAAGGTGAGCCCTGCCCTGCTCTTCCTCGGAGCTTTCCGAGCGGCGGTACCGGGCCCCGCTCCGCTCCCTGCCCTGCTGCCGGGGAGCCGCGCACGCCGCCGCCACCGCGGGCTGGCCCGGCCGGAGCGGCGACGGGGACGGGGACGGGGACGGGGACGGGGACGGGGACGGGGACGGGGACGGGGACGGGGACGGGGACGGGGACGGGGACGGGGACGGGGACGGGGACGGGGACGGGGACGGGGACGGGGACGGGGACGGGGACGGGGACGGGGACGGGGACGGGGACGGGGACGGGGACGGGGACGGGGACGGGGACGGGGACGGGGACGGGGACGGGGACGGGGACGGGGACGGGGACGGGGACGGGGACGGGGACGGGGACGGGGACGGGGACGGGGACGGGGACGGGGACGGGGACGGGGACGGGGACGGGGACGGGGACGGGGACGGGGACGGGGACGGGGACGGGGACGGGGACGGGGACGGGGACGGGACCGGCACTGCCCCTGCCCCGAGACACCCGCCGCACGGAGCTCGGAGGGCACCGGCGCTGGGGAGGAGGCGGCCGCGGAGCCCACGCGGTGCGGCGGGCGCGGAGCCCGGGCATGGCCACCGGTGTCTGACGGTGCCACCGCACAGCCCGGGCAGGCGGGACAGTGAGCGCTGGCCGGAGGCAGGGTCCCTTTCGCCCTGGCGGAGATGGGGCAGGGTCACCTCAGCTCCCACAGCACTGGGACAGGGTTCCCTCAGCCCTCAGAGTGATGGGCCAGGGTGGTGTTGCACCAAGACCTCTCTGTCCCGCGTCTTTGCTGATGGATGGGTGCCAAGGGTGCTGCTCCCGAGCTGCTGCCAGAGGTGGAACAGCCCTTCCCTGATTCTGCTTTCACTCAACCCTTTGAAATCTGCTCTGCAACCCAGTTTAAGTGACACGAACATGTTAATTGCTGTAAATGGAACAGCTGAGCAGAAATATGCTCTACTGACCTCTAATTAAGCGCTATACATTTGGCACTTGAGTCAGAATATGGTTATTATTTATTGTCTTGGCAAAACACAATCTGCTGGTTTCAGCCATTTCTTCCTCGTTCCCATTTTTGCTAAGTGTGGTGGGTGAGACATGAGCCAGTCAGAGCTGCTCTCAGCTCAAAGCTGTGTTCTAGACAGAGTGTTATTAGTCCTTCATGAATATGTATTCATTTCTCAAAGTTTTGAGGCTGTTTAAATTATAAAACTTCTTTGCTGGAAAAGCTTAATTGGGAAATCAGCTGCATATTGTACCCCTGTGGGAATATGCAAGTGGCTGCAGATGGAGTCACCGGCCTGGCTTCACTTTTGGGGCAACTTAAGCTACAACGTCAAAGCAACAGCTTCAGTTTTGTAAATATAATACCTTTCCTTCTTGTATGTTAGAGGGTTTTTTTCCTTCTGTATTCATCCACTAACAACTGCTTATTCAATACTTTAAGATTATTTTAAATTTTAGTATAAAATGAATGTGAAGAGAAAGGAAAGCGAAAAAGGAGACAAGAAGAGTAACACCTGTAAAATCCATGTTGTACAGCGAGCCTGGTTTGCAGAGCTGTTCTGTGGTGCCCTCTAGGATTTGAGAGCACTGAAAAAACGAATCCTGAGTCTTCATATTCCCAGGAAAGCAAACACTCAACCCACGAGCCAGACACATGGCAAATGCAGTACAGTGATATCAAACCTGCCACGCCAGCTTTAGGGAAAAGCCATCTTGCTCCTCTGAAAATCAGCTGCATGACCCAAAGCAGAATTTATTTTAATGAAAGACTTGGATTATTGTGCAAAAAAGTAATAAAATATGCAAACCGATGCTATTAGGAGAGGAGAAACCTTTTCGTTTCTCTGTGCCTTTGTAAGTGACATTTCACTAGTGACTTCTCAGTGCCACTGCTCACTGCAGCTTCTCGTGGCAGCTTCCTTGAATTTCCTGTCTTGAGCAAATTTTGAGTCATGCTAAAGCTGTGCTGATAGCATCAGTAAATATGCTCTATGAACTCCAGCCTGTTTCCCTCCAGCCTGTTACCTAATCAGCGCTGTAAACCCAAACTGGAAAGACAAAAGTTTGGAGCAGCAATTCCGGGAGTGCATGGCTGCTGGGGAAGGAGGCATTGCTGGGCTCTGTGCTGATGCCGGAGCCAGGCTGGGGTGCAGGCAAGGCCGGGCATGGGGAGCGGCCCGTGGGGAGCCACCGTGCTGGCAGCGCTGCTGGAGCCAGAGGAGGATGTTCTGCCAGGAGGATGTTCTGCCGGGAGGATGATGTTCTGCGTGTGCTGCACTCGTACAGGCACCTGCAGCTCACACTGACCTCGGGGGTAACGCTGACACGACACAGAGACACCCCCGGGGAATCTGTGGCTGCATGGAGAGGTGACACCTGGACTGGCAGGACATTCCTCAGGTACCAGTGTGCATGCTGAAGGATGAATACAAAAGTGCAAATACTTGAAGGCAGCAGTGCTCTGTACCAGATCCATCCTTCCCTCCCTCAGCTCCAGTACTCTTGATCTGTTACCAAAGACTCCAAGCTCAGATTTATAATCTGGTCTGAGAGACTACAATTTATTTAGTCTGCCATGCCAGGGCAGGATTTTCCGAGATACCTGACTCATCCGTGTAACCTTTTTCTGAGTGTCATCTCATTTTTCAATGGCTCTTTGGGAGGGTGGGCCGCTGAACAGACGCTGGTCGTGACACGTGGCTGCCATTGATTACAATTACAGCACCAAGCTGCCTCCCTGCCCCGGCAGTTTCCCATGGGAAATCTCTGGACCTGTGCAGCCTGTGCTGTCCAGGCAGCTCATCCCTGCTGCCTCATGGGCAGCCTGCACCTCAGCATGGCCCTTCTGAGCCTGCCAGCACTGGGAATGGAGATCTCACATCCTGAGTACAACAGTTTGCACGTTCTGACTGCAGTGCTTCAGCTGCAAAGGGTCCAAACACATGAGTAAAGAACAAGGCAGATTTTTTCTCAGCCACACTGTTCCATGCCTTCTTCCACAGCCAGCAAACGAGTGCCTTCCTGCCTGCCACACCGAGCTGTTCTTATTTTGGAGCACAACATGAAGCATGTTGCATTAGCACCTTTCCCTCCATCGCTCCAGCATATGCCTGGAGCTGACTTGGTTTCTGTCTGGTAGAGCTGGAGCTGAATTCCTTCCAGCTCTGCCTCTTAATGCACTTTCTGCAAAATCTGGGATTTTATTCTGCTGATTTCCATTAAACTGAATGTTTTGTTCCGTTAGCAGCTGATTTAACCCAAACGGATGATATATCCCTAACGAGGAATGAAAAGTGTGCTGGAGCACCAGTGGAAATTCCCAGTCAGTCCGATTAGTGCTGAGCTGCTGTGATGTGGGGGAGTGTGAAGGGAACAGGCTGCCCATGAATCCAGCTGTTTCTACCTGTTGGTGCTGGTTATCAGGGAGACTTACACTCAGATGTCAGTATTTCAGGGTGTGCTGGTACGAACAAGGGGCCCAAACCAGGTACAGGCTGAGAGCTGGTGGAAAGGACCCTTGTAAATGGTCATCACAATGCCTGCTCATAGAGTGGGAGAATATATACATATATACACACTGAGAGGGTTTAAGGCGTGCTGCATCTCGCTCGGGAGTGCTGCTGCAGAGGACGGGTGAGCACAGAGCGCGCACAGAGCTCGGAGGGTGAGCACAGAGCTTGGAGATTGAGCTGCTCTCAGCTCCCCACCACAGGACACCTCGCCTGCTGCAAAAATGCCTGTTTCACGTTTTACCTCAATTGGCTTGTGACCTACCTACTGGCTTCTGGAGAGCTTCATTCACCTTCACCTTAGGAAACTCTTTAGGTCAAACAATACTCTACCACGTTGTTTTCTTTCTTCAGTCCCTGAAGCTTCTTTTATTCCTTTTTCATGTGTCACAGAAGATGGCATCTCTTCTCAGCACTCCTTATACACCCTGCAGGCTTTCCACAGGGAGCCCAAAACACAATTTATTTAATTTTAAAATACTTCTGCCCGCAGCGTATAAAATACTTTACAATATTCCCTGTACAACACAATATTCCCTTTTCCCCTTGTGAAGGGCAGGTTTCTGGTGGGCAGTTCTGCACCAGCCCCAGGGACCCTGTGGCCCAGGACACCACAGGAGCTGCTCTGGTGCAGAAAGGGGTTCGTGTCCCCTGGGAGGTGAGAGGGCAGCGGGAGCGCAGGGACGGCCCCGGCGTGCTGCGGATCCTGCCACCGCTGCCAGCCTTTCCTCGGGAAACAAATCGGAGAAGTGGCAGCTCAAGAGCTGATAAGAATAATTAGACGTGTCTGTGGCAGATAGGGCACGCAGGGCCGGCGGGAGCAGGTCTGAGCAGAGCTCCCGGCCCGCAGCTGCCAGCGGGACGCACCCGAAGGAGAACGGGGGAAAGAAAGGAGCTCGCTCTGCACAACTCCCCGACAGGAGGGTGCGGATGGGGTCGGCCTCTGCTCCCTGGGAATGAGGGGCAGGACAAGGGGAAAACAAACCCAGCTTGTGCCAGGGGACCCTGAGGTTGGATATCGGGAAAATTTCTTCACAGAAAGGGTTGCCCAGCCCCAATACAGCTGCCCAGGGCAATGGTGGAGTCCCCATCCCTGGAAGGATTTAAAAGCCCTGTGGATGTGGCACTTGAGGATCTGAGTAAAGTGGTGGCTTTGACAGTGCAGGGGGACTCGGTGGTCTTGGAGAGCTTTTCCAGCCTAAATGATTCTGTGATTCTATGACTCTAAGCTCTGATGGTGTTTCTGTCCTGTGCCTGCTGTCCTTGCAGAGTGGAAGCTGCTGTCCCTAGGGACTGTCCCCCACAGTTTAGGGGGTGACAGAATCATGTTGTGCTCCAGCCCTCCAGGAGACTCCCCAGTGCCTGCTGTGGCCTGGGGAGCAGCTCCCTCCCCTCCAGCACTAGAGGAGCCGGCTCCTCTCTGCATTTTTATGTCTGAGCTGACATTTTGCTGTCTTGAAAACAAAAGCTGTTCCTGGGCTAATTAACTAGATCTCACACAGCATCGTGTGTGCCCCAGGGAGCCAGAGAGTCCCAACAGGGTGTGAGCTTTGGGAGGCAGAAAGGCTCAGCCGTGTGCTGGGAAAAGAAGATAATTCTGTAAGTGGGAGATGTCGTGAGCATCCGGCACGGGAGGTGGGAGTGCGGCGTCCGGCAGGCCCGGGTGAGTGTCTGATGGGAATCTCACAGAGTCCCGTGGGGTGAATACTGCACATCTTTGCTTCTCCCTTTTTGCCTTATTAATATTATAAACCAACAAGGATAATGAAGCTGTTCTGGAGTCCCTTCTGTATTCCAGAATATGCAAATGGTTTGTGATAGCAATACAGCATGGCAATAATTGGAGTTAATGGAGGTGACTTATTAATCCTAGTAGAGCAACTACACTTCCAGAGTCTAAAGATAACACAAGATCCAGGAAAACTTGTTCTAATTACAGCAGGGAGCAATCTTGCCTTCTTCTTATATTGCCATTTTAAACTGAAATTACTATTCTCAGTAGAAAAGCTCTTTTGTTCAGCTCCTGGCCAAGAAAGACAGTTCTGCTGAAGAGGTTTGATAGTGTATTAATATTCACATTATACAACTTCCTCAAATGGCCAAGAAGACAAGCAGGTCGGAAACTCTGAAGATCACATAGAGGAGACAAAATTAAATATTTCAATTAAGAATTTGCTACCTAATGCATAGGAGGAATGAACATGGCGTTGCCCCTGAGGTGCTGTGACCAAAGCTATGACCCAGCTGACTGGCAGGGCACTGTTTCAGGTGCTAAACGCGTAAAGAAGTTGTTCAAACTGATCTGAGGGAGTTTTTTGAAGCTAAGACCATGAAATCAGAGGGCAGTAATGTAATAAGAGGTGAAAGCCCAGAATATTGTCTTTCCATGGGCAGCCGCAACCACAAATCCAAAGTTGTGGAGGTGACTCCTGCTGCTGTTTCCAAACCCACGTGCTGGAGCCCTCTGGAGCTGCCATCCTTCCGCTTTCCTTTATTCCCTGCCCACATTTCCCTTCGCGATCAGTTCTACATGAGCTGCTCTCAATAGGAGGCACGCCCCGCGTACCCACGCACGGCGCTGTGCTTCCTGCGCTGCCGCGCGAGGAGCCGCGGCTGACTCATCGCTTTTTTCTCTGCCGGCCTCACTGCCCCGGGAAATCCACCTGTTTCATTTGTGCTTGGCTCCGAGGGCCCAAAGCACCTGGTGATGATCCATCAGTGCTTTGTTTAATGGATCTGAAGACCTGCTTTGGCACTGGTTGTACAATAAGAATAAAGAAGGTGCAGTTCTTGCCCAGGTTTCATCCCTCACTGCCAGGGGTGAAACCCAAGGGGTCCTGGGTGGTGGTGCCCCCGTGCCCTTCCTGCCCATAGCACCAGTTCTGCCGGTCCATTCCTCACATCAGTTTGCCTTTTTGCAAACTGCCCTCCCTCACTCCCTCCCATTCCTGCCCAAAGGGTCTAATTAGGGGAAGGGCCTTGAAAATGCCAGTCATGGAAATGGAAATCAAATTGTTCAGTTCAGTGCTGCCACATAATAAATCCTGGATTTTTAGCCTGATGCCAGTTCTCGCTTTTATTTTATTTTTGGAATATCTGAAAATGCAGTAATGACAAAGAAGTGTCAGGAGTTTAAACTAAGCATTAAAAGCCCTCTTTTTTGAGCTCTCTTCCAACAGGTTTGAAGCTGATGGGGGTAGGAGCACCTTGAACAACATCTCTGCACTGATATCTCCACAGCCAGATCTTTTTATTCCTTCCCCAGCTATTGTTCCCTCCCTCATTATCCTGCAGCTCTCTCCCTCCAGCTGCTCTGGCCGCCTTGCTCCTGGAGCCCTGTGTGGGGTGCAGTCACCCCTCGTTACCAGGATGCTCTCGGCTGGTTCCTCTCCTGTCTCTCATGACCCGCGTGCTCTCTGGTTTCGGTGCTGCCTCTGGGCTGAAGCGCAGCAGATGAATGTTTTCCTGTCTCAGAGCACATGGGCACTTGTGTGTACCTCCACCCTGACCTCAGGGACACTTCTGTCTGCACATGACAGCCAAAGGTGAAACTCAGCAGCTCCCAGTGATGGTGAGGAAGGAGGTGATGCCAAGGAACAAGCACAGACATACATCAGTACCTGAAATAAACACCCCTAAAACTAATCCTGTGGGACAAAGAAATGCCAGCTCAGTCCTTACTGGAAGCAAACCTCCTGGCACTCCTCACCAAGGCCATTGCCGGTACAAGGGGCAGCCTCTGAAGCTACAGTTTTAGTTGGAGCTGCACAAGCTGCAGCTCTGCAGTGCTGGGGGGTGGCCCTGCTGCGGAGGACCCTCTGTCCACATGTTCTCTCCTCCCTGTTGAAATTCCAAATACAAATAAACTCGTGTGGTTTGTATCCTGAGTCATGGCCCTCTGCACCCTGCACTGGGACCCCCACACCCCCTGTGGCAGCAGGACTTGGCACCCTACACCCAGGTGAGGCCAGTGCCTGCTGCAGGCACATCTTCCCTTCCTGCCCTTCAGCGTCTGCTTGCCCTGTGCTAATGCTTTCCATCCCTTAATGAATGATTGTTTATCCAGCTCTTAAGAGATTAACCTTTGTCTTTTCAATTTGGAGCTTCAGGAGCTTATTCCATGAGCCCAGTCTAAAAATGTACCAGAAAAAAAATCACTGCCGTAGATAATCCTTTTTATAACCTCTAGAATTTGACTAAAAGAACCCACTGTTAAGGAAAATTACATCTGTTAATGTTCAAACATAAGTGAGTCTGGTTGTTGTTGTACAAACCTTTTAAAGCTATTAATGATTGATTTTAATGTCTTGTATTTAGCAGGGGGGCAAGATCAGCACTGAGTTAGAACCATAGCAAACTGGGGGCTGGGAAGGCAAAACCTCTGAGTTTCTCTTTGCTGCTTTGATTTCTAAATGGAGTAAAATCAGTCATAAATGGGGCAGGTAAAAGAACTGCACTCCCAGAACTGCAGGGATGGTTCTGATAAGGATCAACACCAAACCATTCTGTGTCATGGGGGTTTCCTTAAGAGAAACTCATCCTCATGCCCAGAACCAGCACCCTGGCACAGAGCTCACTGGGTTTTCCTTGGCAGACTGATTCCCCCATGCCTGACACTTCCATTGCAAACTATAGATTGAGATGTTTTACCCTGTTCTGGTGAGAAGCCCGACGGACAGGCTGGACAAGTGTCCAAGGCCAGGGTGGACGGGGTTTGGAGCTGCCTGGGATAGTGGAAGGTGTCCCTGCCCATGGCAGTGGTGGCACTGGATGGGATTTAAGGTCCCTCCCAACCAGTCTGTGATTCTGTGAGTTCCAGCGTCAGGGATGCTGACTGTCCCAGAGGTGCTGCAGCTGCCCTGTCCCAGCCCCATCCCTGGGGCTTGCCTGGGTGCCAGCAGTGGCACCAAGAAGGGAGGGCAGAGCCACCAACCTGCTTGTTTTCAGTCCAGTCTGATTTGCTCAGCCCGTTTAATACAATGTGAGTGACGAGCGAGCGCTGAGGAGAAGAGAGCAGGGCTTTTGTCTCCCGCTGTGTTTGTGCTATGCCTGGCAGGAAGGCACACTCCACACTGTCTTAATGGAAATGAATACCTCCCTGGTGCAGGTGCTAATGAGGCTTCATCTGTTTGGCTAAGGGAGCTGCCTCAGGAACCCCGCCAAATCCCCTTGGCCTGGCTGCAGCCAAGAAAGTAGCAGCCACAGCTAGGGCTTAGTACTGCTGTAAAGTAGTGAGGAGTGGGATCATCCTGCCCTGGCCAAATAATGAGATCAAATCTCTGAAGTCAAAATCTGGTGGTTCAGTGAACTGGACTCATTCTATGTAAGCTGACAGGTCTAATTATTGGAGCCATTTCTAGAAAAAATGGGGGTGCACGTGTCCTGCTCTCCACTCCAGGGCCGTGGCTGTTCGAGGGCCACCTCCCTGGCAGCCGCAGGAGCCCAGGGTGAATCGGCTCCGGGCCTGCCTTCCCCCTGCCCATGCGAGGAGGGGTCAGGGGCCGGCAGGGTCCGGCCCAGTCCCCGGAGCAGCAGGGCCGCGTGTGCAGCTCCTCGCTGGGACATGGCCCGGAATGACCACAGGGCTTTCCCTGTGGTCTGGGAGCCGCGTGGTCTTTAAGGTCCATTCTGAGCAAAGCAGTGATTCTGAGGTTCCAGGGCCTGCGCTGCCCTCCGGGCTGCTGCCCGTGGGTCTGGGCATGTGGAGCAGGGGCCGAACCGGTGTCACTGTCCCCTCACCCCGATGCACAAACCCCTGCAGCAGGCCCCTGGCCAGAGGAATTCCGGTGTGGTGGCGGTACCCAATGACCCTGATTTCTAAAACAGCAGCTGCTCTTTCATGAGAAAATAGCGTGTCTGGTAAACACTGATGAGAGGATAAGGGGGCAAGAGGAAAGGTCAGGTACGGAGCCTTCTGTCACGTTGGAGGTTGTGCAGAAAGAATAAAACCTGCTTTTTACAGCTCCCTGACAAGCAGCTTCCCCATGCCTGCCCTGCATGCCAGGTCCCAATGCCACATGTTTAAATGTCATCCCTTTTCTGTGCTGTTCTCTAGTGGGTAAAACCTGATTTTTAAAAATTATTTTTTAGCACTGATTAATATCAAAGAACATCTCCTTAGGGGCTGTTTAAAAAAACTGCAGAGCCTTTGGTGGGAGGGAAACACTAACGTGCACCAAACCACATAATTTAATTTATATTTTCCTGTTTAAATTAATGCAGGGTTTTAAAAAAAACCAGGGCAAAGGATTCTCTGGTGGTGTTAACTGGACCACTTAGAGCAAATGGGCTTTAGCATAGAAATGCACAAATAAATGTGCTTTTCTAGCAGTGATCATGGAGCAGGCAGCGAATCCTCTCTCAGTGAAAGCACAGAGAAATGACAGGCTCGTGGTTATTGACTTTGGGTTTTGAAATGAAATTACAGCAATTATTTTGCTCTTGCGAACAAGAAACGCAGAATTAATAGAATTTGCAGGAGATGAATATTCAATTATCCTGGGTTAGGGGTTTTGTGGTGTTGTCAGCCGTTGCTAAAGCAATAGAACAAACATTCCTTGGGAGAGCTGACTGCCAGGGGTGGCTGCCCGGGGCCGAGGGCTGCCCAGGGCCAGGCTGGCCAGTGCTCCGTCCCTCCAGCACCGCACGCCCCAGGCCGGGGCACCTTTCCCAGCTACCAGAGCCAGGGCAGAGGAAGCTTTGGAGATGATAAATTTGGTTGGTGGGACCCAGGGCACGGGCTCGCCTGCTCGGTGTGGGCTCCAACTCCAAACCCAGTTAATTTTATGCCCCCTCCCCACAGCCAGGGCCTGCCCGGTAGCGGAGCTCCAGCCCGGGGCTGCCCCACGCGGTCCCCACACCACAGGGACACCGCACACCTGTGATGTGATGTGATGTGATGTGATGTGATGTGATGTGATGTGATGTGATGTGGACACTGCTCTGCAAACCCACCCGAGCCAGCAACACACGGCCGTGTTCCACAGACCGAGGCTTCAGAAATCGGGGTTTAAATGAGCCGGGAACAACCAATTAACAGCTACTCTCCAGCCAGCCCTTCCGAGGTGGCTGTGCCATGCCCACCCTGCCCCAGCCCCGCAGCTCCTCCATTTATGGAGCATCAAGGGCAAGATGTATTTTTCCAGCTGACAACTCTACACTAGAAAAGACACAGGTGAAGATTTTTGGAAGTATTTTCTGCTGATAATGAAAAGGTATGTTTTGGTTTGTTTTTGAAAGTGACAAACTACAACATGGCAGAAACAAATGGGAAAAAATGATCTTTGAAACAGTAAAATGCATCAAAATTGGCTTATTCTAGTGCTTGAGCAGCCTGTCTGTGTTTTGTCCTTGGGACCAGTGATCCTCAGCACTCTGTGTGTGCCCAGGTGCTGCACGGAACAATGACAGACCCAGGCCAAGAAGGGAAAATCTGCAGCTTCAGAGCCCGGTCTGCAGCAGGGCCAGGCAAAGCCCTGTCCTGCAGGGATCAGACCTGAGGGAGGGTGTTGGACACTCTCACTGCAGGTGTGACACGGGGCAGATGCCCTGAGACCCTCCCCTCAGACCAGGGCGTCCTCCCCCTCCTCACCCCGTCCATCTCCCGGGTACACATCCTGACACCCTCCTGCACGAGCAAAGCATTTCGGCAGAGGGGATTAAATCCCTTTTAAATAGGAGGAAATATATAAAGATATATATTTCTTTTATATATATTCTTTTAGGTTCCCACAACCTTGCAGAGGAGGCATTGGAACAGCACAAGCAAATGTGCTTACAGCTTCACGCTTAAATTTGAAACGTGTTTCTAACCTGACATCTGTGTATTTTCAGCCCTTTCCAAAGCTCTTGTTTTGCTTTCTGTGACTTCTGCTTCATTATTCTAATTTAATAAAGCCACAGTGAAGGCAGAGTGCCGACTCTTTGTGGCTAATGAAAGACATTGATTTGTTTGTACGTCTTGTTATAGATTTTTCCTAATTACAGGCATTTTTCAGAGGCAGTTGAAAAAATAAACGAGCAGCTGGTTTGAATGTGCAACCTATTATTGTATTTCCTAGAGCTGCAGAAAAAGTATTAACGCTCACAGCGGGATGGTTTTCAATGGAGGAGAGCAGAAAAGGTATTTTCCAGGTGGGAGTCCACTCCCTTCCTTCAGTGCTATTGTCAAGAAAGCCTGAAAAATCGGCTTTTTCTGTCACACCAGCTCCAAGTGTGACACATGGGATCTCCCAGGGAGCCTCCATAGAGCAGTCGGGGCAGGGAGGAAGAGGAGCAGCATCCCCAGGGGCCTGAGAGCAACTGCTGGGAAAGGGCAAACAGGGGTGCCCAGGGGCTGGGTGAGCTCGGATGGGATGAAAAGCAGAGCAGGAGCCCTGGGTGTAAGACGCTTTTCAAAGCAAGCTGAAACAGTCAAGAACCAGGGAGAATGAGCAGCACACACAGAGCCCGTCCAGAGACCCTCCGAGACCCCGGGCACAGTGCGTGGTGCCCGCGTGGCCCCACCACGGCACAGGAGGCCCTGCTGCAGTGACAGGGGACAGCGCAGGCACCAGGGGCTGCCAGGGGCTCTGGCACCCACAAACACCCTCCGTACAAATCCCAGGGTCGGCTCCTGTGGGGCCCCATTCACACGATCTGTAAAAAGATTTCCCATTACATACTGATGGGAATGTTTCCCGATGTAAATGCAGGCTTTTCTCTCCAAGCGGGGATGTTATTTACTTCACAGTGTACATACTTCACGCCACGGGCAGCCCTCGCACTAAGGAGCTCTGGCGAGGGGCAGGACCTTGGCAAACCCGACACAGCCCTTCCCTCCCGCTGCCGGTGCAGCCCGGCCACTTCTTGTCACACAGCTCACTAGAAATCACGCACATGTTGCAAAACTATTGCTAAACTCTGGAAACTCATCCAAGTCCCAGTCCCTACACGTTTGAATCATGCTCCCAACAAAGGCTGATTTTCCTATGAAAACAAACCACTACACGCTTTTCTATCCCCTAGGCAGGAGGAGATGTGGAGGTGGCTTTGTTTGTTTGGTTGGTTTGGTTTTTTTCTTGGAGAAACCATTTAAGACTTGAATCAAAACAGAGATCGATTTGGAGCCGGTTCTCTTTGCTTGGGCAAATTAGGAAAAAGTTGAATTTTAGCCCAAACCATTCACATTTTGCCCTGGCAGTGTGTTGCGGAAGGGCACAGCACAGGAGTCCTGCCAGCACTTGGCAGCTCTGTCTCTTCCCTGTCCAAATTTCTTTCAGAGCAGCAGAGTTGCAGCACCAGGGTCAGGAAGGTGCTGCTGTTGGAATTCCCTGCTGCCTCTGTCGCTGCAGCAAGGTGCCTCAGGTAGCAAATAGAGCAAGGTGCAGAGAAAACACTGAGCCTTACCTGAAGGCAGGGGCCTGAGACCCTCCCAGCCCCACGGCCCCGCAGGACACAGCCCGGGGGCTCCCTGGGTGCAGCTGGGGTTTCACTGCCTCGGGCTGTGCTGCAGCAGGAGTGGGAGGATCAGGGGTCACTTTTCCAGCATCCGTGACAGAAGCAAAAATAATCCTTTCGCTCCCCCGTCATGAATTTCTTAGCATGATTCATTTGAAAGCAGAATTAATTCCAGTGGGGTTGGCTATGAAGGCTCTTGCAATGGAGAAGTGGAGGAGGGAATGCTGGTGGGGGGGCAGGAGCTTCCAGAGGGGAGCCTGGCCATTTGCAGGGAGCAAATCCCTTCGCCTGCCCCTGCTTCACCTTCCTAGGCAGCAAACGAGAATGATCCAAATTAACCACCCTGGTAAAACACTTGGAAATCTAGAACTGAAAAGGGCTGTAAAAGAGCTGAATCTATGGCAGCGGGAGTACAGAACTTTAAAACTCCCTTGTAATTGTTGATGACCCCAAAGCCCAGAGCTACACACGCAGGCTGGGTCCCGTGGTGGGGGACAGCGCGGGCAGAGGGCGATGCTCGTCCCTCCTCGGACAGGAACGGCAGGAGGAGTCACAAAGAAGCAGAGGAGGAAAAGTCCTCAGAAGTCCGGTTTGAAAATAAGGAAACAGCATTATCAGCTCATTCAAACCCTCCTTGGCTGCCTCAGGGTGTGTGCAGCCAAATCCTTTGGGTTTTCTGCCCGGGGTGTCAGTGCCCTTGCTGCTGGTGGGGATGAGGGGGGGCGAGCAGCAGGATGAGATGGCAGAACTCAGCTCTGCTGAAATACTTTGAGACTGAGGGACCCTCCCGTCTGCTCCCTCCCCACAGGAGCATCCGGAGAGGCCACGGCTGGCACGGGGCAGGAAACAGATCAGGCTCTATCTGGTGCCTCCTGCTCCGCTGCAGCCTGACCACAAACGCTGTGCGGGTGTTTCCCCTCCTGAGCTGGAAGAGCACTAACCCTAACCCTGCAGCATCTGTTTTCTATTCAAGCTGGCACCAAAAGAAAACCTTGGGACCGCCCCCCTCGAAAATCCAGTGGGGGTCTTCTACATGGAATCACAACAAATTCCCATCTGAGCACTGCCCGGGTGAGCAGCACAGAGCTCTGAGCCCGGCTGTGATTGGACCCCAACCACCCGCTCGCTCAGGACAGGACCCGCAGGTACCTGGCAAATGAGCCAAACTCCAGGCACGAACACAGCAGTCAGACAGGAGCCAAGAGGCTCAACTCACTGCTCAGCCCTCGTCTGTCCCCTCAGCGCCTCCAGGATCCCGACCTCTTCTCCACTGGGTGTGCCGGTCCTGCCATCACACAACTAACGCTGGAAGCTGCATCTCGTTATGCACATGAGCTTGATCTGACTCGGAATCACAGCCAGTTCTGGCTGCAGAGGAGCCATCTCCCCTCTCACAGCCTGAATGAAGTCGGGGGTTGAGCCAAGCAAGTGCAGCAGAACCAGAGCCTTTATGCTCTCTGGCTGTTTTCCTGTCATCCCAGGTGAAGGAGTTCAACGGCAGCCGTTTGGGGTGGTGGTTTGTTTGGTTTGGGGTTTAAGCGCATGGTTTTCATTACTTAAACAATAAAGAGAAGATTGAACTCCTCATAGAGCTGGCAACCCTGCCTGCAGGTGCCCATCCCCTCAGTGAGGGCAGAAACGTGGCTTGAGCTGTGCAGCACACTGCTCCCACAGCCTGGAATGATGCTGCTAACTCCCTCCGTGCCCTTTCACTTTTCCTCTGGCAGCTGCTGTTGTGCCGCGGGCCGGGGCCCCCTGAGCCCCACGCAAGCGGGTGGGCTGAGAGGGGCCTGTGCTGACCCCCAGACCGGAGCAGGGGAGTGGGGACACGGGGCTGAAGGCTGGGAATGGGGCACTGGGGTGGGGCTTTCCCACCTCCCCAGGCACTGAAAAGCAGCTTCTCCTTTTCCTGCCTCTCCTTTTCCTGCCTGCAGCACTGCCCTCGCTGCCCCAAGCCTTTCCTGGGTAATGTGGCGCCTCATTGCTGCCTTAGGGGCTGCGAGCTGGAGCACACACCCTGCCCAGCACCCCGAACTCGGCACAGGCTGTCGGGAGTTCAGGGGTTCGGGTGCCACAGGTGAGACAGAGCAGGAGCTGCTGCTGCGCTGTCCTCACCCGGCACGCTGGGATGCCTGGCTCCTGGATGGAGTGAGGGCTCTGCTCCTGCCCTGCTCCATGGATGGGATGTGTTGGGGTGGCTGTGGGCAGGGGGACGCGGTGCCCCCAGGAGGTGAGAACCTGGAGCACCCCCAGCCCTGACACGGGGCTGGGATCTCTCTGGGGTTCACGGACTGGTCAAACAATCTTTACTCCTGGAAATTCCCAAATGGTTTTCAAGGCCTGAGAAAAGTGATCCTTAATAGCTCCCCTTTTATCTGAACTTTTGGCCATTCCTGCCAAAGCCTTTTGTTGACATTTTGTAACTTTTTTTATTTATAAATTTCCTTTTCTCCTCCACGGGCTGCCCTGTGCGAACAGCTGTTCCACACAAACAGCTTTGCAAGCAGAGTTTGATCTCCTGGGCTGAGTTATCATACTTCCCTCAGATACAGGCCTGCTTAATAATTAATGACTTTCTAAAATTTACTGGAATACTGTATGGATTCCTCTGGTGCACTGAAGGA
Source organism: Cnemophilus loriae (assembly GCA_013397755.1). Lineage (NCBI taxonomy): Eukaryota > Metazoa > Chordata > Aves > Passeriformes > Corvidae > Cnemophilus > Cnemophilus loriae. Next base: position 51,080 of record VZTF01003195.1, read on the forward strand.
ATCCAGCCCTGTGCTCGGCACTTGGACAGGAGCTGGGAGACGAGTGCTCTATCCCGGGTGTGGGGCAGAGCCAGCTCCCAGGAAACTCTCATTCCTGCTGGAAGGTCACACATTTTTTTAAAGATAGCCACTTCCTGCAGCTCTGGGTAAGAGTTCTCAGCCATGGAAAACCAGCGGATGTTTAAAAAAGACGCCAAGCCTCAGTGTCACCAAGTGCTGGGGTTTTCCAGCAGCTCCCACAGTAGCTCCGCAGGCCGTCCTACGTCTGTTGGAAATGCCAAACACTGAGACAGCCACACCTGAAAGTGCTGTCGCCCACAAAAGTAACCCCGAGGGTGATTAGCTCTCCCCACAAAGGGCTCGGAGTGTCCCTGGGACAGACCGTGGGGCTCTGCCCTCAAACCCAGCAGCCCCGGCCGGGCTCCGCTGCCAACGCCCGGCACAGCTCACGGCAACGTCAGAGCTGCTGCCGAAAACTGAGCGCATCAGTATTCCTCTTCCCTGGGCAATTTTGACATGTTTTGAAGTGAGCTGCGAGGTTTTTACATTCATAGTTGCTATTCAGTATTTTGAGTCGAAATATTAATTTTTTTCACATTGAGTAGTGTTAAACCCAAAGTGCTGGAGCATGGCAGTACTTCAAGCTGCTAACAACATTCTACTCTGAAATGTACCCATAAATAGGAAAGACTGGATAAATTATACTGTACAGCTCCATAAAACTGACATAAACCCATAAGCAAAACTAACAGGGAAGAAACCCTTTCCTCAGCAAAGCCTATCTGAGTCCTTTAATTCTCATCTCCAAGTCTTTCCTTGTTTAACCCTGGTTTTAAAAGACCTTTGAAAGTTTACCTTTCTTTTTTTTTTTTCCTTTCTTAAAATAGTTCCAGTTCCGTGCAGTTTTGCAGAGTGAGTGACAGAATTTTTCCACTCTCATTGCATTCACTCCCTTGCTAGTGACAAATAATGGCAAACCTGGGATTCAGCCTGGGTTGGGAAAAACCAGTGGGGCAGTCAGAGCCACCGCTACCAGGCTGGAGCTGTCACACGGCTGTCCCACAGAGGGACTGTCCCCACCCTCGCCTCAAAGCATCCCCTAAGCCGCCTGAGCACAGCAGGCTCCCAGCACGGCCTGTGAGGTGGTTCTGTTTCCTCCCCTGCATCGCGCGTTTTTGCGTTATCGCAGCAATTTCTGCCCCAGTGCAGTGCCGAGCACGCCTCGGGAATGCGGCTCCAGGGAGCGGTGGGTGCCTGCTGTGCATCGCCTCGGACGGACAGACACCGCTCCAGGGCTGCCTCATCGCCCACGGGCAGAGGGACCGGCCCTGCCCCGCGGGTCCCCGGGACCCCCGACCCCGCCCGGCTGGAGCAGCCTGGGAGGAGCAGCCCCGGCGCTGGTCTGGGCTCTCCTTGGCATGGTTGGTCGGTCTGGCGGTTTTTTTTAAATGTTAACTTCCCCAGCTGCCTGCAGGCACAGCAAATCAAGCTGCTGTGCTCTCCCTCCCCAAAATTCCAAGCTCCAGCCAGAGTACGGCCCCAGCACACACCCCGCACCCACGCTGGCCCCCTCCGGCCAGGGGAGCTCCTCGGCTCATGGACAGATCCACTCGCTCTCACGGGCCCTGGAACCCAGCAGGAGTCTGACAACGAACATTTAATTAAAGCAAATCCCCACGTGATTTGCAAACTTTTTTTTTTTTAATTACAGTGCATCAGGATTATATTTTTAATGAATTGTACGATGCTGCGGTGATCCCCATCTACTTCCAAAGCTCAGGAGCACACAGATGTTAATTTTCTGATCTCCATTTTTTTTCTGCCCCGCACAAACACGCGAAGACAACAACCTGCCTGCAGAACAACACCTCGCTGCAGATTTGGTGTGGAGGACGAGAGCCACAGTGACCCCGCAGCCGCGGCCGGCGGGTCTCACTGCGGGTGAGCTCTGCCCGGGGCACAGCGGGAGCTGTCGGCAGCTCCGAGCAGAGCCCACCCCTCCCGCACCCCCTCCGTGCCGGAACCACCCCGGTCCAGCCTGGGGGCAAGTCTGGGAGGAGAAGAGGCACGAGAAGCCCCAACTTGCGAAGATGCAGGACAAAGTACAAGCTCCACTACGGTTTTAATGCTCCCATCCTCTTGCTCTTGGGGAGAAGGTGGAACGCAGCCCTGTGCCAGCCCTCACTGAGGCATCCCGACACACGCAGCATCCCGGAGTGACCTGGGCAGCGGGGCGGCTGCAGCGGCACACGCTGTTCCCGGGAATGGCACGCAGGATGCGGGGGGAAGGCGGCGCGCACGGAGGCTGGAGCCGCTCCGCGCCTGGCGAGGAGACAGCTGGGCCTCCTCCGGACCGGCAGAACGAGGGTGACTCAGCTCCCGGAGCGCAGAGAGCCGCGCGTGGGGCTCCACGTGCCCCCACAGCCCGCGGGGCTCGGCCCCGCCTCGGTCCCCAGGTGAGGATCCCGGCCCCGCGGCTCCGCCAGCACCCCAAGGAGCCGGGAGCAGCGCCGGGATGTGCTCGGCGGGCAGCAGCTCTGCCAAAGGCATTCCCAGCTTGGCACGGGACCTGTTCCCAGGCAAGAAGAGACACGAAGCTGCTGACACGTTTCTTCCTGTTCCCATTGAAAACTGCGTCGGAGCAAGGCTGAGAGAAATCACGTGCTGGGTTTAACAGATTTCTCCCCAGAATGAGGTTTCGGCTCAGAAGGGGAGGACGGGAGGGTTTAAAAAATTAATACAAAATTCTGTTTGCCCGAGAGTGCTGTCAGCACACGGACGGGCCGCCAGGTCCCTCCCCGACTCCTGGCCTGCAGTAGCCTGAGCTGGTGCCACTTGGAAAGCAGCAGTTTGGTTTGTGTAATCATTAATATCCACTGCATCGGGAAAGGATTTACAAACCAAGTACAAGAAAATGTTGCCCATCTGTCATGAGTGGGAACCTTCACACTGCAGCATCACAAACTATCGCCCAGGGCTGGGGCGGGGGGGGAAGAAAAGAAGAAGAGGGAACGGATTGGAAGTATGTCGCTACCCTGCTGTTTGTCCAGCTGGCTGCAGGCTGGAGGGACACTGACCCGCCAGGCACTGCCCCCGGGAGTGGGGGCTGGCAGGTACCAGGGAGGGGAGCACTGCAAGGTGCTGCAGCAAGGAGAAATGCAAAATGCCAGGAAATATCCAGGGAAGAGGAAAGGCCCACGTTCCGGCGGCGAATGTGGAACGGCACGGGAGAGGCACATGAAACACAGAGCAGGGTTCTGGCAGTTTCTAACGCTGGGTGCTGCCCATGGGTCGTTGCCTTGCACCTGCATGTTAGGGCATCTCGAGGCGTGGGCCCGGCCCCATCCTATCCCATCCTGTCTGATCCCATCCCGTCCTGTGCCATCCCTGGCTCGTGGGGGGCTCATGGCCCCCGGCTGCCCTGTTCACCCTGCGAGCGACTCAGGGGTGCAGGACCCCAGCGGTGGCTCAGGCTGCAGGATGGGACCCAGGGGAGCCGGTGGCAGCCCTGCGGGGCTCAGCAGTGGGCACTGGACACAGCCCTGTCACCCTACCCTTGAAAAAAGAGGGGTTCTGCGAGCATCTGCCCAGCAGCAGAGCCGCATGTGTGAACTCGCAGCTGGATTACGTTGTTGCTGCCCTGAAAGCAACGTGATGACTGAATTCCTGAGAAAGAAAACAGATTGGGAAACAGAAGATTGCTCAATGCACCTGCTGGTGAGTCAGAAGGCACCGACCCGGCACGCTCCCCCCGCAGCGAGTGCCTTCACGACGGGGGTACCCGGAGGCAGCCAGGAACGACCCGGGGGGGACCAGCCCCTCACTCGTCTGGCAGAGAATTCGCGCACCAGGCTCGGCTCTGGCCTGAGCCACACCACTGCCGAGGGCAGGGAATTCCAAGGGCGCTGGGCTGGGTTTGGCGCCCGAGTCCTGGCCAGGTACCCGGGGCCAGAGCTGGCCCAGCCAGCAGCATCCTCCAGCCCCAGCCTTGGTGACAGAGCCGCTGGCAGGAAGGGGCCTGTCACGGATGGCTGTGGCTGGGGGGCTCACGGGAGCAGCTCAGCATTTGCTGCCCGGTGCCAGCAATGGTGGCAAACACCGCCCCAGCGGCACCGCTGCCAGCCGCGCGTTCCCTGCCCAAGGTGTCTGGCACTGCCAGGCCAACGCCCGTGTTTGACAACACCCGGTTACAGGAGGTAAGTAACACGAATAAACCACATGAAAGGGCAACTCAGACCCGGTGTGTGCCTCTCACTGCAGACACACGTCCTCCAAACAGCGTGGAGGCGTTTTGGAGAACAGACACGAAGTGACTGATACTGGGTATGGGGAGAGGTCAATGCAGGCAGGCAGCAGTGACCCTCGAGAGGGAATGTTGATGGAGGCTCAGGGCCCCCCCCAAAATTGTATAGGGCAAATTGGATTTTGTAAATTCCCTCCAGGTCTCTCCCGTGAGCTGCTCCTCTTCCCTCTCTATCTGTGCATCTATTTTGGGATGAAATTTTCACTTCAGCACAGATGTTCAGAACTGGGTTTCGTGCAGTAACGATCTGTTGGCATCATTTTCCTTTTTGCACCAGAAACCACGAATTGAGGAGCTGGAGCAAGCAGTAGCTGGCAGAGCCTGTCAGTGACACTCCGGGCGTATTTCCCCCTTTGCTTACGGCTGCCGATGCCACGGGTGCGGTGGCCACAGTCCCAGAGCCCCTGGCCACCACGTGTCGCGGTCTCCCTGGCAGCAGCCCGGGCTGTGGCACCGCTGCCACCCCTCAGGGCAGAGCCGGCCCCCAAAGCACCCGGTGTTAGACGTGCCTCTGCCGAAACAGCCGGCGAGCACCGGGCAGCAAAGGCGAGTCTGGAAGGCGAGGGCCGGCATCGGAAAAAGGGTGCGGGAATGGCAGGGTCATTCCCTGAGCCCTCCGCGGTCAGGGGCTCAGTGCCCTGGCTCTGCCCCGAGGCACAGCCCTGGGCAGCTCCACCGGGATTTGCCGGCGAGCCCAGGGACGCCGGGACAGGCTTCAGGCTCCAGCAGCGCCAAGATGAGGTTTTCTGGGGCAGCCGGGGCGGTGAGGGGCTGCGGGAGGGATGCAGCCGCTGTGCCCAGCCCTGCCCGGACCAGCAGCTCCCTGGGCCCGGCCCCCCGGCCGAGGTCGGTGCGGGGCCGCGGAAGCTCCCCCTGACCCTGCACCAGCTCCTACCTGCACACGCAGAGCCTCCGGATCCCTGCAGCCCTTCCCTTCACCCCGCCTGAGCCCCATCAAATCCCCGCCCGCCCTGGGGCCAGTCAGCCCGACCACCAGCACCTGTGCCATTCTCCGAACTCCCTTCTGCTCTCCCTGTGGCTCGGGAGCTGCCGCAGCTGATGCCGTGACAAGTGGCTGCAGCCCGTGGCACGGTGGGTGGTGGCCGTGCCACCCTCCCGGCCCCGCGCTGTGCTGCGTGTCCCGGGCACTGCCGTGGGCAGAGCTGAGCCCGTCCCGGCGCCTCTGCCCACGCCGAGGCTGTGCCCAGCACCCAGGCATCGTGCCACCCACAGCTGGGACCATAGAGAGGGGTGTGATCGGCTCTGTTTGGGCAGGAAATATTCTTTTAAAAAAATTACAACTAATATCTGGATGCAAAAACACCCTCAGGATTACTCTGTTTCCTCCTCCCTGCCACCATTTCCTGCCCAAGGAGCAGAGATGATTCAAACTCTTTACCAGGTTCCTGTTCCCCCCTCCCCGAAGGCCCAGAATCCTCCCCTAGTTCAGAAAAGCCTCTCAGCTGCAGACACGGGAGATCCTCGGAACAGAATTCTGTTATTTTGCTTTCCACAACCGATACAGTTCTCATTGCTGCTCCCGTGGTTGTCATTGTCCTGGCCCTGGCCAGCGAGGTGCCACATGCCAGAGGGGTGGCAGAGACAGCGAGTTGTCACACCCCCGAGAGGCGCCACGGCCACTGGGGTGTCACAGCCGCGGCTTCCCGAGCCGCTTTGGCAGCAGCTCCTTCTCGTGGCTCTGCTCGGCATCCGAGCTGCTCATTCCTCGCTCGCTCCTGCGACAGCCCCGCGGGGGCAGAGCTGCTGCTCCGCATCCTCTCACTCGCCGGAGCCCCGCAGAGCCGGTGCCACAGGACCGACCCGGCCGGAGGGTCCCGCAGGGCTGGGGGAGCCCCGGGATGGGCCACGGGAGCCACCGCAGCCGCCCTCGAAGTACAGAGGAAAATCGAGCTGGGTTATTTTTGCCAGTTCTGAACACTGGCACTGCTCGACACGTTGTTTTCCCCTTGGCAGCTAAATGTGGGGGTAAATGAAGTGCTGGTGTCACCCTGAGCATGGGGGCAAAGGGAGTGCAGGGGAGCGGCTGCTCGGCCAGCAGGAATGGGGAGTCCAGCTGTGCTGAGCTGGGAAACGGTGTCATAGACCTGTCTGGGAAAGGCCAGCTCACGGTGAGGGGCACAGGAGACGCCTGGAATCCCCCTGGAAAACAACTGCCCTGTGATGTTTCCTTTAATCAATGAAAGCTGTGATGTTGTGATCAAAATTTTTGATTATCAGTGACTTGTGGGAGACCGACGGAGGAACTGCAACACGTGGCAACAGGGCTCCCTCTAATGTCAGCCACTGCCTGGCTGCACCCCACTCCCTGCTGCCCCATTCCCTGCACTTCCCTTCCCAGTTTCTTTTATTCCCTGTGCCCCCAGCTCCGCTTCCCCATTCTCTGCACCTCCAGATCTCTGCTCTCCATTCCTTGCCCCCTAATTCCATGCTCCCCTCATTCTCTTCATGCTGAATTCCCTGCACCCCCAGCTCCCCATTCTCCAATTCCTTGTGCCCCCAATTCCCTGCTCCCCCATTCCCTGCATGCCCATTCCCCGCTCCCCTCTTTCCCTGCAGAGGGAGGGGCTGGGGGTCCCAGCGTGTCCCTGAATCTCGGAAGTGTTGCCACAGGAGGTAACGACAGCTGGGGCTGATCCAGAGCATCCTGGTGCTCTGTATTTACCCTCTGGATTTAACAGGAACATCCCGAACAGGCAGCATTTTAATACACATGCCATGGTTGGAATGTGCTGGTGCAGAAAAGCCCCAGTACCAAATAAATTGTGAGCAGTCTCTTAAGTGCTCAGACACGTTCAAACCTACACAACCCAGTGCAGCCACTTTTAACCTGGCAGAGGAAAAGATAATTAAGAAAGAGAACTTTTATTAGGGCAATTTCACTTTATTTTTTCCATACAGCAAGGTCAACTATAGCAGTAATAATAAAATAAGCATAAACCCAAATTGCAGCCCAGGACAGAGTACGTAACTGGAGCAACTACAAGCGAAAGTAAGTCTGTGGTTACATAAGAGCAAACCCAAGCGCGCCCGTCCTTCCAGCAGATGAACCGGGGGCTGCACGAGCGCAACTCGTTAATTACTGATTGGTGTGAGCTCCCAGGGCGGGCAGCCCGGCCCCACGCCTGCTCCCAGCTTTGGCATACACAGGATGACCAGGTTCCTGCAACGCTTTCCGTGAAAAGAGAAGATCTCCCAGGTTGTTTTTCACCTGCTAAAAGAACAGGACCACTACAGCGAGAAAATAATCCCCTACCCTACAGCTACGGGTGCTGTTCCGTTTGCCTGTCCATGGTTGAACTCTGTGAACGTCAGTATTTGTTTTGAAGAATCTTTTTTTGTGAACAAGAAACCACTGAAATTGTCAGAAACTGGTTTGAATAGCATATATCTTTAATATATTTTGATACTTTAAACATGCAGTAGATTTTGAATAATGTACGGAATATCTGAGCCATGATTCCCTGGATGGGCTGAAGTACCTGCTTTTTTTTTCTTTTTTTTTTCTTTTTTTTTCCTTTTTTTTTTTCATAATGATTTTCAGGCAGATTTGACCCAGTGGAGCTTCTGTCAGTCATGAGATCTCGGAAGGATGGCAGATCTTTCCAGCTGAAAAAATCCTGGCAAACTACAAGCTGTCCACATAAAGCAAAGCAACTTTTTGGAAGGGGGATGGAGTGCTAACTCTGTGCCACTTTTGCAAGCAATTTTGTTCAGCCTGTCATTTTATTTAGCCTTAACAAAACTCCTTGTAATTATAGACATTTTTATTCAAAATAAGATCTTACTATTATACAGGTTTCTCTCTTTTTTTGACTATATACAGAAGTGCAAAAAGTCAACCTTCGCTCTCGACGTCCCAACTGCAGCATAATCAACCCTCAAGAGTTTGCACACACACACTAGAATTCTTGTTACGTAAACTTTGAGTATTTGGATTATCAACAAAAAGTCCCTTGATCTATTGATTATGCAGCTTATTTATAACAAGGCCTGATATTCAGGGATTTCAAAAAATATTTAAACAATATTTTAACATTTGAAATGGATACAGTAGAAAATAAATTTTATTCTAATATCTAGGAACTAGATTTTTTTTCTCATAATAACTAATTACAAACAAAATAAATCATCAAAATATTACTCAATTGTCTGCCAGGATTGTTGCCATAGCAACAACTTAACTTCTTACTTAGCAATGATTATATAATTATAAGATATCCATATAAAAGATCTTTGTTCTTTTAATGAAAACTAGACAAGAACTAACAATGACTGACATTCTTACATTGTCATATTAGATCAGTAAAATAGAATTCATTTAGTTAACAATAATACGAATACTCATAAGACACTACATGTAGATTCCAAACTGAGTATGTTATGAAGAAAACTACTTTTTTTTCGTATTTTGAAAAAGTCATCAGTAAACTCTAATAAAACAAAATTCTATAAACTGAAATGGTATCAACTGGTAATAGAAAATGAAAACAAGCTAATAAATGTAAGAAATAAAAACTACACTTTTAACAAGAAAAAAAAAAGTAAATTCTCTATGGTAAATCACTACAATAACATGTGAAGTCAGCTATACTTTCTTAACACGATTGAAATTACATTGGTATGGGTTTTAACCCGTAATGTAATAATCTAAGGCTTTAATAGATGTACAGTACAATCAGGAAAATCAACACATCATTCTTATCTATAAAGCATCTCTCTCAAGCATAAAAACTCGCAGTAAACTCGGAGTATGGCGAGTTCTACAACCGAACCCGCGCCTCTCCCTCCCCAGCCCACCCGGGGCCTGGCCCCAGGCAGCCCCTGGCGGAACAGAGCAAAAATATCCTTTACTGGCTGCAACATCCAAACCACAAAAAGGAATTCCTTTGGATGAATCCATTCTTAAAACTTGAATGCACATCTATCTGTTTGTTTTTATTTTGTAAAGGCTTTCTAAGGCTATAAGCAGTTAATCTGAACAAAAAAAATCACATATAAAACTCACCCGAGTATTAACCCACCCAATTTCTACACTAATTAACGTCTCATTTGTCCTATTTTGGTTTGTCATGCATCTGCTGTCAGTGCTTCTGCGTCTTTGTTTAGAGTCGCCACAGACGCGGGACTTGATGAATTAAAGTGAAACCCATCTCTGCAAAACATTTATAGTCCTTGTGACTCGCGACAGAGGCTATAAATAGAGCAAATGAAGTTCCTCAAACATTTGTTACTGTGTCTCAGAAATGGCTTTTCCCTTTCGCAGCTCACGTTATACAGTAAATATGCATAAATATGACATACAACGCCTTGGGAGAGTTTCTAGATAATATTGTCCATAAGGGTTATGCACAGCTGGAGCATCTCTCTGGTGCTGCCCACTGGCTGTGAGGAGCAATTGGCCATTTCTGAGACAGCTTTGGTTTGAAACAGAACGGTGCCCTTTGACTGATCAGTACTCATCAAGTCAGTGAAAACGTGGTTCTGAAAATAACACTGCAGAAATAATACTCTGATGGATGTACAGTCTATGGCACTTCATGAGAATCCTTAACAACGTGGTACTTAAAGCCATTGATGTGCTTTAAAATATACACAGTTGTGGTTTTGCTTGGCACATTCATCTCTGTCAGATTCCTCTCTTCTCATTTCTTACAATCTATTACATTAAAAATATTACTCTTAAACAAAAATTACTGTGCATGCACGCTCTCGTCTATAATGGCAATTTTAAATACAAGGTGCACCTTTGTTATTTGTAAACCTTGAAAGAAATAAACTTACTTTAAAAAATTATATCTTGGTCTACAGACGTACCAATACATAATAGATCTGTGGTTACAGCATCGTCGGTCTTTCCGGGGTGACGTCCGTGATTGTGGGGAGCAGCCCCCGAACGCACCGGCCCCGGGCACTCTGTGCCGGGAAAGGCGGACGATGCTGCAGGTTCAGACAATAAGATCACCTCAGCACAAATATCAATTCAATGTACAAAGTAGATAGGCAACAGTGTGCAGTGGAGTCCCACGGTCTCGCTTCGTCTCGTTAACATGCAATGTGTGATGTCACTGCTGAGGGGTTCCCAGTGCTGCTGGACAGTATTTACATACACTATGGCTAATGAGCTCGGCCTCTTCCCACCCAAATCCGGCCTCTTTGCCTCGGATACCATCTGGGAAGGGAAGAGCACAAAGTGTTCTTGGCACAGCCAGGACTCGGTGTCAGACCACACCAGCCCCAGCTTTACATGGCACAGAGGGCTGTGTCCCTGCAGGAACCCTCTGGCAGCAGAAGCATCCCATCCCACTTGAGGCATCCCATCCCATCCCATCCCATCCCATCCCACCCTCCCTGCATCACTCCAGCAGTTTAACAACATTTACGCTCAGCTGAAAGGAGTAGCTGTGATTACAAACCCACTGTGGCCAAAGGGTCAATCCTCACCCTCAGAAATAATTCCATTATGACCAAGGCATGCAATAAAAACACAGCAGAAATGGAGCACAGGAGGGAGAAGGTAACACAAATGAGGAGCCATCCTGGGACCGGATGGCTGCGGGGGGATCTCACAACAACAGAATTACGAGTTTCCAAACCCAGGAGATGCTGGGGTTCCAAATTTCGAGATTTAAAAGCTGTTCTTTCTGAAGAGAACTTGATGGAATCATTTTCCCCCCCAATCTGCCCCTCAGCTCAGGTCAGTGCTGGGGCCACCACAGGCAGAACATAAACCTCTGTGAACCCTGATTTTGCTGAGTGGGCATGTACAAACTAACACAGGTACAAACTAACACATGATCCCACTGGTACCTGTGGGATCTCCCCTCGGAGAGGAATGGCCCCTCAGGGGGGTCAGAGCCTCCGCCCCCAGAGCTTCCTGGTTTCTTAGAAAACAAAAACATTCTATCCCTTACAGCAACAAGCTACACACATAAGAGTAAGGAAAAACACAGCAACAACACATTGGGAACTTACTGTTTGATGACCAAATGTCTACATCTGTGTAACATACTTGTGGCTAGTCAGATGTTCGGCAGATATTATGGGTATCTACAGGTAAGAAATGTAAACAATGAGTGACACGTGCAATGAGCCCACCCAGAGGCACAGCATTTGCTACAGAACATCAGCTTGGGAAAGGGAGGATCAGCTGTGAGTTGGTGGATTTCATATTGTAACTCTAAGTTAAAGTCAACTGAAGTGCTACAATAGCAACTTAGAACTGGAAAACATTGGGTTAAATACTACTGGACAAATATAAATAAGTATTATTGGTTGTTCAGGAAATAGGAGAAGTTAACATCTACAAGTCATGCAGTGCAGTAATTGAAAATAGCCCTTTTTGTTGGCCTACACAAAATTCTGTGCTTTCAGTGTCTCAGATGATGAATTCTACAGTGGCCTCGTTTCAGTGTGATTTTGTGAAGTGTTCACTGCTGTCACTGTCCTGGGTTTTGAATGCCAAACCTACGATGCCCTGAGCTTTATTTTCATGGCTGGTGAAAATCCCTGGTTGAGAAGAGCTCTGCCCTTCCCACGGCGGCTGCGGCACCACGCGGAGCAGCCGGCAAGCAAAGCCTCCCCAAGCAGGGAAACAACTCCAAAAATGTTCGGCTGCACAGACAGGACTCAGCACGTGGCTCCCCTCAAGTGCCCATCAGCTCAGTTTCCTGTTTAAAAACCAGGATTACACTGGGAGCCAACTGCCAGCAGTGCCACTAACAGTGACACTGCACCCTGGCCGTGGGTCGTGGGGGCACCGCAACCCTGCAGTGCCCAGGGGGAGCAGATGTGCCCAGGCACAGGGAATTGTGCTGGGGCCCAGGACACAAAATGGATTTGCATGATCCCAAACGGCTGAGGCACTTGGAAAGACCCTTTTTCCTGGTGGGCACCAAGGCCTGTGGATCTGCCCAGTAAAGAGAATGGGGGTTTCTTCTCAGCTAACTCACTGGCACGTCCTGCCGTTGTTTTTCCACCCGTGTGCTCTCTCCTCCCCTGGCAGCTCACACATCACAGCATTGCCAACTGCACAGAAATGGGCTTGGAGCAGAACGAAGCTTCTCATACCATGTTTTCCTACTGCTGCAGGACAGGCTGCGGCACCCGACTGGAGCAGCATCAGGGACAGTGCTGTCGAACAGACCAAGGACCTTCAACACCAACCCAGGAAGATGAAGGGCCAGATCTTGAGCCTTTAGCATGCAGGCACACGGCATCGGGCGGCATTAAATACCTTCAGCATTGCTCACATGGTATATACATATATGGGTATATATGTATATATGGAGGTTTGGCTGCAGAACTGCACTAAGTGTGTTATGAGGCTCTGGGGAGGAAAGGCATGAAATGACCAGATTCTACAGCAGAAAGTTTTCCCTGTGATCTGTCTGGGAAGTGCGTGGTTACTAACAGAGAGATGATTTAAAAATAATGACTTTTTCTGAGGCTTGGCTTGTTCTCACAACCCTCTGAACATGCACAGGATACAGACACACTGGAAGTAACTGTCTGGTGCAATAAATTGCAGTACTAAGAGACTTTGGGCATACGGGAGGTTGCTTGCTGAGGTGGCACGTAGGCAGAGGTAGCCCCACCTATGAACTAGACTTTCAAAACACAAATTCTTAGGCCAGGTTTAAAGCCCTGAGTGACCTGTTCATTCAGCAAACATTTCTCAAGAGAAGAACGTGCTAGCTGCCGAGCAGACTAACCTGGGTTATTTTTGGAATTCTACATTATCCAGGTCCCTTTGGAGGCTCGGGGTGTGCACACCTAGGTGTCACTGCAATGGTGTGATTTGGGAATCGTATTTTTGAGAGATGAGGAAGCAGACAGGTTAACAAGGGACGTACAGCTGGGGCAGCACAAAATGGTAATGCTCAACAGGTAAAGGTGCAAAGGCTCAAAGCCAAAGGCCCTGGGGCTCACTCTGCAACACTGGGTGTCCTGAAGAGTCACCTGTCCTGAGCCAGGAGCCGAGTGCATCAGGCAAGCCTGCCGTAACATTGACATTCACCTGCACAGCTCGTCCCACACGCAGGACCACACCCGCACAACGCTGAGGAGAACCTGCAGTTCCCTTTTCTAAGGGGCACATGTGTGATCCCACTGAGCTGGAAGCAAGACCTGCGTATCAGACCAGAACTGACGGCTTCATGGCATGGGCAACTAACTGCCCAGTAGATCTCAAAAAATAATTTGCTTTTAGAAGAGGAACAGGAGGCTCTTTAAAACATTTTTATTGTTGCACTTTCAGCCAGGTGTTGTACAGAAATCTGCCCTTCTGACAGCGTCCTGTGCTCAGGTGCAGCTCCAGCCGCTCCTCTGGCCCAGGGACTCATCTTTAGAGCATTGGTTCTGGCTTTCCTGGGAGGACTTCTAATCACTTACGTGGTAAAGCATTACTCTCATATTCCTGAAATACATCCAAACACGGCAATGACTGGGGTGGCTATTGAGAAATAAACCCAGACTCTAATGGGCATTTTCTGAACTGAGAACTGAGAACTTCTTTCTCTGTTCAAAGCAATGGGCCATTCCAAAGAGAATCACAAGGCTGGAACAAAGGTTTCAAGGAAGTTTCTGTGTGGCCCATGCTCACAGGGTTTTGTTTTACGCTTGGAAGAGGAGAGTCAGAACATGTTTGGACTGCTAAACTTAGACTGTAACAACCTGCAGCCCCTCTGCACAAAGACTCCCCTGGCTTTCCCTGAGTTCTGCACTGAAAGGAGCTGTTGGCTCCACAGAAATGGAAATAAATCACGGGTTTATGTATTATCCCTTGCTCTTTGCATCCCTGAGAGCAGAAATAAGCAGCACGGCCCATAAATGTCAAGACTGAGTCAGAAACTCTATTGTCAATTATTTTTAGCATCAGAAATGGAACTGCAGCACCTTTGGAGCACGGCTAAGGGCTGATTAAGGTGTGCTGCAGCTCTCTGAGAGAATGTGTAGGCCAACAAGAGGTCAGATCCAAATCCCCATGCTCATTAAAGCACCGATTTCGAGTTGTCTGTAAGGAACAAAGCTGTAAATTAGCAAACCTGGTTGGCTGTGGCTGTTGCAGCGAAGGGAACACTTGTGGCAGATGTTGTTGCTGCAGACACAGTGGCTGGCGTAGCACCGTGCACCATGGGAACTTTCGGAAGGAAAATCAAATAAGCAAACATACAGAAGAGTGTAGCAGTATGGGACCAGAGCGACACGTGGGAGGGTCATTGAGCATGGTTTACCACAGCGAAAAGCCCGAGACATCATTGCCAGCACGTGACATGCAACCACAGTGCAAAGCAGGACAACATTCCAGGAGGGAGGGGAGGGAGATGAAAGAGAAAAAAAAGGGGAAAATGCTTGTTACCATCAAATCAAGAAAATTGACACAAACAAGCTTAACCATTTCAACACGAAAAACAACAGGAGAGTTTTTTCAATGCCCTTATATTTACAAATTTTTGTCTTTTAAAAATTCAACCCAAATATTTACTGCTAACAGAAATTAATCTTGTAGAAGGACAGAATACAGCTACATGGCTATGGTAAGATACAGTCTTTAGTTAACACAAGATAGTTTCTAAACACTGGAACTCATAGTCCAATCAAAATCCACCAAGGAACAATGTGCAATTAAAAACTGCTGTACAAAATTAACATCTACGTGTCCATGTCAATTAAATAAAACAATCACATTTAATTGACAGGTGTTAGTGCAGGAGGCTCGGGGAGATGGACTGGCACAAGGGCTGTATGTTAAATCTAGCAGTGGATTTTGAGGGTCTGTGAGCCGCACCACAGGTTTAAGATAATCAAGAAACAAAGCTGGCACCTACCAACACTTGTAGCGGGTGTCATGCACAATATTGAGCCTGCTCATCATGCATTGCAACAGGAAGGTGGATTTGGAAAGGGAAAAGAATTAAAACAACCCATCACACGTGTAATTAGAAATTTCATTTGAACAAAGAAGAAAAATTGTTATTATGGGCACAGTGGCATGTAACTGTCAGCACAATCAAACCACACAATAGCACAGTGATCCGTTAGAACAAGGCCTTGGGGACAGGGCAGCACATGGAGGTGTGCTGGGACCATGCCAGCCCCAGAGCACAGCCAGCAAAACCTTCCTCAGCTCTAACTCAGAACTCTGAAACCTTTCTGCCTTTTGACACAAGCCTCGTCATGGTCCTTTCCCCGCTCTTCTCAGATCAAAAGAGATATCTCAAACTCTCCTCTCCTCTCCTCTCCTCTCCTCTCCT
>VZTF01003195.1:71931-106608 GCA_013397755.1 Cnemophilus loriae
GGAGGGAAGGAGGGAAGGAGGGGGGGAAGGAGGGAGGGAAGGAGGGATGGAAGGAGGGAAGGAGGGAGGGAACAAGGGAGGAGAAAAGGAGAGAGAAAAAGAAGAAAAGAAAAATCAGTAAAAGGCAAAATAACCAGGCAGCACCATGTTTCTCCATGAGCAAGCAAGCGGCATAGCAGACTGAACTACCAAATAAAAGGCGAGGGAACAGCTTTCCAGGGAGCACTACTTGCCTACCACTACAGCGGCACAGGGACCGGCGGGACAGCCGCTATGGGCACCGGCATCAGTACCACGCCACGGGAAAGCTTCGGGCTGGGGCAGGAGCGAGGCTATCGGGAAAGCAGCACTGCTAGCTCCATGAGGATCACACGTAGAAGCCATGTTAATAGTCACCGTCCGGAGCGGATGGCAGGGCCGTGGTGACACCCCAGTCCCCGGGCCCCAGCGCTGCCCGGGCATGCAGAGCGCGCACTGCATTCCGGCCCCAGCCGCCTCCGCGCCACAAAGCCATGCCAACGCCCCTGCGCCGGCACCCGGGAGGGACGGGAGGGGACGGGGGACAGGAGGGCAGGGGAGGGGACGGGAAGGGGCCGGCGGGGCGCGGGTGCGGCAGGGGCTGCAGGGAGGGCGCCCAGCCTGGCCCGGCTGCCCACACGCCCTTTGCCGGGGACGTGGGGAGGGAAACCGGGATGTTCCATTTCTACACATTAACCCCAAACTCGACTCTACGATACAGCTACATGCCAAGCTAAAAGGTGAAAGGTCATAGTACCAGGTCAAAGGTTGCCTCGAGGGGTCGCTTCAGTGATTTGACAGCCGACTGAGTCTTAATTAGCAGGCAGCGAGCACATGATGGCAATGGCCAGTGGGGTCAAGCGCATTAACATAAACAGCAAGCAGAGGTGCGTCATGGGGGCAGCAGTGCATTTGGGGAGGTGAGAAAAAACAAATAAAAACAAATCACCGGATGCCGTGTACAACGGTAACAAGACTAGGCATGCACGGGGCCCGACGGGCAGGGCAGCGGGGCAGCAGGGCTCACGGCCACTCAGAACCGGGAACGGGGCTCCCGCCACCAGCCACCGGCTCCCCGCCCGTGCCGGACCCTGCCGGGAGCCCGCGGCCCCTGCCTCGCCCCGCCGGCCCTGCCGCCCCCGCCGTGCTCTGCTTCCCACACCCACGGGCTCAGAACAGGCGGGACCCTCTGCCACCACAGCCCCCCAGTGCTGCCCTCGCCTCGCCAGCAAACCAGCTCCTCAGTGGGCCCACATCTGGCTGCTACAGCTACGGGCCTGCACTAGCGCCCGGGACAGCCACCACCAGCTCTCAGGGACGCAGGATGGGGACAGCAGTAACACAGTCAGATCCACTTCAAACTACACCTCTACAGACACGGACTTACAGAAACTAAATACGGATTTATCTATCTGTGCAGCTGGATAGATACACATCTGCCCACACACAGACATACAGCCAACCAGAGACACACGTATGCACACACAGAGGTACACGCAGGCACTCCGTACACCAGCAGGCAAAATTAGTCAAACACCTCAATGGTCTGGAACTACTTCAGAGCAGATCTGGCACCACATGCTGAGAAAGCTCATTGCACCGTGTAGTGACCAGGGTCCCCAAGCACACGTACCCTCCTTAGCAAGGACAAACACACATCAACCATTGCCTCTTCTCAACGTACGTCTACGTCCAGAAGTGTTCCCACACTCACCATGGCAGCTGCAGTCGCTGCTGCTTGGGCAGCTGCAGCTTGGTTAACCTGGTACTGGGCAGCCTTGATCTTGGCTTGCAGGTGTGCAGGAGGGTGAAAATATTTGCACTTTTCCCGGGAGCACCTCCCTTTGATGTAATCCATGCAGACGGTGACCGTGTTGTCGTTGGTGTCGATCATGGCGCTGTCGGCGGGGTGAGCGAACCGGCAGTCGTTCTCTCCCCTGTTGCAGTTCCCACGCTGGTACTCTCGACATACCTGTGACACCAGGAAAAGCAAGTCACTTAGTTTTGGTGATGGGTGTTGCAGGCACGGCTCAGATCACAGACAAGCTTTCTGAAAGCCTGCAGGAGTACCACGAGGATGGGTGCCTGGCCACGGTGGTGCGCTGCAGGGGGACGGAGGGCTCAGGGACCTGGCAGCAGAGACTGGCTTCTCCAGAGCCACTTCTGATGTCAAGGAGCATGAAACCCCACCATGATCAGAGCCAAGCACACAGCAGGTGTCATTCTGGCTCCCACTTAGCCACCCATGGGGCTGTTTCTGTCTCCTGAAATGTGTTGTGGCCGCTCTCGGGCACCACCCAAACACCCCAAGGTGCTCGGCCACGCCCCGCTGTGACCTGGCTGTGCTGAGTCACCACACTCGATGTGCTCATTACGGTGAGCGGACGGTGTGTGGCCACCCCCAGAGAGCCCCATCGGGCGGGCACTCTGTGTCCATGTGCCCCCACGATCCACATGCCTGCCAGGGGACAGCAACCCACAGCCCATGGTGGTGGCACAGCCTCTGTGCTGCCCCGCCACCACCCTGAGCAACCACGGGAGGTGGGGAATAGCAGCGGCCACAGCCAGAGGGGCCCCTGCTCCCGGTGTCACATGCCACCAGCCAGACAGAGCTGGAGGGGTCAGACACTGCAGCTTCTTGGGTGACAGCCCTTGCAGTGTCCCCGTGGGCTCCAGCCGCTGCCGAGCTCGTACAGAGCCCCAGGCCCCCGGCCACGCCAGTACTGCAGACACAGACTCTGTCACCAGCGTGACAAACACCGGCCCCTCTCCACACGTGCAAACCCTGCGTCTGACAGACCAGTGTGGGCTCCTGTCATGGTCAGCTCTCCCCAAACTGCCAGCAAAACACGGGTGAAGAATGGCTCCCTCAGTGCTCCTGAAAAGATCTTGGGACAAAGGCTCAGAGCAGCCAGGCACAACCCTGGACTGCTGGTCCTTCTAATTGAGGTGACCAGCAATGGCTTTTCAACCACTGTGAGGGTAACAACCAAGAACATTTCCAATTCTTGTTTATTTAAAAGCAAGCTTTGAAATGGGGTTACTTTTTGCCATGGCCCTGCTGCAATATATCATTAAACTCCTTGACTAACGAGAGGCACAAAAACATGATGTGCTGCCTGGTCTTTCAGATCTGGAGAGCTTTTATCAGTTATTTATTAATAGCCCTGTAATTAGTACCATAATTTTCAACTCAATATGTTAGGAAACATAAACAGAAGAGGCATGGCTACGTTTCCAGCCCGCTGCAAAATGCTGAGTTAAGGCTGCAGCATCACTGACTCACTAATTCCCTTGCTTGGGCTTTGGGCTGAATTTGCTGGGATGGCCCTGCTGTGACTCAAGGTGCCACCTGGCTGGGGACACAGTTGCCTCCCAGCCTTGGCCGAGTCCCTCGTCCTCATCCCAGCACTGGGCAAAGTTTGGCTGGAGGGCCAGGGCCAGCCCTGCCCTTCCCAGAGCACATCCCACCTCCTGGCTCCTCCTTGACGTCTGAGACAACCAATGGAAATGGACATGCTGTTAGCCAGGACACTCCAAGCATCTGAACGCAGGGCCCTGCCGGGTCACAGTCCTGATCACCCAGAGATGACCAGCTCCAAGAACTTCTAAGTTGCTTTTTTCTGGCAAAAAATGGCATATAAGAACCAAGCAGGAAACAGCAGCTTGGCTGTGGTCATTCCTGACTTTGGAACACTTCTAATAGAAAATGATGGCACTCCAACAGAAACAGCTGTTTGCGATAAAGTGTTAGGCAATTCCTTTCCCTCTCACTTCCCTGTCCTTCTTGCTTCTTTTCTAGTTCACTGAAGAACCACACTTTGTTTGAGATATTTCCTGCAGGGGAGGAGTGTGAGGAAAGCTGTGGAAAAGCCTCAAGCCACGACATTTCCATCCTGAGATGCAGATTCCTTACAGGAGTAGCTGAAAGCACTGGATACCCAACACCTGCATGCTGTTGCTATCAAATCCAGATGAAAGTAATCACATTGCTAGTAGCAGTCACTGTCCTTACTTTACCAAGACTCACATTAATTCGGGAGACACAGCGCTGCCCGACAGAGCTGTGGTGTCTGCCTGCACCTCTGAAAACCCCAGGTCTGCCTACTGAGAGCCTTCAGCTCGGGAACAGCCTGGGTCTGTACGCCAGAACGTGTGCTGACTTAATTCCTGCCAGTGTACATCACTCTTGAAAATAAATATTTAAAATTCTAAGCAGAACCAATCATACTCCAAGATTAGATGCTAACATCATTGTGGTTATTTTTCTCCAGGATAGTTCATTCCAAGAGAGAGTGAGTGGAGCCTTATAAAGCTCTGATCATGCCATAACAAATGGCAATGCCACAGAAGCAGCTCCCTGGAAGAGCAGGTAGACACTGCCGGCTCCCCTGGGAGGTAATAGCCAGATCATGCAGAATCTCCAAAATCCGTTCTGCATTTCCATAGCCTATAAAGTACATTCAAATGTTTTGCTGTTCATAAAAATGACAGGCTTGTTTACTGTTTAGATACTAAATTTGAGTACTCCAGAACAAATGACCACTGCACTGGAAAGCATTTGCAAATTACGTTCTCACCTACAAGTTTCACTGTTTAAACCGCATTTGCAGAAGGGAAAAACTTTGTATTGTGATGCTGAGAGTGCTACTCTAGCATCTCCCTCTCATGCAGAGGAGTTTGGCTCAGCAGTGCATCACTTCTCTCAACAGCAACATCAAGAGAATGCAGCGTCTGGAGGGCCAAATCCTGCCCGCTGAAGTCCCAGACGTCACCAGCTCCCTGTGCACAGCAGCCACAGCCTGCGGCCAGCACCAGGGCTGCCCTGGAGGGGCACACAAAGGTGTGCCCCTGTTTCCCTGGGTGCCTGGGGACAATGGCTACGTCCTGTTTATGACCAGGATGCTTTTGAGCCCTCATTTCCCACCCTGATCAGCTCATGGGCACTCCAGGGCTGGAAGCACAAACACAGCAGCTGATCTTGGCAGCACAACCCAAAGGGTTCTCATCATTGGCATCCTCCTCTCCATACTCATTTCCAAATCCACTGTGATTTATTTATGAATTTACCTGATTGCATTTTGGTTTTAATCCACCTCTGGCAGGTGGCCATCATGAAACAGAGGCCTCAAGGGAAAAACATCCCTGGGTGATTCCAACCAGCCACCTGTGTGCCAGCTCAGAGCTCGGCATGGCTGCCTCCCCTGTAACCTGAGTGTGCTTTGGGGAACGCTTCCCTCGGGGAAAACATCTCTAAAAAGGGAAATGATGTGATCCCACAGAAAGGTGACCTGTGGTGATGTGAGCTCTGAGAATAGTGACAGTAGCAGTGGGAAACACTGGCTGCCACATGACCCTCCACACTCCTCCCAGCTCACCCCTTCTGAGCAGCAGCTCATCAGTCAGGGACGCAGCTAAGGAAAAGGAATTAATTTCCCTTGTAAGGAGAGTTAATCTCTGTTAGTACAGATGCACAGGCAGAAAGAACAGAGTTACAAATACAGTGGACTGCATAAAACAGAGATCCTTCTTGCTCCTCCCAGTGTGCTCCCTGAGCTCAGTGACCAGACCCACTGCCAGACGGGAGAGCACCAGCAGCCGTGCAGGGGCCAGTGGCCTTGTGCCCTTACAACCCGTCATGTCCAGCACACACTAGGGTGACAGCAGGGCAGCCTGGCTGCTCAGCCTCCCCCATTGCTGCCTTTTAACCACCAGACCCAGCCAGGGCTGCCAAGCACCTGCTCTCCGGCTGTGCCCATGGGCTGTGATGTGTGCTTGTGGCTGTACCCACAGGCTGTGATCCATGCTCTCAGGCTGTGCTCTCAGGCTGTGCCTGCGGGCTCTGCTCTCAGCCTGTGATCCATGCTCTCAGGCTGTGATCCACACTCTCAGGCTGTGCTCTCAGGCTGTGCCCGCGGGCTCTGCTCTCAGGCTGTGATCCATGCTCTCAGGCTGTGCTCATGGGCTGTGCTCACAGGCTGTGCCCCGAGTTCATGGCAGCCAGCGGTACGTCCCTGGCTCCCCGCCCATGCTGCCGCAGCACCGATAAGGTGCCGAAAACAGTGTCAGGCCTTTCAGATAAGAAAGATTCGGAGCAAGGGAGAGCAGCAGTTTGAGAGCACCGACACTTGTCAGGGTTGTAGCGAGGGTGATAAGCCAGGCGCGGGAGACCAGCAGGGGAGCGTGGGCATGCTCTGTCAGAGCCAGAGAGGCCGAGTCATCTGCACCCTGGCAGCTGAAGCTCTGCACCTCTCCCTAGTGCTCAGTGGCTGTGCCCCCTCCATGTTAACACCTTCTGGGCACACACTAACAGCTTCGTGGCACTCTTGCTGCTGCCATGATCACTCCTAAATATTCCCATTTCTTTCTGCAAGGGAGCATCAGTTCTTACCCGTCACCAAGATACCACGTCACCAGCCCAAGTGAAACCTGCACTATTTGCTTTCACAAGAAAAGTATTTCATATCTAGAAGACATAATAAATGACAGTGCTTGTGAGAGTAAGTTACACCACCCAGCTCCTACCTCAAGCCTGTCTGTCCTCATCAGCTTCTGGGCAGCAGCGGCAGCAGCGGCAGGAACCGGGACCCCGGGGTTTCCTGTCACCAGCATCGGGGCTGTGGGCAGGATCTCGGCAGGGACCAGGCCTGGAGAGACGGGCCCCAGGTAGGGGTTGAAGGCGGCTGACGCGTTGGTGGCTAAGCTCGGTGCAACAGAAAACATTGGCTGCAATTGGAGACAGGGAAGAGACACTTAACATTTGCGCTTGCTGTGCTGTCACCAAAACAACTCTTTGGCTGTCTCCTCAAGCCGAACAAGGTGAGTTTCTGCTGCTAACTGGAAAGGAGCATTTGTTGTGTCTGTGGGACATGGGGAACACCTGTGCAGTTGTTGCATGTGAGCAGGAGCACGGGACAGGCATCTCCACCAGCCTCTGCTGGCTCTCCTCCTCCAGCTTCCCTGCATGCTCACAGCCCATGGCAGCTCCTGCAGCAAACTCCCGGTGGATCCACACTCCAGCAATGCCATAATCAATGACGAACACTCTGTGGGGTCACAGAGAGTCCAGGCCTACCAGGGCAACATGGCCACAGCGGGTACAATGCTGGCTCTTGGGGAAAAGGCATCTGAGAACCCTGACAAAGCATCAACCACGCTCGACTTCAGGCACAGGCAAAGCTTTTCTGACCCTGTTGCAGCTAGAGCTGGCTCAGGAACTTCACACAGCCACAATCCTTCAATTTTACAGAATTCAACAGGCTGGCCATGCAGATAGACACTCAATGCATCAGGGAGATGCTTTAGTTAGGCTGAAACATTACATCAGTGGAAGAAAGAACACATGCAAATATTATTTTCTTTTGTTTGTTTGCATGTTTTCAAAAAAGAGTCAAATGCCCTTGTGGGTGTGAAGGAAATTGGGTGTAGAGCCCAAATAATGCTGTGAAAACCCAACAAAGAGCTGCTACACTGCAGCAAGGATTAAATAACTCTCTTGCCCCCAAATGCAGTGTAACTGCCAAATAAAATTCAGTCAGGAGTGTTTGTCTTTCACTATCTAAATAAAGCAGTTACTCAAGGCATTTAGGTTTTTTCCTCCAACTGATTTTTAGAGGAAAAAACAACTACAGAGTTAACACGACTCTTTCTCTGTTTCATATCAATTTAAGGCAGACAGCACAGAACAGCACATGGTTTTGTATTCCTGAGGAAATGACTGAACTGTTTGGAAGCAAAGAGACATTGGAAATAATGGACAAAACCATGCAGGGGTTACTGGAGAAAACAGACTGAGAGTTGTGTAAATGGGTATTATTTCTGTAATGCTTATGATTCTTCATCCATGTGAACGAAAAACAACCTGGCAAATATTACAGGAAATTAAATATTACTCTTAAAAACACTATTAATTAAGTGCACTTTTCATTACTGGGTTATCAGCTATGTAATAATGAACTTTAAAAGAGAACCAGTCTGTTAGTGTGTAACTTAAGAGATATCGATGTTTGATTTTCAGCCCAATACACTCAAACAGATACTTGTGTGTCTGCTGTACAGCAAATAAAAGACTACCCCATTTATTTTCTACTGAGCTTATTTTATAGCAATATAAATACCCTGCAGCCTTTTGACCACTGCAGAATAACAGCATGTTATCAGAGCCACCTGGCATTGCTCTGAAGCTCACAGGCACATGGTGATGTGCTGCACAGCTCTAAGTGGGGACACCCCTGTCCTACAGCGCCATCAGCACACGGCCACTGCCGGGCCAGGGCACTGAGCCACCCCAGCTCTCTGCTGCCTCATGGGCTCATACTGACTGACGCACTAGCCATGGTCAAGCTGAGCCTAACTCTCCCTAACCAAAGCTCAATTCCAGCAAGCAATTCTCTGGGAAAGATCCCTTGAATGAAGGGGAAACATCCAGTGGGCCATCTTCTCAAAGCCAGGAGTTTCCTAGAGCACGTAATATTGCAAAGGAAACAAAAATCTCACGCAGATCATTCACTTTCCAAACTTCGCGAAATAAGTTGCAAAAGATAAATTAACCCAAGATTACTGAAATTAATGAAAAATATTACTTCAGGCAGGGCAGAATTAAGCAACACAAAGACATAGAGGAGCATTTCACTGCAGTTGATTCCTCTCCCATTCCTGACCTTTGTGGGGCTTCCCCAGTGTGGAAGCCTGTGCTGCCTGCCCTCAGCCCCAGCTCCTGGGGGAACCCTGGAGTGCACGTACCACGGGCTGCAGCGGGGCTCCGGGCATCATGGCATTGGCGAGCTGCATCTGCTGGGCCAGCATGGCCATGTTCTTCTGCTGAATCAGGTTATTGCGGCCATTGATCTCCAGCTGTGTTTTTAAGTGTGGTGGTGGGTGAAGATATTTGCAGTTTTCCCTTGAACATCGACCCTGAAGAAGAGAATTGGCACAGTAGGATTAGAAGCTGCATCTTTGCTCCTTATGCCATGGGCTAAAGCAAACACAAGCAGGCTGCAGACACATTCACCAGATATCTGGAAAATGAGATCTTACATGAGCACAATGTAGAAGTCAGAGCCAATTACTGCTAAATGAGTAACATGGAACTACAACATGCGTTGCTGGAATCAGAGGAGCAGTTAACCAACCTGATCCTGAAATCCAGATTAAACTCAATGTCCTTATTTCAGTGCTGGGGTTTAGGCTGTTCCACAGCTCTCTGGATGAGATCCAAAGCCTGGCAGTACGTGTTGTACGCCCCAACCACTTAATGTACTTCATACACTCAAATGCTTTAAAACCATAAAAAATCATTCCTGTGTTCTAATGCAATGTCCTCTGGCTCCCAGGAAACAAGGAGGCTCGCTGCTTCCCCACTGACACCAGCATTTCTATCCACCTAGGAGATGGCCTTTAAGGAAAGCTATTTACTCAGAGTTAAAGACTACCAGAATATACCATGGCCCCAGGTAAATTGTGTTTATGGCTTCGCTATCGCCAGCTACTATCAAAACACTTACATCCTCCTCGTTTGCATGTAGCTCCGGAGCCCAGGGCACCTTTAACCTTCAATCTTTTTTAATTTACAGATCTTAGCAAACTTCCTAAAAGAAATGCAGACTTGTCTGTCTGGGTGCAGGGTTTCTTGTCTCACTTTTATTCCATGGACCTTTACAAATGGTCCACAGAGCGCCCAGGAGCTGGAAACTGCAGGCTGGAAACCACTGTCACACATCTCACCAGAACATGGGCAGCATTCATCCCCTTGGCCCTTCAGCAAGCAGTTCCTAATTACCTTGTCA
This sequence comes from Cnemophilus loriae, assembly GCA_013397755.1. Classification (NCBI taxonomy): domain Eukaryota; kingdom Metazoa; phylum Chordata; class Aves; order Passeriformes; family Corvidae; genus Cnemophilus; species Cnemophilus loriae. Next base: position 81,735 of record VZTF01003195.1, read on the forward strand.
CTGGATCCTGCTAACTACAGTCAACAGAGCTCAAGGCAGATTTTCATCTCTCTAAACCTTTTCTGAACCCTCTTCCAGTCATTACAAAAGGAATATTTTCAGTGAGTAAATTCAGAGGTAGCAGTGGATGCTGCAGTGTCTTGATGGGCCTCACCAGCACACTGGGGGATTAACCCAATCCTGCTGGACCAAAACTCAAGACAAGTGCTCTTGAGGCTCCCCAGCACGCCCCTCAGCAGAGGCCCTTGAGGCCAGCAGAGTGAGGGGCAGAGGGCCAGCTGAGTCCCTTGGTGTCCCAGCCACTCTCATGTGACGTTTTGCCCCAGCTCTGGGCTCAGCAGTGTCAGGCAGCGCCCGCCTGAGCTCCATGCCAGCCCCTCCGACCACTCGGACAGCACCATGTCTGCGGCAGCTGCCACACAAACTTTTCATTCTTATTTGAAGCATGGCAGCAAGCACACATTTGCTTTGCTCTCCTTGCAGCAGTAAACATTTTAATCTCATGCTGCCTCTCTTTTNAATACACAGATTTATTTCCTACTCTGTACAGTTCACTTTCATTGTCAAAAATGAAGAAATGCCATCCACTCCAGATAGGAGCAGGATGTGCCTGACCTTGCTATGTTCAGCCTGCTGTGACACCTCATCAGGTGCAGCACAGGGCTAAGCACGGTCTGGTGATCAGGAGTCAGATTGGGAGGATTTTTCCCCTTGCCTTCAGGGGAGCAGGAACATGTACCTGTCCCCAGGCACCTTCAGGGCAAAAGCATCTCCAGCTACACACCATGGCTTTATTCCTCACAAAACACAAGGCACTTTGTGTGAATATGTACAGAATTGTGCAAAACGTGGCAAGCTCAGACAAAAGAAAATGACCATTTATGCCTTGGAAAAATCACGCCCAAAGTTCTGCATTCTGAAAATACAGGGTATTTCTAGAAGACCTGGATCCTCTGACAAGTGTGTTGGATCGTGACAGTACACCTGGGTTTTTCAGACTTGCACACAGGTGAACAGGAGTGAGCCCATTTCTGTGTGCTCACCACCAGGCTCTTCCCCACAACACCAGTTTTCTGGGAAGCACAGCACACCCTGCTTTTAACATCCCACACTAAATTTTAGGAATACAACTGGAGTCTGGTGCTGTGTAGACACTAGTGGTTGCTGATCACCACGACCATGCTGATGCAACAACCTTTCTACTCAAATTTGTAGTATACATTGTTGTTCCGGATGTCCTGGAGCCAAATTAATTATCTAATTAAAAGCTCCTGTGTAGCAACAGAGTTTAAGATGCAGGACAGCAAAGCAGGATCCCTGTGATAGCACCAGGAGCTGCGTCTGCCGGCAGCCAGTGCCAAACCCCTGCGTTGATGGAAATGTGCGTGGGGCACCTTGTGCACCAGGTATAAAACCAGCCTTTCAGTGCCCCAGGAAAACATGGTGGCCTCAACTCTGCTTTTGCTTATTCCAAACTCAAACTGAAGTGAAACAAACAGCAGCCCCATGTGGTTGCTCTGGATTTCAAGCAAACATGTGAGGTGATGGTTAAATCTGTGACCCTGCATGCAGCATTGCTCCCACTGTTGCTACCATTGAATCCAGAAGAGAACCTCCAGGCCTCAGGATGCCAAGAATCTGGCTTTTAAACATGAAAGCACAGAACAGAAGCAGCTGCAATTTCTGCTGACAGTCTTGCACAGTTACCATGGCCTGTAACCACCTGCAGCACTTGGAGGGGCTCCCTGGAGCACTTCTATGCCAGCAGAGTCACAAGAGATGGATGAACGTCCCATCCCTGGCAGTGTCCGAGGCCAGGCTGGACAGGGCTTGGAGCAACCTGGTCTAGTGGAAAGTTCCTTTCCCACAGCAGAGGGGTGGAACAAGATGAGCTTCAAAGTCCCTTCCAGCCCAAACCAATCTTTGAGTCTGTGATTCTGTAATTTTAAGTAGCTATTCATGGTCAGACCTACAACCCTCTAACATTTAACAGGCTATCCCCTAAAGACAAAAGAAAAATCTCCTTGTGGCCAGCAGTGACTCCAGTGAGTGCTGCACATCCCATCTGTCCTGTGTGAATATGTACCACTTCATCACTATTTAACAATTATTAATGACTGACATAATTTTCAGTCACTTCAAACACTTTGGGATGTTCTGACTGTACCGACTGTCTGCTGCTGGAGCTGTGGCTGGTTCCCCCGTGCTGAGGATGCCAAAGCTGCAGAACCAGAAGCCACGGCTCAACAGTGCAGCTGGAACACAGGGAATACTTCTGATCCAAAACAAACACGCAAACACCTTCCTCTGTCAGGGAGTACAAATTCCTCCTAATCCAGCACATTTGAACCCGAGCAGGAGGATGGCTGCTACATACCATCAACTATTGCCTGTAAATGGTAAAACTATTTATCCTGATGCCCATGCGTTTTACAGGAAAACATTTAACTCCATGTAAGCTATGGCTTCCTTTTTAAAAATAAATTGTTTGCAGGCACTTTGTGTCAAGCCTGCCTGCCACATTCAGTGACACTTTTTTTAATATGTTGTAGGGCTTATCTGACTGCCTTGAAGCATGCAGCCTGCAGCCTCATGAGTCAGTGGCTGCACTTACACCTCTGAAGCCAGCCAGAGGCAGGGCTGCGACCACTGAGGCTGTACACAGGGCTGATGCACGACCTGTTTGGAGACAAGCCCAACACCTGTTGGAGGGGTCACTGCACCCCAGCTCTGCCCCTGCCCGATGCTGTGGGAGCACAGGTGCCTCTCCCAAGAGCTGGTCCCACACCGTAACCAGCTGCTGGTTCAGGGCCCAACCCGGAGCTGGGAGCGGTGCTCGCCCTCCGGGCCCTGCAGCCCCCGAGCTCACAGCTCACAGCCTGCCGTGGAGGGGCTGTGGGCTTGGACACTCCCAAACAACTCAGTGCGAGCAGAATGCCAGCTGGGGGAAAACACATCTCCAGGGGAAGGAAGTGAGGGCATCTCCCCTGTGAAGCCCCCTCAGCTCCCTCCAGGGCTGCTGCTGTGGCACAGGGCTACTGATGGCAGCGCTCCGTACACACTTTTTTAAGTGAATCCTTTTACATGAAAACACACCAAAGCGACCACTTAATGACGTCTTTGTGTGTGATTCTTGTACATAAAAGCCTCAACCCCTCTAATGGATCATTTGGCTTGCACAGCTAATAGCACTCCTATGGGGGAGCTGTTCTACTGCCAGGAAATGCAACAGGATTTAAAAAAAGAAAGAAAAAAGCAAACAGAGCAAGCACATTGCCAGCATGAAACAGAAGGAAAGACACCAGCTCAGCAGCAAAACCCTCCCTGCTGCTCCTACCGTCTGCGAGTCCCTCCTCCTCCTCAGCCCTGAGGAAGCACAGAATGATCCCCAGTGCCAGAACAGCAGCATGAGGACGGGGATAGGGACAGGGATGCAGATGGGGACATTCACACCTGTGCCATTTTCTTTGCACCCACTGCAATGTCAACTCAGCACCTGTCCAGCCCTAGCCACTCTGACCCTGCGTAAGGTGGCTGCTGGAATACCCCCAAACAACCAATTCTCATTTCATAACAGCATTAGCAAATGCATCAACCACATATGGATGTACGAGTACTTATATAAACTCTTTAACTTTTATAAATTTTATTTATATTTATGTATTTAAAAATTTATATGTTTTTAAAATTTATATAAATATTCAATACAATTTGTGGTTGAACTTGGTATTATTACAAATGTTCGTATATCCACAAGTCTGTATAGACACAATGTCTGTATCAATCCATCAGTATTTACATTGACACTCCCAGGACACACAAACTCTGCAGCCTGTGATTGAGCAACACTACATTTCCTCCCAAGCACCCCTCCACCTGCCCCCAGCCAGTGCTGTATCTTAGGACACGAGGGAATTATGTTTTTCCAGGCAGGTCCAGAAAGAGCAGCCTCCTCCCAGCCCGAGGGGGCACGTCCCCCCAAGGGGCAGCACATGGGTCACAGCACCACTGGGAACCATGAGCTGTTCCCAGCAACAGCTCCAGCTGCTCCTTGAACTCCCAAAGCCACCAAATCCTTTTAGAGCAACCTCTGGTAATCCATATGATCCTCACTCAAGCGTGTAATAACTCACAATTTGAGAGGAGAATGAATGACTTTATGTCCAGACCAAGAAAACACATGAGAGATTTAATCTATTTATCAGTGCAGATTCCCGCGGTGCCCAGCAGCAAGGGCCAGAACAGCGCGGTGCTGAGCAGGTACCGGGATTGCTGTGATCCACACTCCTGCTCACAGCTGCAATCCCCTGCCAGTGACTTGACAGGTACAACACAGAGCACTACACACAACCTTCACAAGAAATTTGCCCTGGAACAGACAAAGCAAACAAGCAGCGGGAGAGGGGTGAGGCACCATCACTGTGCCAATCCTTCTGCACAGAGCTCGAGACTGAGCCCATCTCGGGCACCCACTGCACAGCGACCTCAGCCTGGGCACCCCTGACAAGCTGCCTTCAGCTCCCAGAGATGCCCATGGCCACAGCGTACCCCCAGGCTGACAAACCCCCCTGCCCATCAGACAAGACACATGGCCCTTCTGATAGGACCTGCATCCCCCATCTGCAGCTGGATGTGACCAAGGACAGAGCGACCCCTTCCAGATGTGTACAAGAGCTTGGGGTACACAAGCTCCAAAACAAGGACTAGGTGGAAGAGGGGGAAAGAGAAGCAATTCCTTAACTTTGCTGCACTATTACCCCTCACAACACCCAGGACTTTAACCAGTGTATTTTCACAGTGGTGGTGTTTAACTTCTCCTGAAGCTTCCCACTGGCTGCCTCACAGGGTTATGCTTGAGCAAATGGCACACTGGAATCTCGGGAGGTTCTGATCCAGCCCCATCGCAGGGAACACCTTGGCTGCGGAGGGCTGAGGCCACAGGTGACATGAGGACAGGGACTGCAATGCTCCCGTGCAGACGTCAGCGGGCGGGCGCTGCCAGCGCCGGCAGCCGCGCGGTTACGGCTGAGGGCAGTGCTGAATAACACAAAAATTAATGTAACGTCGATAAATTGTTCTGTGCTGCCCAACAGCACACCAACGGCCTCCTCCGGCAGCCTGAAGGTCAATGGCTGTCAGTTTTTATGTCTGGATTTTTATGGGAGAGAGGCTACTCTGAAAGCGTTACTGAGAACTGCAGCCCCACACCCCAGACACTGGAAATCACTGCTGGAATCGTATCCTGAAATGCCAACACATCCACATGTTTGGGGTTTTTATTGAGGGGGTTTACCAAAGAATGATACCTTTCCCTATTTTCTTGTTATCCTTTTAGCTATATTTTTCCCTTGTTTTTAGCATGTACAGCATCTTGACATGCTGTTTTAAATACAATTTAAATACAATTAGAATACATTTGTCAAGCAAATATGTTATTGACTGAAAAATAATGGATTCTCCAACATTAGTGAGGAAAGTAATTATTAAAATATTATTTTATTCTAGTGAAGTTAAATGATAAATTCTGACCGAAATTTGGGAAGTTTATTAAACTTCATTTCAAAATAGGATTTGAGTTTACGACTGAGCACAGGTGAAACAAAGCACTGAGAGGAAAAGCTCTAAATGGGAAATTTCACAGAATCACAGACTTGTTAGGGTTGAAAGTGACTTTAAAGCCCATCCAGTTCCAATCCTCCTACCATGGGCAGGGACACCTTCCACTATCCCAGGTTGCTTCAAGCCCTGCCCAACATGGCCTTCGACACTTCCAGGGATGGGGCAGCCACAGCTCCTCTGTCAACCTGTGCCAGGGTCTCACTGGCAGACTCACCATCCTCACAGGGAAGAATTTCTGCTGAAAGAAGAAATTTGCCTGGACCTGTCCTTATAGATAAATAAAACATTTCCCTGAAACCAAGGTCAGCCACTCAAAAGGGAACTGTTCCGGGGATCAATACCAAAGCCTGGAGATATGATTTCAAATTTATCCCGAGTTCTGCTCCGAGATGCCACTTTTCATAGAATGTGGAAAGCAGAGAGTGAACCCTCCCTGGGTGAACAGCAACGGCACAGGTACCTGTGCACAGGTACAGAGCAGGTTAATGGCACTGTGAGAAGCAGTGCCTTTCTGCACCTGGAAAAGCCACAGCTGCTTTCTCAGCATGAGGAACTTTCCTCCAGAGCGTATAAAGGATCACAAGTTTGAATTAGCAGCATGAGAAATGATCTTGACTCTCAGCAATGGCACACCGAAACCTCCGCTGAGCCAAGCGCTCTGCTGCTGCGTGTGGTTCTGTAAGGGCTGGCTGGCACCTGACAAAACAAACCTGGCGCGCTCCACTGCTGGAAAACCCATGGGCTGCAGGGCATCCTGTGAAATCCCTGAAAGGAGCATGGAGAAGTGACCTGATTTTCAGGAACGCAAACAGCTCCAGGTCCCCGACTGCACACGTGCAAGAGACATTTTACAACACAATAAACTGCCTAAGATGGAAACATACTGCTTGATCACATCCAAACCTTTCTACTTAATTACCACACACCTCCAGTACTGCCAAAATAACCCAGAGCAGCGGTTATGGAGGGGATGGGGACAGTTGTCAGGACTGGGACAGAGGCTCTTGGGTATTACAGAATCCACAGCCTTTCAGACCAGCAGGGAGACTTGTGTGGGTGCCATACCCGTGGACAGGCTGCCTTTGGCAGCTGACACCAAGTTCTGCCTCTGGCAACCAAAAATTTGACACTTCTGGCTTTTCTGTACAGTTTGCTTACATGAGAAACAAATTAAGGCCATTCAGTTGACTCAGTAATAAAAAAAGAGAGGCCAATACAGCACACCTGGCACCCAGGACAGGCCGCTGCAGGAGGCAGGGTGCACATCACCCTCATGGCACTGGAGTTCCAAAGCAGTTTAGTCTGATGTTGCTGCACCACAAAACACTAAGACTGGAGATCAATTTCCACAGGGGGCTGATGGAGTGGTAACATCCATCACAGCACATAAAAGGTGGACATCGAGCCTCTTAGAGCAGCATGGGGTAACCCACAGGTTTGACAGTGAAAGGTCACAGCTGTCATCACCACAGTGCCACTGACTGGAGGTGTGTAGGGAACCGGCCAGTGCTGCCCTGCCTTGCAAACCCGAAGAACAAGAGAAGTTCAGACAGGAATGGAAGGAAAACCACTCAGAGCTTTCAGTAACGGGACACATCAGGCCAGTGGACACGTCTTCCAGCCAGAACCCCACTGGGACTGAAAGGACAAACCCACAAACGCACTTGAGTAAGGCAGAAAGCACTGTCACCGTCCAACAAGAATTTTAGGAACTAATTAAAGTTGAAGAATTTCTCTTTTGAAAAAAAACACAACAACAAAAAACCAATGAATCTTTAACAACTTCTAAGATAAATTCCACCTGTTTTCCACAAGAGGGAACTTTTGACAAGACAGTGATTTCCTACAAAACACCCCTTTAAAATCAGTCAGTGCAGCTCCCCAGGACCGGTGGCAGAAAGGAGCGGTGTGAGCAGTGGCTCACGCCAGGCTGGCACATGTTCCTGGGACAGGCACATGCTCCTGCATCCCTGAGCCCCCATGGCACACAGTCCTGCCACTCTGGCTCCAAGAGAACCCTCAGAGCACAGCCACTCATATGACCCTGGTTCTGCACCCCAATGTGCCCTCAGCCCAGTGGGCAGGGACTGCCAGAGCCCACAGAACCGTACCTGTGGTGGCAGGCACGTGCACAGTGACAACACAGGTATTTAATGTATCTGAATTGCTAATGGGAGCAAGAATCCAGAGCGAGCAGTTGGTCTGCACACCCAGCCGAGCTGAGAAGTGTCACTGTGTGATGACTCTCCTGCACTGCTGGGGCCAGGGCTGGCAGGGGCTGCTGTGGGCACTCCAACGCTAACGAATCAGTAATTAGTGAGCGACACCACCAGCCCAAGGCAACACCACCGGCCCCAGGGTCAGGGGGAAACCCAGCTCCTCACACATCTCAACCCTCCTAGGTTGCGAGCAGACAATTCCAACCTTTCCCATAGCCTGACAGCACTGCACTGAACAAGAGGTCCACAGCAGTGAAATTCTGCATGACTTAATCAGCAATTCAGGAGGAATTAATGAACCCAGTCACATTCACCTATGAGGGCCATGCGCGAGCCTCGCGCCAAAAGGCACCTCCAGATCAGCAACAGCCCCCAGCGCTGTTGTGCCCACCCTAGGGCACTGCCACATTCCCCCTGCCAAGGGCACTGCCATGTCCCTCCCCAGGGCACCACCACATCCTCTCCAGACACTGCCAAGCTCCCCCCTCGAAAGGCACTGCTGTGTGCCCCTGCCAGGGACCACCACTCCCACCTCAAGGCACCCTCATATCCCACACCTTTCCTCTTTGCTTGTGTTGGCTGGCAATTAAGTACCTCTGGTCACTTTGAATTTTTTTTTTAAAGCTCATACAGTCTGGTTTGAAGTGAAAATCAAAGAACAATCATCAAAAGATAAAGATTAGGCTGACAGAAAACCAGCCTCACATCTTTCCTTAAATGTGCAAGACAGAACAAACACAGCTCTTCTCCTTTTACTCTCTACCATGTCATAATTATCATGTAAGTAGAATTGTTAGCCTTGGCCTTTTTTTCTGCATGTGTCACCACCATAAAACCCATGAAGCCTAATGGGTACGGTGCCCTGGAATTCAGCAATTGAGAGAATTCAGCATGTGCAAAGTAAAACAACTAAAATTAATACTTGTTATAGTGATAAAGTGCCATGAAAAAGTAAAACAAAAGAGAGATGCTCTTTCCCTGGTGAACCCAGCCCTGCTGTAGCCTGGGGGTCACGTGTGGTTTAATTCTATGAATGAGAAACTATTTTTCATGCTGTGACATTTATGTGTCAGTTTTCACACCCAATCTCTGCCAGGCACTATTCATTTCCCACTACCTCTGTCCCTACTTGCTTCCAGATAAAGTTTCCCTCCCCACTTGTTGAAATGACATGTAATTAACTGTACCTGGGCACCAGCACCACCTGAGCCAGCAGCAGCTCCGGCAGGACCCACCCGTGTTGCTAGGGACCTGGGGACCTGTCACTCAGATGTCACCTGCTCCGTGACACGGCAGCTCTGCATGGCAGCCAGCAGCCCCTCTCGGGGCACTGACACCCCCCAGGCCCCACTGGCACCATCCCACCCTCCCAACACCATGGGAAGTGCCTCAAGCTGGTCTAAATGCTCAGGATGTCTGAACAAGCCCTCGGTGGCAGTGCAAGGCAAGGCCCTGAGTCAGCTCTGCATGGCCACCCCTACTACACAAAAATAACTTGTTTATTCCTCCTGAGGTATTATTTTTACACCAGCAGTACTGGGTCGCCGTGGCTGTTTGCTGCTACTGGTCCCAGTGAAGGCACGTGGTGGGGGCCAGGTGCATGAGCCCTGCAGGGTGCTCGGGGATGTCCCTATCCCACCTGACCACCCTGCCTCGGTGCAGAGGGCTCAGTGCAGGGCTGGAAGAGGTCTTTGGACCCAGAGAATCCATGAGAGACACCTTCAGCCACCGCCCACCCTGCCAGCCGTGCCCAGCACCCAGGGAGTGTCACCCTCCACCTTCCTACAGCATCAGCCAATGCCTCCAGGCTGCCCTTGGAGCTCCAGAGGGAAAGCCCTCTCCAGAGCAGCTCCTTTGATTTCCCATCATCTGAAGAAAAGCCCTGCTAAATCAAAGTGTGTCTGTGGTTTGCAATGAGGCAGAAACAATTCCTCTGTACACACGAACAGCACCCGTCAGCGCAGGATAGCTCAGGACAACGCTGCGATGCCACCCAGGCTGCACCCACGCCAGGTGGGTTCACATCACGAACCAAAGTGCAGCTCTCCCTCCATAGACCAAACATGCTCCGCACTGCATTCCTGCAGTATCCAGTTAACATTCTCCTGGGGTTCACAGCTCTTTATAAATCCTGGCTTTAGTAGAAACAAGTCCAGCGGAGTAAATGTGAACATCCCTGAGGGCCGCAAATAACAAAGTGAGAGGTATGTGGGAACAGGACGGAGTGGAGTGGGACAGCGGCAGAGGAAGCTGCTGGCAAGCAAATATTGCCCAACACGGCAGCAGGATTGGGGAAAAACTGACAGAGTGGAATAACAGGAAGCTTAGTCACTTCTGGACAAAAAAAGCGAGTATGCGAGCGGGGCGGAGGGGAGCGGAGCAGCCGGAACACCGGAATGGATGGGAGGGGAGCGACGCTCCACTGGCAGGGCGGGCACGAGACACGCTGCCGTGGGCACTGCACTGGCCAGAGGAGACCGTCCTGGGTGCCCCGCTGCACCAAACCCTGCACAAACACAGCAGCATCCTGCACGGGCTCCCCCAGTCGAACTGTGACCCCATTAACCCACATACCCAGCTCCTCCTCCGCCTTTCTCAGCACAGAGAACACCCCAACTGCTCAGCTTGGGGTGGACAAGAAAACACCAATAACAGCCCCCTGGAGAACACTGTGCTGGTGACGGAATTATCATGGTTCTGGCAGCTCTCAAGCCAGCTGGTACTCAGATCATAGAGGCACTTTGCAGAAGCACTTTGCAGAAGTAGGGAGGAAAGTTGAAAGGAAGATCAGATTTCCCTGATGGCAAGGAAAGTACCCATTACTGCTGAAATATGGTCTGCCCTGATCACTGATGAGGGGGTAACAGCATTGGGTGTTAGTAAACAGGCTAGAAAAACACAAACCCAAGATTTTACTACATCACCCAGAGGGGCAAGAGAAAAGACAAATTTGAAGTAATTAGAAGCTAGATAAAGAATGCCACCAAACCATGGCCAACTGATGACAAGCTTGAGTAACAGTTTTTTACTGCTTAGGCAAATGAGGGAAGAAAAGGATATAAATAACAAAGGGCACAGCAGCAGAGAAATAAAGAAACTTAAACTAAGTTTATAGTTCAAAAATTCTTACAGTGAGGATCAATCTAAGTAATTCAGGCTTCAGGGGCAAAAAAAAAGATACCAAAAAATGTTGATGTATTCAATATCAGAAGGCAAATGGAGTTAAAAGTCTTTAACAAAGAACAAATTGAAGCAAGCAAGGGTAGGAAAGGGAAAGTGTCGTGGGTAAACAAAGGCTGACACATCAGGTTTGTTTTACCTTGCAAGTGTGCGCTGGGGCACAGTAAAAGCTTCCTAACCAAATAAACACCCTTGCAGTCCCTGCAGGAACCAGCTGGGAACGGGGGTAGGGCCAGAGGCCCTGCTGGAGCAGCACTGGGACCTCACATGCAGCACCACTTCCACTGTGCATTTGGGACATACTTATCATGTTCCTTTAAAAAAAAACCGAACCGAACCAAACCAAATCAAACCAAACCAAATCAAACCAAACCAAACCCAGCCGTGAAGCACTTAACAGCTCCATGGAAAACCAAGAATGAGCAGAGGACATCTCAGCTGGGGGCAGGGAAGCTCCTGGTGCCTGTGGAAGTGAGCACAGCACAGGCACAGAGGGATGGCAGGGCTGCGAGGGAGCACACAGAGCTCAAGCACTCTTTTCTGAATTTCCCCTTTGGGCGGATGAGCTGGGCCTCGCCATCCCCATGAGTAACGAGACAGCACAGTGTCCAGCCTCCATGCCCCTGGGTCAGTGTCCTGCTCCACCACTGACACGCCCATGACATGATCCACTAATCATTAACATCGGACACGGAAGCATCAACCAAAACTGCAAGTTTCAGCCCATACTGACGCTGAATTCCTTGCTCAGCTCTGTGCTGCACTGCTAAGGGGGTGAAGGCAGGACAGAGGACTCAACAGGCCCTGTATCAGTCACAGGTTTTTTTCTCATACAGCTCAGGAATAATTTTCTGCACTAAGTGCTTTCCAGGTCTCCTAACACTGATATTGCAGATCAGTATTTCACAAAGACAAAGCAGCCTGATGGATGTGTGCACTCATTTAAGTGTCTCTAACAGGCAGCGCTGCTGTAATCACACACTCTGCACCCCTGCCACCTTTTACCCCAGAGGTCTGGCCTCACTCACTTTCCGCATGAAACAAAATGACAGTAAAACGACAGAACAAAAGAGCCACTGTAAGGCAGTGTGCAAATAAAGACAGTATCTATCTGCTCTGTCTGCACCAGCACAGAGCAAATATAATTACAGCTACCAGGAAACATCGCTTGCTCTCAGGAGCTCTCTAGCCTCTCTCTGTTAAAGCCTCTGCATAGGCTTTACTTTTAAAAGTGCAACTCTCTGTTAGAACAAATACCAACACAGAGCAGAGACCTGCACTGTAGGAATATGGACCAGGTGAGAGCCTCTGTGTGCTCAGAAATGCGGCTGCAGGGTGGATATTTGATGCAAAAGCTCAACTCTGTCAGTCACACATTGAGGGGAAAAACACTCAGAAAAGCTTATGAAATATGTGACAATGACATCAGAGGAGAAGAAAGAACACGTAAACAGCAGAAGCTGTTCTTCAGTGTCTGTAAGGCCTCACAGAGCACGTGGGCATGCAGGAACACAGAGTTGCATATCCATCTGCCCTTGCCACGCTGCCTCAGCTGTGAACAGAGCAGGTCAGTGCACACGGACTAGCAGGAAACACAGGTGGCAGGATTTATTTTTCTAAAGTTAAATAATCACAAACCATGCCAAAACACTGCTGTGCGGTCAGAATTCCCTTTGACTGTTTATTTTCACATGGGCACTGACAGCTGCCATGTCCTGTCCCGAAGCGGAGCTGTGCAGACAGCGGCAGCGCTCCGCTCCTCAGGAGGGAAGCTCAGCACCCGAGCCAACCCTGGCAGGAGGTTCTCCAGGAGGAAGATACAAAACCCCAAACCAACAGTAAAAAGGAAAGAGGAGTAGTATTTGTTTTTACAGATGCAGACTTTCTGAAGGAAGCAGCATTTCCAGGAAGAAATTCTTTACAGAAAGGGTGGTCAGGCATGGGCAGGGGCTGCCCAGGAAGGTGATGGAGCCCCCATCCCTGGAGGTGTCCAAGGAATGACTGGACGTGGCACCGAGTGCCCTGGGCTGGGTGACAAGGTGGGGATTGGGCACAGGTTGGACTCAATGACCTTGGAGGTGTTTTCCAACCTAAAGGATTCTGTGATTTCTGCTACTGGCAGTTTGATGTCGTTGTAGGACATTTCGGCAGTGCCACTACACTTGGCGTCTACACTGAGCAGAAGGAAATGCCACCTCTGCAGATACTATCTGTGTGTGTAAGCTCAAACACGTGCCCATGACCTGAAGACTCAAACGCTCTCACTTCAAGTGTTCAGCCACATAGCTGGTGGGAAATGAAAAACTTTCCATGTGTGGGAGCCAGCCGAGCTGATGAAACAAACAGGAACATTCAGAGGGAGGACTGGCGTATCATGATCTCATTGCAGAAGCACTTTTTTCCCCAAGTTCAGCATGTGAGGCAGAATCAAAGCTTCAGAGATGAGAGCATCAGCCTCGGGGCTGGGTTGCAGGGCTGCCTTACAGGTGCTCGCTCTTCAAAAACCTGAATTCTCTTTTAATATATTTCACTTAGATCTATGAGAGGAAACAACTTATTTCTGACTATTGAAAGGAAATAAAACAAATATTGAATTCCTCTCTTTCCCATGACCGTTTTCCTTCACATGAGACCTGCCTCACTCTAAAAGGAGTAAAACAGGAGAGTAGTGAAATAGAAAACGAGAACTTTCTATCCCACAACCTCCCTACAAAGAAACAAGTTCACAGTGACAGCTTTGCTCACCATCACGCCCAAGAGCTCAGAACCCCAGCATTCCAGGGGCCTGGAGATGTGCTGTTCCCAACAGCTGATCCTGCTCTTCCATGGCACCACTGCCACTGGGAATCCTTGCCTGCCACAGCCCCAGAGCCTTTGGGAATCCCTGCCTTCTGCAGCACCGCCACCACCACTGGGAATCCCTGCCTTCTGCAGCTCCCAGGGCTCAGACAGCTTTTACACAACATTAAGGAGCAGAAGCTGAACCAAGTAATTTGTCAGGTGATCAAAACAGAACTTGAGCAGCCACTCAGTAACACCTAATTATTTGCCATTTAAACAGTACAGAGAGGAAGGATGGTGCTGGACAACTGACCCACGGCTGTACTCCAGACAACAATAAAATCCAGCAACGCTTTCCAAATTTTAAATATTAAATATGCGTGCATTTTTAGCAACTACTATTTTTAATTTGTTTAAGCATAAAGTAGCATCTTAATTCACAAAAGGCCTGGGCAGCTTCTGAAGGCTCCTTTTTGTGTAGAAACCCAAAGTCAACACACAAAACACACAGCCTGAAAAAAACTTGAAGGAGTCACCCAGCACCAGCGGCTGCAATTACTGGAATAATCCACAGCATGCCAAGAATTCGAAGGCATGGGATGAAATTGCTGGTGTCTAAAGGCCACTTTAAATCCCTTCTGCAGGCAGGGTCACTGGGTGTACCATGATGATAACAACTCTTTGTGGTCCCAAACCAAAGTCTCATCCTGAGGAGAATTCCCACAGAGGTCCCCATTTGCCTGGACCTGGAGCCAGGGAGCAGAGCTGGGAGGCAGCTCAGCTCAGCGCCAGGGCGTGAGGCCAGGCTCCACGCGGGCGCTGTGGAGGCACCGCAGCCGCCCCGGCAGGGGAACACCCCGCATCTCCCCAGAGCTGCTGCCACTGGTGTGGAGCTGCTGCATCCCACACTGCTGGGGCAGCACAGAGCAGCCCCAACAAACACCCCAGACAAGCTTTGAAAGTTTACAACTCCTGTCCCTCACCTGGATTCTGGGAACCCTGCCTGTGTCATTTATCTGTGATGCTCATATACATACAGACATAGATTATATATAATATACAATGAGCACACATATATACACAAACAGTCCACAGTGTGTGCATAGCCCAGAGCAAAACAGTTGACAAGTATAACAAGTAACTTCGACCTTCCACTGTTGCTACTTTTTCAGTGTCTGATCACTTAGGTATCTAAAATCACCAGAAACATCTAAACCATAAATATGTGACAAATGCTGTGTAGAAATATTTTACGTTGTTACAAACATTAACAGTGTCTTCAGCCAATGGACTAAACATGAACAGGAGATCTCACTTCCCTTCTGATTTTCAGTGCCGGACCTAATGAAGCCAAATGCTAAAGGATTCCATCAAGGCAAAACTACGTGTGCTTTCCTTCATGGTAAAAAAAAATAAATCCATCAACAAGTGTTAGTTTTCTCTTCAGATATATTTAATCACACCAGTAACCATGCTTGGAACGAGGTGCAAAAGATCTGTTGCAAAAAGCTGGCAGAACCTGGGAACAAACACATTTTGTCAAGGAATCTTGGAGCCTGTCTGCACACTACATCCTCCGGTATCTCCTGATCTCCTTGTCTTATGCTTTACTCTTGCTTCCCCTTCCCCTCCCATCCGCTCACACAGTTCAGACAGAGCCCTCTCTCCTGTGTTATTTGCCAGGTGGTGTAACAGCATCTGACCTCTTCAGCCTCATGCCTTATATCTCTCTTCTGTCCTTGCCTTTAATTTCTTTCTCTTTTCTGCCTTGTCTTCTCTTCTAGTTAGAGACTTAATCACCTTCATCACTGTCATAAAAAAAATCTCGCGTTTCCTCCTGTTCACTGCAGCCACAGAAAAACACCCAAACACTGCTCCTGGTTGCAGTGAGCTCACCCTGAGCTGTGCATCTGCTTCGCCAGTTGCAGCTCCACACACAGTCACTTCTGTGCAACAAATGCCTGGCCTGGTGAGGTGTTCCCTGGACTGACCAATCCCACCACACCCCCCCAGCATCACCCGGAAACATTTAAATCACAAATTAATTGTTTTTCTATGAAACAATTCCTTGTGCTCCACTGTCAACAAGAGCTTTGCATTTCAAGGTATTTTACTTGGAATTAAAGCTGCCATATATATCCATCCATCACTTGCATGCCTTGTGCAAGGGAACGACCTCACTCTGCTCCACAGACACGATGTGCAGCCAGTGTTCAACCAACAACAGGAGTAAATAACAAAGTAGTTGATACAAAGAACTGACTCTTCTGTTTCCTCTAAGGAGTGCTTAGTGAGTGTGAACTCTTTAACCCTTCAGTTTGCCCAGTCAAGGGCTTTCCCAGCTCACCTGCATTTTTATTTGGTTCCAGTCACTGCAGACATCCAGGCTGTCTCCTGACTCAGCTCACTGCAGGGAAGATTTTACCAGGGCACCAGACAAGCAAGGGTATGTCAATGCAGATGATTTTCTGAACACGCCCTACAACCAGAAAGCTGAATTCCAGGCACGATTTCCCATCTACAGCTGGCTCTAGACACTGCACTGTAAAAAATGTGAAGGGATAGTAGAACCAGCAGCCTGTCCGGCTGCAGCTTGCCCTGTCTCCGGTGGAACAATGTGCTCCGAGCTGCTGCATGCTGACAGTCGAAGTCTGCACAAAGAGCCCAACCAAGTGCACACTTTCTTTTCCACTCAGTATTTGCCTCACCGATGTCAGTTGATAGCGAGCCCCAAGGACCCAGAAAACATTCCATTCTGCCTATTCTTTTCAAAAGACCCGAGCCAACTCCTGTCCATGACCTGCCCCAACCACAAACTGCCCCGCTCCACCTGAAATTCAATGGAATATTTGCTCCTCCTGGTCTCACACGTATGTCCCCCCAACAGAGATGGCCTCGGAGCCACCCACCTTCCACATCCTCACAGCTCGCCCTCCATGCCAGCTGCCTCCTGGTGCCTTGGGCACACGTGGACACATGCCCTGCCATGCAGCTGGCACAGCAAGGTGGGCAGCATGCACATACATGAAGGACAATTTCCATACTTTGCAATTCCTCTCTTTCAAATATAAATCTCAATCTCACAACCATTTATGTCTCTATGTAAGCATAGAATTAACCCATGCAAATTCAGTGAAATCACACCAACAAAAAGCAACCAGAACTGCTCCGCTTTTCAAACAGCACTCTCTCTTTTTGCTAACTCTCTGTACTATTTTGCCAAGTTAGGAATGGTCCAGAGAAATCTGGAGCCGAAGAGAGTCTTTCCAGGAACTTGATGGGACTTGAAGTGCTCTGAGACAAAGCTGTATCCAAACCTGTTCCCCCAGCCGGCCCCTTCCCTGCTCCGGCACCACCGCTTCTGTCAGCAAACCTCAGAAGCATCAGCATTCTCCCATCAGAGCAGCACTACCGTGCCCATCACCCCGTCTCTGAAAAGACAGAGAACTTTTTGGGATCTCCAGGGCTGAGAGCTCAGAAGTTTATCCAGTGAGTGGAGTATAACAAAAAGGCAATCTGAAGAAGCAGCTTGCCAGTGCCAGGGTGAAGCCCTCCAGCAGCACTACACTGGATTTCTTCTTCTTCTTTAAAAATCCACTTCAGCAGATATATTTTCCTTCATTTGATCAAAACGTTGCAGTTGCTTTCAACTACCTCAATGTGTGTTCTGCATCAGTTAAATCCTGAGATGTTTCCTAATGAAGAGGATAAGTCATAAGTATTTCGATAAATTCAACCATGAACCTGAAGGTTTTCTTACTTGCATAATCCTGTGTTTCAGGACCTGACAACTCAGTGCTGACTTAAATCTCATTTCAACAGCAGTAATCCTCCTAGTGGCACCGTGAAATGGGGGACAAGACAGACCTCCGGATCAGGGTAAAAGCAGCTCTTGTTCTTTCCTAGAGGCCTGGTTTGAGTGCTGCTGTGCAGCCCTGGTGCAGGAGCAGTCTAGACCCCCAGTCGCCGGGAGCACAAATTAAGGAGCTGCCCGATACCGACAAAGCCCAAACCCATGCTGGTTCTCTCTCTGCGGGGTTGTCTGGACCTGAGCACGCTGGAGGGAGGGCTGTGGCCTTGCCCCGGCTTTGGCTGCGCACCTGGAGAAGAGGCTCGTTCTCAGGCATCGCACACGGGAGCAGCTCCTGACAGGAAGCGCAGACTCCTAAGCAGCACCCGGGGCAGTAGTTCCTAAATAACATCCAGCTGGGCTAACAAGGCTCTGCAGTCCCAACAAAGAAACACCAGCATTTCTCCAGAGTCAAAAAACAGATGTGATCATTCGGTCTTGAATGTAATTTGCTGCTTCCAACAAATTTCAGTGAGCCTTGGCAACAAGGCATCTGTATTTGGAAAAACAGACACTTGGGGTCAATCTTGGGAAAGAGAGAGGCCTCACACGCTGCTCCTGATCACTCAGTTAAGACTTGGGACAAATGTCTGAATGTTCTTGACATAAGGTTTTCTTATTTTATGCCTCTTTACATCTTCCCTGCAAACCAGTTCAGAATTTTACTGATTTTGACTATGCCCAGCAGAATTCCTGACTGTAACAGAAGCCCACGCTGGTTTCTATTATGCACGGCCTTTAAAAAATGACAGTGCAAATGCTGCAGTGCAATGTTTTAATTTCTACTTAATTTCCTTCTGCCGCGGCAGAGCTGAAGCTGTAAAATGAGCTGTGAAGGCTGTAGTTAGTTGTAACTCTTCTGTCCGAGGACCCGATAAGATTTCAAAACACCATCTATCTTCCCACAGAGGAACACGCGTGCTTCCAATTGTTTGGTTTGCTAATGGACTATCTGCCACTCAGCCTAACAATTGCCCCATTTTCCCGATGTATTTGCCACTTTCCCTTTGCTTCCTCTTCTGGAGCTCAGCCTGCTGGCAGACGCACAGGCTGGAGAGGAGAAAAATGGCAAATCAGACCTTAGGAATTTGAACATTGTTTATGTTTTCATTTTTTGCCAAGGGTTACTGCTTTACGAGCTTCTTCGGAGTCAGCCATGTGTCCATCTGCCTCCCAGCCCCGAGCCTCACCTCATTTCTGCACCCCGAGTCAGGTCACTGCCTCGCGCTCCAGGGATGCCAGGTCCACACAGGGAAAGTTACCCAACAATCACCTGCTCAAGTGTTCTGGGTTTCTCTTTTGCCTTAATTAAAGAAGAATCAGACCCATGATCTGCCATGCTCAACATGATTAGTGCAATATGCTTACGTGATTTCCTTTTCTTTGTATTAAATGAAATAAAGTTCTTACTCTACACCCTTAGGTAAGTGTCATACAAAGGGGAACAACAAGTCAAAAAAATCAGTATTTTTTGAAGCAGTGACAAAGCAGAGAGACTTGAATAACTAACAATTACATCTCTGAGGTAGACAAAATAAGATGCTCGCCAATTTCAGCAATAATAATAATACTGCCATATTTATATATTTTTAAGCCTTCTTAGTAAAAAGTGGCAGTCACTTTTGCAGAGTGCCAGAGTTTCATTTAAAAAAAATAAATACTTCTACATCAGAAGATAAAATACAATCATAACAAGTACTGGTGGGTCTCAGACACAGGGCACCAGAGTTTCAACCTCAGACATCGTCACTGAAGTGACTTACACTTCTAGTTTCCAGCTTTTTCTTAGAATTTAAAAAAAAGCAGAGAAATGTGGAAGTTTAAGAATTTCCAGCTGTTGAAGAAAAAGTTGAAAAAGCTTTTACAATTCATTGGGACACCCAGCTTGAACATGAAGGGGCCACCTTAGCAGGAGCATAACTTAAGAGACCAAAAACCGACTTGGAAGCTGCAGCCCCTGTGGTGCACGTTATCTCCACAGCCATGGGGTGTGACTCCTGTTCACCACGGCCACTGAAGTCACGTGAAGTTCAGATCAGTTCGAAGCAGCAGGTTTGGGAACACAGCAGCCCCCACGTCGCAGAAAGCCGGTGTGGAGATGTGCCGAGCACAGCGGGGGCAGCGCCGGGGGCAGCCCCAGCCCCCTGCCCTCCCTCAGTTTGACGCTGTCCCCAGCGCAGGGCCGGCAGTGGCTGTGTGGCAGCCCGGCCACAGTGACGGGGTGGCCGCAGTGATGGGGTGTCCTCGGCGCATCTGCAGCTCCCACAAGATTTGCATTTGACATCCATCTCCCCATTGTTCAGACATCTTTATCTCAGCTTTCAGGAAACGCGGATGACTCATCTATCGGAACATCTGACGAAGCTAACGTAATTTCAAAAACGAGTTCTACTTAGGCTTCTTTTTCCAAGGAAAAAAAAAGAAGAAAAATGTTTCAAAATTATGGCAAAAATCAAATTTCTGTTGCAAACCAGTTTCCTGATTTAGGAACTCGATCTTATTTTTGCTGTAGACAGTCTAACAGCCTTTTAGGCATCCAAATTTAGGAAAAAAATCCTACGGCATTTAAACAAGGCAGAGCCAGAGCTGGAGCTGACTCAGCCGCTCCAGCGCATAATTTGAATACACTACATAATCATTCTTGGTTTAAAATTATCCTCCTAATATCCAAGGGCCAGATTATCCCACACACATTCATCTAGATTCATGCACTCCCCTAGGCCAGCCTTGCAGGTTTCATTAGCACTAATTAGGCAGCTGGATGACAACATCTCGCTGGGGCTGTCCCAGCCCTGACCTCCTGCAGCACCTCAGAGGTCACAGCTACGGGCCTGGCTGCCTTTTGCTCCCCACGCTCCCAATTAACACGGCCAGCGGCTGCTTGTTCCTGCTCACAGGTGAGAAGGAGCTGCCAGGTGCAGCCACAGGACGTGTTTCCCAACCAGAGACGGTGTCCAGAGCTCAGTGCCACTGCTGTCCCACACAGCAGAGGAGAGAACCTCAGGAGGCAACACTGCTTTCCTTGCTCTAGCCCTACACAGAGTTTGTACCTTCATTTCACAGGAAGGGGAAATAATAATTAAAAGAAAAAAAGTGCTTTACCCAAGCTGAAAGTTTCACTTCTGGCATCTATTTTTGCCTCCTCCAGGCAGGGCAGGGCAGTGGTGTTTGGCTGCGGCGGCTGCGCACTCCGTGTGCTCTGTCCCTGCGCCCGCAGAGGACACCTGGGCCAGGGCCAGAGGCGAAGGGCACTGCCACTGCACAGGGTCCCCTCCGAGCATCTGCTCCGCCTGTTTATGTTCTAAATATAGCAGAGCACACGGGCCATCTCCAGCTCGGAGAAGTCCTGCTCCAGGGGCTGCAGCTCTGCAGCACTCACACCTGCCTGACGTCAGCTCCACACAGCAGTCATTCCTAAGGCACACCAAGTCCTGGAGTGACAGATAACAGCATCACACAGTGGGCTGGGCTGCAAGGGACCTTAAAGGTCACCTCATTTCAAGTCCTGCCAAGATGCAGGAGTTTGTAAAGAAAAATTCAGTGACTAAGTATCTGTCTTATGTCCAAGAGATAATGCAAGAATAGCGGTCTAATTAATACTAATATTATATACATTAATAAGAAATCAAATATTTTAACATTAAGGTAAATTTTTCAGCGTACTGCTATTTTAGTAAAGAACAAGGACATTACATCCATATTGAATTACTGAAAAATTAAAAATTACCTTTGAATGTCCTAACCAAAAATATTTTTTAATCTGTACTAAAGTATTGACTGACCTTATGAAGTCCAGACAAAGCTGGTGCAGCATTTCCCTAAATTGTTTTTGCAGAACATCTAAAGTTTGGGGTATTGCAGAAAAGGTAACTCAGTGACTAGTGCTGGTTGAGCTCAGCACACACCAAAACTGATACAAAGCTGAAATAAAACCAAAACTGAGCAATGGCTTCAGCAATGGGGATTGGACTGGGAATTCCCCGAAGAGGGATATTCCATTTTCTGTTTACCCAAGGTACTCTCGTACATGATACAGCCACTTAACTAACCACCCCTGCCCAGGGGCTGGGGAGCTGCTGGCAGCCGCAGGCGCCGGGACACCGCGGGAGCCTGCCCCGGGCTGCAGCGAGGGGATGGCCAGATCCCCGGGAGCCTCTCCAGCACACAGCAGCTCAGCCACTGGCAAACCTTTCAGCATGAGCACAAGTAAACAGCTCTGGTCAGCAGTGTATTTTTAAACAGCAGATTCTTTCCCAGCTCCCAGCTCGCCCCCTGCGCTGACTTCACAGGGCAGCAGCACACTCCTCTCCTCCGAGGATCCGCAGCAACGCTGTAACATTACCCACGGTTATCACCCACGGACCTTGCAGTGCTTGGCAAAGGTCAGCCTTAGCTCCTGCATTAAAAAAGGAAGCGAAGAGCCCTGCTGACAGCAGCAGAAGGGCCAGTCACGCTGCCGGGGCCAGGGAAGCCAGGCCAGGCCCTGGTCCATCCCCTCTTACACAGACACCAGCCCACGCTGCCGCCTGGCTCCAGCACCACCAGCATCTCCGTCCAGCACTGAGATTTTAAGGCACTTCTAGTGACCACTGACATCATGTCCGGTTCCCTCCAGTGGCTGGTTTCCAGCCTTTCGGCCAGATCCTCACGCTGAGAAGCGCAAGGCCAGTGGGGTCAGGCTGCGGTGGCCAGACAGACGTTGCTGGGAAACCAAACCGGGACACTGCGGGTGTTACTGCACCAGCAAACCCACTGTGGCTCTCACAGCCCCTCACTCATGAACAGGACAGAGGCCCTGGGGCCAGGCCTGTGCTCTGGCAGCACGGCCATCCCCACAGCGAGGCCGCGCGGCCGCCGACGACCACGCCGACACGCGGTGGCACCGCGTCCCCGAGATGACACCGTGGGGCTGGGACTCCCCACCGGCACTGGCAGCCCTGGCTCTGCTCCTACCTCCAGCACATGCTTAATGCATAAAAACATCTTATCTACGCATTTTAAAATTAATACCCCTGCATACATTGTAATTGCTGTATTTAAAAATAAACTGAACAACCCAGAAACAAACCCTTCTAGTACCTAGAAGTTAAGCCATGGCTGGTGGTGATGGAGCGGGTATTTCAGGCCTGAGAGCACTGTAAAGCTTTACCCTGCCCCCTCACCTGAGAGAAGACACATTTTCAAGATCAGCACGTTGCAGGATTTACACAGACCCGCTGTAACCCACTTCCTGCCCCGCTCGCACTGCGCCGGGGCCCAGCTGGGCCGCGACCCGCAGAAGCTGCTCCGGCTACAGCTCCCTCCTGAGCACGGCTGTGCCAGCAGCCAGCTCCACGCACTCAGCTCCACTTCCCAGGACTGGGACACAGGAAGAGAAAATTACACTGTAGAAAAAACTTACAAATTTCTGTTTCCCAAGTTTTGATTTTTTTATAACTCCACTGAATTAATTCTGCACTGTTTGTGGTATGAGCATTTCACACGTTAGGTTATTTAAATCATGAAAAACCAAGGGAAGGGACTGGGACCTGCACACACAACACCTTTCACTGAAACTACAGCTATGGTGAAACAGCACTGTATTTACGGTGCCTAGGTGGGATGTGCCTCCTGAAAACTCTCTCTGCTCTTGCCATGCTTCCACGTCCAGAGGCACCTTCCCTTCTGCTAAGTGCTGTCCTTCCCTTAAGCAAGTGTATCTGGGAAGAAGATGGGATAACCACACCAGTGCCAACCACAGAAAGTCAAGCTGGGTGCTCACAGACACCCGAATAACCTAGGGAGGAAAACACTCTTCTAAAGTTCACCATCAGCTGTCCAGGGACACCGACAACCCACTGGTAGTTATGAGATGGAAACAAATCCTCATATTGCTTACATGGTTTGTACTATTAAAAACAAAGAATCCTCACAGTGACTTTGCTGTTTCTACGTGAAGTGCCCTTTATTCCAGCTACAGTCAGGGAATAATTTGGAGGCGAAGAATGAACCCCTGTACCCATACCGGAGGATTTGAGCCCTGCCACATGTATTTTCCCTTCGTTCTCTATATCCTTCCCCTTCCCCTGAGGAAAGCAGCAACACAAATCGACAAGCATCAATAAAATAAAAGCAGCAAAACACCCCACTGCTGGCAGCCAGCACTTGATCCCGTTCGGCTGCAGGGTTTCTCTGGCTACAACTGCTTCTTTCATTAACCACATATCCTTGAAAATAATGTAATATTTACTCACTTTCAACGAGTCAAAGCAGGCGATTACGCGTCCATTTTCAACTTGGCAGCTTTTCGATGGGTGTGCAAATTTACATTCCGTGTCTGGTCGTGAGCAAGTCCCCCTTTGGAACTCCCTACACACTTCCAGCGTTAGCCATTTTGTGTCCCGGATCGGTGTGACGCTAACAGCCATCTTTAGATTTTACAGGTAGTTAAAATTTCCGATAAAAATGGGCAAACGAGTAGTTGAACTGATAAACTGGAAATGATGAAAGTGCCACCTCCAGAACACTTTCCCCCCCCCCACTCCCTATTTTAAAATAAGTACGTGTAAAACTGGGTGCCTGGAATCTCGAGGAAGAGCTGTGTCACCAGAGTTCAGAGCGTGGCACCGTTACCAGGGCTCGGGGGAAGGCCGGGACTGCCAGCCAGGTGCGCCTGCGGGAGCGTGGCCGGGACTAGCCCCGCGCGCTCAGCATCCCGTCCTGAGTGCGGCCGCCGCAAGCATGGGAACGTGGCGGGAGCTGGCAGCGCTTCCCGAGCTGCTCCCGGGGACGGTGGCTGGCAGGTGCCTCCAGGCAGCGGGCTCGCAGCGGGCTCTGCGGTGCAATCGGGATCGATTAGTTTGGCATAGACAGATGCAGCAGTTTAGAGCAACGACCGACACTGGGTTTGGGCTGGGGTTTTTCTCCTCCTCTCCTTGGCTTTCGGGCAGCAGAGCTCTGACCTTCGGGGCACACTTTAGTGCACAGTGCAGCGGCGGCGGGGGAGCAGCGCCGGACCCTCCTCCCGGCGGGCGCGGGGCTGGCAGCGGCGGAGCTGCTGTCGTCGCAGTCTAGCTGGCAGCAAGCAAGGCAAAAGCAGCGGCTGCTCTAGAAGCGGTCCCAAGCAGCAGCGACGTCAGGAAAGGCACTTCTTAGTACCAACCTGTGGAGAGAAGAGACACGTTACGAGCGGGCGGCGCGGGCGCCCCGCGAGCCGCCGCCCCGCGCAGGGCACTCACGGCTGCGG
>VZTF01003195.1:106819-121273 GCA_013397755.1 Cnemophilus loriae
GGCGCCTGACCGCCCCCGCTCGGACACGGCCACCGGCACCGGGGCCACCCCGCGTTCGGCCGAGAGCTCGGCGGACACCGACCCGCCCGCACCGCCCTGCCCGACGGGGGGAGGGCTCTGCCCCCGGCACCGCCCCGCACCGCGCTGCGGGAGAGCCACCGGCCACCGCAAAACCACCCGGGAACGAAAGCAGACCTTCCCCCTCGGATGCCGAGGGGGCGTGGATGGGTTTCCCTCCAAGCCGCGATTCAGATGCCAGCTCTGCCACAGAAGCCTGGTGCCACCTGCAAATACAACTCTCGTATAATGAACTACAGCTCCTGTCCCCACCTGAGGATCTCAGCCCAGAGCATGGAGCAGAGGGACCCTCGTGGCACTGCCTGGGACACACTGACAACACCAACGACGAGAATTCTCCTGCCAGCACTGCAACCCCGACAGCATCCTCCACCTGCACTAAGGGGAACACTATTCCCGTCCCTGTCTGTCTAAAGATGCTGCTTCATCGTCTTCCTATTTCCCACCACCCTCCAATGCAGGTCACTGACACAGTCACCAGAATCACACCCTGGGAAGCGATGCTGTCAGCATGGATGCAAACCAACAGATGAGAGAAAGCTACAGAGTCTTTTTCTAGGGACATAGTGATCAGAACAACCAACTCCAGGGGAAGGAAAACACCTAACAGAGCTAATGAGATTACAACAGGCACCGTGGGTTCTTTGCCAGGACACTTGAAAGCATGCCACATTTTTAATCCCTGCTAGCAAGAGACAAACAACTACATAATTACTTGCAAGTACAAGTTAACAACTAAGTGTCTTCCTGGTAAACACAGATACTCATTTGCTTCAACTGCCCAAAACTCTGCAGCTGGGAGTCATCCTGCACCAGCAGTCACTACTCGTCAGTGCTTGAAGTATTGAAGACTTAGGTCTTGAAAACTTGTTCTGTAACAAGTGTGCAGGCAAACCAATTCGGTTCTTGCACCTGTGCCACACCTCCCAGCCATGACAGATCAGCACTAAGAAATCTGAAAGCAGAGAATGTGCTGCCGGGGCTGCGTGCCAGCAGCTCCACCAGATCCACCAGGCATCCCTGCAGCCTCCTGCAGGACTGCCAGCATATCAGAGCACTTTTGGAAGCCTAAACACATCTCCCAGCCTTCAGTCAAGGTGCACTGCAACTTGTCCTCCACAGACAAGAGCTGGATCTGCATCCGCCCACCATCACTCTGGCATTGCACAAAATAACTTCTGAGGGTTATTTTGTTACGAACGTTTGTTCCCTGTGAGACCCTCAGGACAGAGCGCTGCCAACGCCGGCAAGAAAAGCTCTACCACAAAGCTGTGGAACAGCTCTAAGCAGTTTTCTCCTGTTCATCAGCTTGGTAACTAATCCATACCAAGCACTGATTTCTCCAAACACCAAAAAGAGTTAGAGCAGCAAATTGATGCATTTTATACGCTAAAGCCCATGCAAGTTAAAGGCCACCATTTCCAAACAAGATATTTAATTTTACTCTCATTAGACAAGTAGTCACCCCGAACAAGAAATGAAAGAGCACGAAGGCAGCACCCAAAATGAAAACAGATGAAAACTAGCTTTTGTGCTCACATGTACTGACAGGAGAAATATTCCTGGTAGAACTGCCTGAACTATGTTTTACTCCTAGGTTTGTAGTAAGTTTTCTGTTAGGATCTGGACAGTCACCCACTCAGAGAGAAATCCTGCTCCTGCTGAGGTCAGTGACACACTTGTGACTGCACTAACTGAGCCTGAATTCCACCCTTCCTTCTTCAGGCTGCCAGCCACAAAAAGAAAAGTATTACTCCGAGGAGCTGAAGCCTCAAAGGTAAATCTTTGGAACACAAAGAAATACTAGATGTATATTTTGTATGAACAGTTACTTGAAGAAAAAGTGTTTTGTCATAGTTTGTTATCTACCTGAAAACAGCCAGAAATGTCAGCTTTAAAAATAGCCTTTGAACAGAAATAAAGACTGACGTCAGACTAGAGGTTCGTCTTCAATATCTCCACTAAATAAGGGAAGATGTTAGCATAGAATTATCTTTTTTTATCTGCATAAACTATTTTCCCCTCACTTTGAAATTCTCTTGTGATATTCACTCAGTCACTAAGCAGTCCCCAGTAAGATTCACATGCTAGAAGATACAATGTCTGCAAAACCCAGCTGATACACGCGATGTCTCCTTTGGGCTGTCTCTGATAAGATGGGAATGACTGCAGCAAATCCAGAGGGAGAACTATAGGGACAGGACAGGAAAAGGATTGAACGTTTTATTTTTTATTTAATTAAAATTTATTTAGGGGTTGATGGTTTCTAGACCCCACTTAGCAGACCAGTCAGTACTAAAGACTCTTCTGATCCACAGGTGGGTTTTAAAGTTCACCTTTTGAAATTTGGAAGCATTTGCTACTTGTCTTGAGAATATTGCAACATTGGTTTGGCCAAAGCAGAACCTTGCCTTCACTGAGTATCAGGAATACAAGGATTGAAAGCAAATTAAAAAGTTATTCTCAGAAGAGACAGAAGAGAGAAGTAACACTGAGAAGTCATTCCTTAGGAGGGTAACTTAGTTGTCTCTTGAGCTGGGTCAATGAAAATGATTAAGAAACAGCCTCACAAATCAATGGAAAGGTTATCTGGAAATGTCCAAGAAAGTGAATCTGACACAGAAGAGACTCCTATTACTTCTCCTTATTGCTGTAAAGAAATGTACAGACAGGTTAATGATGCATTTTCCCTCCTCATTACAGTCTTTGACACAAAAATAAGGTATCTCCCCGCACTGAGAATTGCTCCCAAAGAGCCATTGTTTTCACTGTTCCTGTAACTGGGCTTCCTGGACATCCCTGTTTTCTCTATCTCAATTCACATGCATCTCTCAAAGAAAGATGTAGAAAGTTGGGCAGGCGAAAAGCCCAACACTGAAGGAGAAGATGGCAGGGAAGAATGCTATTTTTATGCGTAGAGAAAGTGGAAGCTGAAAACACCAGTCTCAATGACATGAGAACTGTCAGCAAGAACAGATAATTACACAGCGTGAATTCATCCTCATGACAATGACTCTAATGAGATAGGAAACGGAATAAAATCAATATTCTATTTACACTGAGAGGGCAGTCTCAAAGCTTGAAATTGCCAAATGGCTGTCTTTTAAATCAAGGAACACAAAATTACTGACTGCCTTACAGTATTTTCAAAACACCTCTGCCAAACTCAAAGTTTACCAATAACATATCTCAATATGAAATTTGGGAGAGATACAGCAATTACTCTGTGGCACAATTGAGAGATATAATTATAGCACTGTCACAAAATTAAGCTGAAACAATGAGTTAATTAACATCTTGTCACATAACAGTATAGGATTGGATAAAGGAAAATATTCTATGGTAAACTACAGCTGAAGAACCCAATTGTCTCACACTCTGGACTGCACCCACTGCTCCCACAGGACAGCACGGAAAAGCAAGACAACTCCTCTTTCAATTTGGTACTTTTGTATATTTCAGGAGAAAATGGGAGTGCAAAGGCAGGAGCAGAGAGCAGCCAGCTCTAGAGCAGGACTGCCAGGGTACTGTATCCTGGGCTGGATTTCACAGCTCCCTGGCCCAGCAACTTGGGACCTGCTACAAGCACATGTTAGCTTCGAACTACTAGGTGCCATACCAGATTTGTAAAAAAAACCTGCCAACACTGCTTCTATGACCCAGATATTTTGCATGATATACATAGTTTTAGTACTACTACTACTACTACTAGTGTTTTAAAGCTTTCTTCTGTACTGTTTTAGCTCTGACAGACTTGCCTGGTGCAACCTCCCACTGACTTCAGTGGCTCCTCTGGCACACCCCCATCAAACGTGGTTTTATCTTGAGTCTATTTCACAGTTTCTGGAACTGTTTTAGCAGAACCACCTAAGTGTGACATTCTATCTGAATTTAACACACCCAAGTGTACTCAGTTCATGAAAACTTGCCAAATAATGAAAAAAGAGACAACATGTTGCACACTACGTGCCCCAACCACGTGCAGAAATCAAGTATTGCTCCAAGATTTCTGTCCCTAATCAAACTGTGAACCAATTCCCACCAGCAGCGCATGGGCACTGACGTACAAATCCCACAGCCCAATCCTCTCTTACTTTAGATTACAGTAATGCTATTTTCAAGTCAGAAAGTTACACTGCAAATTCCATAAACTCTCTTTCCTTTAAGGAGCAGACAGTTATGGATTCACTGCTCTTGCTGTAATTTTAAAAATATTGAAGTCAAGAAACATGCCTGTTGATTTATTTTTAATAACCTGGGGTATATACCAATCTCTTTTACAAAATTTGAGACTTCAGGGATACACAGGATTCACAGTTTGACAGCATTAGCTGGATGTGTATTTAAGAGCAAGAACAGGCACAGGCGAGTCCCTGTCTCTGGACGAGCACGTGGCACACAAACTGTTATTCTGTTCTTGCAACTTTAAGCCAGGGACACAAAATGGGGAAGGACTACTCTTGCCTTTAATCCATTTTTCATCAATTTATGTATTACAAAGCATTTACATATCCATCCCCACCCACCACTGAAGTTGCAAATACTGTTTCTGGTAATAAATACATATTTACACTGTTATTCCTTTACCATAACATTCACATAACGTATTTTAGAAATGGGAAGTTCTGTATTATGCTGGCATAGAGGAATTCCAACCTTAAAAAAAGTGACGTTGCCCAAGCAAGTCTAAAAAGAAGCTGTTTATTTTTAAAAATAACAGTAATCTAGTGATTAAAGTTAAAATTCCAAGAAGTAACAAACTGAATTGAAAAAAACAAAACCTGCTTTATTAAAATCAGTT
Source organism: Cnemophilus loriae (assembly GCA_013397755.1). Lineage (NCBI taxonomy): Eukaryota > Metazoa > Chordata > Aves > Passeriformes > Corvidae > Cnemophilus > Cnemophilus loriae. The sequence goes on from VZTF01003195.1 coordinate 111,699, forward strand.
TTATTTGCTTGTTCTAATAGTAATTTTAAACACGTTGTTCCTATACAAAGACATTTGAAAGGCTGTAAGAAGTCAACTATGCACTCTTCCAAAAACTACAAGCTATTTATTAATCTGACTCTTGGACATTTTGTTTGATTAACTGCAAATGTACACAAGCCAAGCAAGGCAGGAGAGCAGCAAGATGACCCACGGCAGCATGGTCAGCCCAGGACCAGGCCCCCCAGCCCCGGCGTCTCCCCAGGGCAGCACAGAGTGCATGAACAGACCATTTCACCTGTAAAACCTTCCCTGCTCCCTCCTGCACCATGCAGGTGTGACTCTCATGCTCATTATCGTGCTGTTTCAGTGGGAGCGGGTGCTGGGTGTTGTCCTCAAGAACAGCCCTATGGCAAACCCCACAATGAGTCCCATAGCCCACATTCAAAGCTGGGAGGCACCTGTAGCAGTAGCAAAGAGGCAGAAACTGTCCCATACTGACAGGTGATTTCTAACTGCACATGTGCGTATGAATTTATATAAAACATGATGATTAGCATCATCCATGATAACAACCCCTACAGAAAAAAAGCCACGTCCATGACTCAGTAAGGGAAAGAACTGCTTCCCTCTGACATCAAATTCAGCTGATGCCGAGGGTTTCAGGGAGAAGTGACCTGGAGGAGCTCTCACTAGTGAGAGGTGCAGCAGACACCAACCCTGGCTTCTCACGGGTCTGATGCCTGAACATCTCCCATACTGCAAGGGAGACCAGCACCTTATTACTGCTCAGGTTTCCACTTATAAATTGATTTTCACATCCCTTCCTAAGACAGCTGCCCTGTGGCCCTGGTGCAAAGGGTGGCTTTTCCTTCCCCAGAGACAGCTGGATAAAGCAGTGCGAAAAAGGAGTCCTGAGAGACAGCACCTGAGGGATCAGGAGATACACATGGTCACTACTAACATTATTAATTTATCAAAAGTAGCACTTCCTCCAGACAATAAGCTCCTCCCCTTGGCCTCACTAACTCATCCCTGGCTGGGCCACCCCTCCCACATTCCCCACAGCAAAAACTCCAGATTTCAAACCTCTTGCCTGTTCACATGACAACCACTTTGTTAGGACAATAATTTCAAGCCAGGAGTCTGGATGCAGCCACCACATCCCTGCACACACCAAACTAATTAGCAAGATTAAATCTGAACCTAATTACCAGGAATAGAACAGGCCATTCATGTCACCTGCTCCACGCTGGTGTGTTGTCCCGCTCCCAGTGACAATGCCAGCAGCTCTCCTGGCCCTGCGGACACATGGACCACAGTGGGGCACAACTCCATGGGGGACACCCTGCTGCTCTCTGCCTGCTGCAAAACAGGCACACTCCCAGCTAGGCTCATCAGAGTTATGGCAAGTATGGATTGCTTCATCTTGCATCTGACTTGAGGGCAACCAAAAAGGGACATGAGGCCAGCTAATGAGGAACTCGTTACACTGAGTTCTGCTTGCAGCAGCTCTTAAAACTGGTCACTTCAGCTCAGCCATGGTGAGCTATGGCAATGCAGGGACAATCACATGCTTCTCCCCAGGGACCAGAAAATTATGCGAGAATGAGGGAAAGCAGAGTCATCGGTTCAGTTCAGTTTGGAGTGCAGGAATGCTGCCGAAGTGGCAAAGCATTCTTTGCTCTGCATGGCCAAGCAGCGCCAGGCACAGCAGCCCCAAGGCAGGACCGGGAGTCCCACACCTCTGAAACCACGCCAGTATCCCAGAGTGGCAGCACTGCCATGCTGGGGACACCTGGAGCAGAGAGACATTGCCAGCTCAGTGCGATGACGACACTGCCCGACTCTGGTCACCAACATGAATCACAAGGCAAGGACAGTCCTGGAAAACACTCCAGCATCTGCTGTGAGACAGGAGACATAGCCGACTGCATTCGCATTCACAGCTGTCTGTTTCTCAGGGAATCTCAGATCCAAAATAGAGCACTTGCAATGTTTTGAAACGTTCTGGCCTTACATTTAATTTATGTTTATAATCACATCCATCCAGGATAATAAAAACTTGTACGATTTCTCAGAAAATACAACGAATCTATGTAATCTATTTCATTAGTTACTTAAGAACCTAAACCACAGAGAATGGGATTTTTAACTCTCCGCTCTGTCACCATCTGAGGTATCAGAGATGACTGTTATACACTAAATACACAATTATTTTTCCATACACAGCAAAATTAAACCAGTTTAGGAGACACTTTCCTTGACTTAATAGAGATCCCTACATTTACAGTGCTCAGCAGCACAGAAACACTTATTGATGTGATTAATTTTGGATCGTGACCAATCTCACGCAAACTAAATAAATACATGTGTCTTCAGATACCAAGAAAAAGCTCCAAATTAGTCACTGATATTAAAAAGAAGTAATAAAAACTGCATGACTTTTACTTTAGGAAAGAAGTGGAAAATATCTGTGAGACAAGTTTTTAATCAGTATTTGCTTTAGTATATTGTTACGCTTGTTCGTTTTGAATCATGATGTGTACACAGCTAACAACAACCATGAGAAACAACCTCCTAACAGCCCCTGTTCAGAACAGCCTCTGCTGCTGCCTGAGCCAGCAGAGCTGCCACCACACTGGGGACAAATTACAAAGGGGCTCCTGAGCTGGGCTGGTCCCTGTGCATGTGACAGCAGGGGTGCCATTGATGCTGTCCCGTAGCATTTCTCACACGGAATACTCTATCGTCTATCTGGGTTCTCCTCAATGTGCCCCCTTTTTCATTAACACACCAGTGCAAGCTACCCAAATTGAACACAATGAAGGAATTTTGGAAAAACCTCAAAAGATTACTGTTTTCCTTGTATTTTCCCTCCTACCTCTAAAAGCCATTTTAAAACACCAATAATGAAAGTTTAAATTTCTGCTCTTACACAAAAAAACATGGGATATTTGGAAAACAGCTTCTGAAATTACTTAAGAAAAACTAGCTTTTCTAAAAATGGTGATTAAAGACAGAATGCTTAAAGTCATAGAAAACAAACCAAATCCAAACCAATAATTTTGTCAGTCATACAGAAAAATGAGTGAAAGAAGTTCAAATGCTTGTATTTCTGTTCCACTATTAGCTGTATTTAATTAGAATTGAACAGAGCTGTGTCTACTTTTCACAACAAAAAAAAAATCACATCATTAAAGATTTATCTATTGAATGTATTTGCACATAAATACAGGAGCTCAATAAAACGCTGATAAGCAGCAAACAAGATATCTGCCCAAGGACTTCCTTCCTAGCAGCCTGCAAAGCTCCAGCACCATAGCAAACGCCCGCACTCCCAGAACAACATTTTTAACTGCTACACATCAAAAAGGTGAAAAATACATAATTACATTATCAGCATCACAGACTCGCTACCTTTGATTTTTCACTGCTTGAAAGAAGGCTCAAAGTCCACTGAAGTTGTACCTATGTTTCGAGCATGGAAGGATACCCATATAAAATTAGAGGTAAAAAGTAACAGACTTCACTGAAAACCAGAGGTGGCCATACAAAGTCAAGAATGCTGTAAACTGCTTCCACACACTGGACTAAACATTTTTGTTCAGATTTTATTCCAAGCTTCAGAGAGCCACAGAAGAAAAAAAGGAGAGTTTATTTGTCCCAAGAAAGTCCTGCCGTGTTTATCAGTGCGTGCAGCTGGCGGAACCTTCCCTCCATGGAAGCCAGAGGCACAGGCAGCACTGAAATAGCCGGTGAGCGCGGCCCTTGGGAGCAGCGAGGAAGAGGAAGGGCGGGTGGCCCTGCACAGCACCTCCGCCAGCAGCTCCCAGCGCCTGCGCACACCCTGACACTTCCTTTATATGGCCAATCCAGGCCTGCTGCTGTGCCTTCAGCTTGGCAACCTGCTCGGAAAACCTGACACACGTGCCTGGTGCAGCATGCTCCACAGCCCGCTCGCTCCTCCACGTGCCCAGGGAGTGTGCGGTTCAAAGGCTCGAGACCTTGGGTACATCTAGACCCAACCGACCCAGCAAACTCCATGTGCTCCCACAGCAATTTACTTACATTTAAAGAAAAAGCTTATCTCCTCGAGCGCTGGGTCCTGTCACTGCAGTGCAGATAACGCCACTGAAGCGCCACGGCTCCAGCAGCCTCAGGAGCACAGCCCACGGGGGCTCTGGCTGCCCGCAGCCCATCCCTGCCCAGGGCAACAGGGGAGCCTGGGCTTACACACGACACAGAGAGGAGCGCCGAGGGCCTTGCAGGGCTAAGCTGGGCAGTTCTGATTGCTCTCCCTTTTTTAGAAGGAAAAAATTCCAATTAACTTTTCTGGAAGCAGGATTGGGCCCGGAGCCCAAAAATGCTCTGGGTTCCCAAGTCCTTACTCACTGCTCGCAGTTGGACTCGCTGGCGCGGGAGACAGCAACACAGCAGGAATGCGCGGAGCTGCTGCGGGAGAATTTGGGAGCCCGCGGCCCAGCCCTGCTCCTCCAGCCTGCACCCAAGCTCAGCCAGGGCTCCGTACGTGCTGCAGTGAATACCAGCCATGTACGGCACAAACGCTGCCCTCGCTCTCCCCGGCCCCTCCGAAGAGGGAATGCAGATGCCATCAACTGCCTCCTGCGCAGGCTCTGCAGGCAGACCTGAACCCACAGCCACCCAAGTCAGGACACGCTATTTATAATGCTTTCAACATTTCACTTTTCTCTGCAAATAATACCTGCTCCAAGTTCAAGTCCAAGGCATATTTTGCCTTGCCAGATGATCTGCGACCGTCTCATGACTTATTACATTGTTATCGCTGCTAAGCTGAGCAAACAGGGCTGCTAAGTCTATTAATCTTCTGAAACACGAAGTCTGAAACTGTAGAAATAAAACATCTCACTACAAGATACATAAAATGTGCTATACAGAGATAAGGAGGGAATTCAGTGCACACTCTGGTAAGTTTTTTCTGTGCCACTGCAAGCAAGACTGACGCATTTTTGCAAGAGTCGACTCTGGATGTAACACCAACAAGTTACATAAGGGAAAAGAAATTCCTTTTACAAGAGCAGCCTGCCCCAGGGCGGACAGCAAGGTACACTTCCAGGAAAGTCCAGGAAAACCTGGACTCTGCAGACGCTGGAACTGCCTCCTGTACATTCACGAGAAGGACTGAGAAAAGGAGCCCAGCCCAGCCAGGCTAACCACAGCGGGCTGTGCAGGAGCTCTGCTCAAAACACCAAAGGACTGGACCTATTTCAACCTATCTAGTCCTTACTGCTTCTTATTGTGCGGAAATTCGCTGGATTCAGCTACTCATATACAGCTTGCATATTTATGTACCAAAATACTTGTCTGTGAAAACAAATATTTGGCCTATGTGCCCAAAGCGATGGTCCCACGAGCACACAGGAGTCATACGTTTTATCACAGTGCTCAGACAGGGCAGCTCCAGGAGGTAGTGGGGCTGTGGAAGGACAGACAGACCCAGGCTGAGCTGGCCCATGCCCCAGGCTGGGCTAATGCTGGTCACGCACTTGCCTTATGGGAATTATAATCCGGCTACACAAAACTCAGGCCCAGCTGCATTTTCCTCAGGCCTGGCTGCCCCAATTTTCCTGTACAACCTGTACATTCAAACCAAAATGAACTCAAACTGCAGGATTCTGCACCCTCATGACAGAAGTGCTGTCACCTTACACGCTGCTGTTGCTCTTGCTAATTTGTACCAAGAGCAATTTTACCTTCAAAAATTCAAGATTAGTCAAGATGAATTGTGAGAACTCAAGTTAGATTTTACTGAGGATAGATTATACCTATTGCAAACTTTTTTTTTTCTTCCCAGCTACTTAAAATAAAGATATCTTGGATAAAAATACTCTTCTATAACAATTACATGCACATAATGTGAAACATGGATTATTTCACAGGGTAGGAGTTGACAGAAAGTAGACATTTAAAAAAATTAATTGACCCTTTAGGAAAAGCAATTCTCCTGACAGACAGTGGAATTTCACCCCGAGGTCAGCACACATCAAATCCAGCCCCCAAACTGCCCAGTGGGCATAGGCAACCTCGTATCTGTCAACCTGCCCCAGCTCAGGGTGTTGCTGTCACTGTCCTGTCACTGCCTCTGAAGCTATTGAAGAGACTTCAGGGCATCTTCAGAACAGGAGAACTTACTGCTGGTTTTGAATGCACAGATCAGGGTAAACCAACATTTGTTACTGGCTTTATTCTCTGAGCAGAGTACTGACTAGGACATTCTCCCTGCACAGACTGCTGAAGGGAGAGTGGGCTCCAGCATTCTCACAGGAACCACACAAAGCCTTCACCTCTCAACTCGGTACATTAACTGGGTACTTTCTTGTTTTGGGACGTATTGAAGTTTCATCACAACTACAACACGGTTTTAATAGTCCCTTCTCTTTCCTTGTTAATTGCTGGGAACTCTTTTTGACACTAATGGAATTGCAATTGCACATATTCACGGCAGAGCAGGCTCCAAATGTCACTGAGGACAGCATTCAAACATATTTACATGTTTATCCCTTTGGTAAATAACTGTGGGGTAGGAGGAAAGAAATGTTGTTTACTTTGCTGCATAACTTGGGAAACTAAGTTTACAGTATATAATTGTTAATAAAATTAAATTTAAAAATAATAATCATAGGCAACTGCTCTAATCCCCAAGGCATAGAAACAGTGGAAACCACCAGTCATGCAAGGGAAAGGAGAGCCCCCTGTGCAGGGCTGGGCAGAGAAGGACACACTGAAGCATAGGAATTCCCAGGGAAGTGACTGAACCCTGCCAGATCCTCCCTCTCCCTTCCCTCCAGACAGGAGTAGTAGCAGGAATTTGCTGATAAACTCGTAGTTGCAAAAATCATCCTTGGCATGAACACAAATCATAATGAATGGGAACAGAACTTTTCCTGCAGTTTTACCTTAACAAGCTCGCCTTAGCTAACATGCTGTTTACAGCATTTCCATTGAAAATATGCCAAAGGAAAACACCTATTAAGCCTTTGAAAGTAACAGAGAGTTACCACAAGGCCTTTTACAACCCAACACTCCTGACTTCCTCAGTGTCAGAAAAATGATGTCTGCAGATTATCCACCAGTTCCTGAGCAGGAATCATCCTGAGGAGAAATCATCCACTATTCAGGAAGCAAGAGGTGCTAAAGACTCATCCTCCCAATTACAGGCATCCCTGTGTCGCTACCACCTCCCCACTGATGCTGAAGCCGCAGAATAAAACAAGTACTTGAAGGAAATAAAAACAAAGAGGGAAGCCTATGATTTAATCGGAGCTGGCCATGAGATCTTCATCTACACCATACGTGTAAGAACCTTCCCGTGGCCACAGAAGCCCTCCTGGACAATGAGGCTGAAACCACGTGGCTTTTCCAGCCTGTCTGCTCTGGGCAGCCAAACCCCGGCCCTGTGGGGCGGCACCCTTCCAATGGCCAGTGCGTGCTCCAGCTGTTTGCTGGCATCCATCACCACCTCCTGCACTTCACAGTTTTACTCCAGGCTTCCAACACAGGCAGCTCCAAGGACAGGCAAGTCAGAGCAGCACCTGATGCAGGGATGCAGCGGGACAGGGCTGGGACATCGCACCAAGGCCACGGAATGGCACACTCACCTGCTCTCCACAAACCCCTTGGAGGACAGACTGCAGGAGTGCATTACAGATTCTCCTCAGGGCTGTCAGACACCTACCCAGAGGGGAACAGGCTGGAGGCAGCTGTGGGATACACCCAAACTGGCCATTTCCCATGTCTGCTTTTAGCCCGGAAAACACAGAGCTCATGCCTACCCTGGCACATGGCACAGCTGTACTTCCCAACTTGAGAGACAGCGAGCACAGAGGAGGATTTGGTGGGTAAATGAAAACACACAGTCAGGCTGTTCCCAGTGCAGGGAAGGCTGGCACTAGGCAGGGGATGGATGGACACCGTGGACACACCCTTTGCTGCAGCCCAGGGGTTCACAGGGCAGCTCTGGCACTGCTGCTGATTGAAGTGAATTACAGATTGCTCACAGGATGCCCCAATTTTGCCCATTGGTTCAAGTGCCTCCACAAAGCATCCACAGTCTCAGCCTCTTCCAGCCATTGAGAACAAATTTAATCCACTGATGGCTTTAAGGAAATGAGATGATAAACACACCCCAGTACTTTCACTCTCGTGTATCAGACCAGGAATTCTGCTTCTGTATATTTTTCCTCAGTAGCCCAAGTAAATTACAACTGCGCCATCCTGAACTTTTATGCGTCACACAAACCAGGCAGACCCCACAATTAATATTAAACTCCAACATACAATATACAGAGCAAAAAGTTTTCTAAATTTTTGCAAGCCTGGAGACTGTGAAACTTAGACTGTTCAGTCATTGCCATCACTTTTCTACTTAAACAGCTTTTGGTTTAATTAAGCCTGGAGAGGTTTTGCAACTCAGAAGCTCTGAGCTTTTAAATCCAGACCTTTTAAATTCAGTGAAATCCAATTCCATTCTACAGTGTTCCAGTCTACACCTGATCTGGCACGAGCTAAGGAAAGCAGAGAGACATAGGCCGCAAAAAAATTCAATTCCAAAAGCACACACTGCAACCATCAAGCTCAGCTCAGCATCACCCAGCACCCCTGTCTCTGCTAGATGAGTTGTTGAGGTGCCCTGCACCCCAGAACACTTCCCAGGCAGCGCTTCCAGCTCAGCCTGCAGCGCCCTATAAGCAGAGAGACTCCCGACACCTCTGGTTCCTGCAGTGGCACATCCCAACTTTCCACATGCAGCAGTCCTGTCACCATTGCAGTGAGCACGGGGTTGCCGAGCCTTTCACTTTTTCCTCTTTTATCTACTTTAAATGATCATAATATTGTTCTATGCCAGTGGGCCTGCCCAGGGTCAGTGTCATATGCAGCCAGCCCGAGGGGAGCCTGCAATCTCTCCTCAGCTCTCACCTCAAACTTCCCCTGCAGCAACAAGTGCCATCGGTTAATTATTCATTATGCAAATCATTTCCTTGTCACTTTGGAATGTGTTGTCGTTTCATTAGAACTCTTTCTCTGTAGTGACAAAAAAAGACATAACCCAGTTAAGGTATTCACCATTACTATTCATTACTCCCATCCCTCTTTGCCAGTTACATCCCTTCCCTGAACCTGCTCTCCTGCACTTCATTATCTCTGTCACCCGTGTCCTGCTTCTCCCTTGCTCTGGGGCATATATTCCCCACCTCAGAAAAATCACCAAAAGAAATTATTTCTTTCTAAAAGAAACAATCACATATTTTTCCAAGACAACCATTTTACACAAACATTACTGCATTTTTCTCTTCCACTATACCAACGTCTTAACAAACTGACTTGTTTGCACCTGCAAACCAAAGTTCTGAATTCAAGAACTTTCTCTAAAAAAGAAAACAAAAAGCTCTCTTTCCCCCACGATAGCGCGGCAGCTCCCGGGGCCAGGCCGTGCAGGGAGTGCGCACAGGGCGATGCCGCCCGCCCCGCCGGCCCCGCTCGGGTCCCCGCCTGCCTCAGACTCCGCACCGCGGTACCGGCCTTCACGGACACCCACCCGCCTGCCCAGGCAGCCT